>CM053788.1:170080915-170680915 GCA_028749045.1 Cupressus sempervirens | reverse complement strand
CCAAAAAGTAGCGACACTACACAATCACCTTGATAAGAATATAGGAAAGGGATGAATGCCAAAGCAAATGGGCTAATGGGGTCATTGTGCAAATTTGTGGTCCAATAGTCAATATCACCATCCTTATCAATCAATCTTGCTTGATGTTTAATTAAATTTAACTTTAGTCCTTTGATATTTAAATGGTATTTTTAGTTAATTGGGAGAGGTGATGAACATGGACTAAGCACAATGAAGGATGGGACAATGGTTGCAGCAATGCCAGGTAGCATGTTTGGCTTGTATTCTCTCTTTGGTTTTGTGATTGGGCAGCAACGTTGGAGGTGTAGAGGTCACAAGAGTATTTGGTGGCTGAGTTTTTGGTGTTTGTTACAATTCATCCTTGGCGTGAGTATGGTATACGGGTAGTTTGGAGGTTTGGTGGTTTGGGGTTTCATTCGTGGGCTCAGAGTATTGGTTGGAAGGTATTGGTTGCAGTTGAGCCAACTTTTTTGGTTTTTCTATGTAGATGGAGACTTAGAGATGATTGATCCATCTCAATCTATGCAAAATATTGTTAAAGGGCATGTTTGTAACCCCCAATTTAGGGTAGAGAATGCTCCTGCTAAAGGAATGTTAAGTATCAAAAAGGTGAATGGGTGTTTGAAGAGATCTAAGGATTGACCAATCTTGGTCATCCAACTAGAGCAACTTTGTAAGGATGTGAAATATTGGGGTAAACATGCACTCATTTGTAACTTTCTAGGCCTCTGCATTTCTCTTTCAGTATTATAATCATGGGCATGTCATAACTGGAACCCCAAGGGAGATATGGAGATTCTCTTAGCTACCAATAATTACTTCCTAGTTATTTTCTCAAACATGATGGACATAAATAAATTTTTTTGAAGGGGGTCCCTAATTCTTCAATTAGGTGGGACTTTTCATCAAGCATGTTGGTATATTGGATTTAGCTCTAGTGAGGAGATCCCTTCTCAAATCCTAGTGTGGATTTGCCCAGCAAGGTTACCACTGGAATTTTAGAGAGAAGACATTATTCACTCAATCTTGTTGTTGCTTGGGAAATCTGTTGGTTGGCCATGAAGACTCAAGATCATAAGTAATCTATTATGCTTGTATTTTTATTGAGGTAGATTTAAATAATACTTTGCTAGATTGTAGGGAAATTTTTTTAGGCTCCACTTCATGGATCCAATAGTTGGACTGTGAGACCCTACCATTTAGATGTAGGATCTATCATTAACATGGACATTTATAGTGCAAGCTCCCTAGACATAAATCATTACCATCCTCTAGCCCCTCTATGTCTTCTTCTGGGGAGGATAAGGGTAGGATCCTTGTGTCTAATGGCCCCACAGATAAGGAAGGATTTATCCTAGTGAAGTCTCATAATAAGGAAAAAGGAAAAAAAAGAACTTGGATGGATAGAAAAAATGAAGTTACTTTAAATAGATTCAATGTTCTTGATGAATTGGTCTAGGAAGAAGGCATTCTAGCCAAGCTTGATTTCGGGGGAGGAGCTCAACAAGGAGCCCAAGATGACATGTAATGCCTCACCAAGGAACCCAAAAGAAACTTAACCTAAAGCTTCAGTAAGTTTACCAAATTTTGTTTTTTGAAAGATAATATATAACAACAGTTATAAAATAGCAGAAGTAATAACATACATTCATACATAAGTAACACATAAACATATTACATCTCTTAAGGATCCCATGATGTTGAATCACATTTATTTTTAATTAATAGTAAAACCAATATATAACAAATCCACATTAAAGAATATTTACAAGTACAAATCCATATAAATAATATACAAATATCTCGAATGCCACTTGACAATAATCAAAATGCACAATCATACACTATAAAAGTCACAGGGCATGAATGGCTAAAAGAGTATACATCATAAAAATAGATTACATCATCTCGTAAGATCTATGAAATCAAATACAATACAATACAATACAACCATCCATCACAGTACACAAGAAATAGAATGAAAGAGAGTACAGAATATGGAACTCCAGCCATGACATCAAACTGTTAGATATCAATGGTAAAAGTAAAAAGCACTACCACTTGACCTCATGAAACCCAAAAAGGTCCACTCCCACCACACTGAGGAGATAGTCTCAAATCCCAAACAGGATATAAAACTCCAAGGTCAAAACCAACATCTAGGTCAAGGAAATCCTGAAAATAATCTAACTCAAAGTTACCAAGATATAAATAACATATAAACCCATAGGCAACAATGACACATAGGAAATCTACTATTTAAGTGGGAAAGTGTCATCGGATGAGCCAACTCTAAGGTTACCCAAGTAGTCTTTTAATACTCTAGCCCCCAATGTCTTTATGTGGCATCAATATCCTTTTGTATAGACAAGGCATACTAATGAAGCTAGGTTGCAACCAAGCATCCTACATACTCCCATCCTAGCCTATACTAGCACTAGAGGCATGGACAAGGAAAAAATATGAATCTTATTAATTAATTTACTCTTATTTAATGTAGTGCTATCACTTATTAAAACAACCTACAATGGGTTACCCATTAGTCTCTTTATGGCCTAAGGCCTCCATTGCAAGCCACTTCCCAACATGACATACATATAATCTACCCTAAGCTCAGTAAAAGTAGTATGTCTCATATGACCATAAATCACTCATCAATTTTTAAATAAGAAACTAGAAAAATATTGAAAACATTACTGATCATAATCACATATTTCACCAATACGATCATCCTAACAAGACTAATCCAAAATAAAATACACATATACAAAATCATGACATCACATGACATCATCAAAATAATAACTCAATATCACCTCAGTCCTATACAAGCAACTAGGAAGAAATCCAAAGATAACTGATTGAAGACTCAAAGGTTATATCAGGAAACACATACCATTCACCTTAGTTCTAGACAAGAGAAATTGAAAGTAATAACAAAATATCTAATCAACTCAGCATAGAGCACACATGACACATCAACATGGTTGGGTATAAATATATCATAACCAAAATAAGCCATAGCATCATCCTAGAACAAAAATCCCAAACCTCTAGTAAACATCTTGATATTGTCAAAGGACTAAGTCAAACTCAAAAACCCGAACACTAGTAAATTACATATGACATAAAGTACATACAATATAATTTTCTCTTTACCTTAGGTTATGAAAACACAAAGGTGTAATTTCCACTTATAGGTTTTTACGTTTTTTTTTCTTCAAACACAAAGATTTAATAACAACCAAGGGTTCAGTTTTCTTTTCCACGTATTACTCTTTATAGAGTTTTCAATTTCACTATAGGGTTTCAGTTTCTATTTCTCTAGTTGCTAGATTCACTAAGGTTTTTGAGTTCACTAGAATCTCAAACTATTCAACGAATCATATAGAGTTGTTTAAATTTGTTTTTGTAGTTCAATTTGTCATCAAAACATAAGAGTTTAGTAAACATACACATTACAGTTTTCATCTTTTCAAAGTATGGTAACTACTAAGGTTTTCGAATCATAAAATTTCCCTAGTGTTATAAATTATTTTCATATAAAATTATACCATTAAGCAAAACCCGAGTTTACCAATCTTTCCATTTTTACAAAATAATAATTATTTAATTAAATCAACCTTAGACTTAAAATAAATAATTCAAAAATAATCATATAGGTTTAATACGGAAAACCCCAAAACTTGTCATAATTACGAGGGTTTACATTTTCGTTCTCAATCCCCAAAAGTAATCATAATCGATAAAGTGTTCTTTTAAGCTCCTAAAAGATATAGAAATTAATTCTCTTAATATTGAATCCAACTTTTTAAAAAAAATCACACCTTAATAATTTAATACTAATATTAAAGTTTATTAAGTATTATTAAAGTATTAATATTAATAATTATTAAATTACTAAATTAAGATAATATATTTAATAATATATTTAATAATATATTATTTATTAACAATAAATAATTATTAAATCAACTAATATAATAATATTAATAAAATAATTTAATTAATATTTTAAATTTACTAAAAATGTTATTAAAAGAAAACATTTAAGATTTAATAAGTTAATATTTAATAACAAATATAAATCAAAACAATTAATAAAATAAAGTAAATATAATTAAGAACTACTCACCTCCCATTCATTTAAAGCCTGCTAGTACAAGGCATCTCAACAACCCTACTACCACCATAGTAGGCTTGCGTCAACAATACCTATTACGTTGTTAACAACCTACCTAAGAAAAATATATGTATATATATATATAATAAATAAATAAAACAGAAGCTCCATCATATTCATTTTTTTAATATTTAATAATGCAATTACAGAGTAATTACAAATTACTATGTAACTACATTATTACATATCTATATATATATATATATATATATATATATATAAGTATATATATATATAAGTATATATATACATACACGTATATACATGTATACATACACGTATATACCTGTATACATATATATATATACATATATATATGTATACATACATATATATGTATACATACATATATATGTATACATATATATACATACATACATATATATATATATATATATATATATATATATATATATATATATATATATATATATATATATATCTTCCAATATAAACCTGGTATAGAACCCTAGATCAAATAGTCAACATATATAAAACAAAATTGGTTTTCTTTTCAAAATCCACATCCCAATTGAACAAATCCATATAGTAATCACCCAATTCATCAAACAAGGGTTTCAAAACTAAATTGATTCACATATGTTTTCAAGAAATGAAGAGCAATAATTTCAATGCAAGGGTTTCAATTTTTCAATTTACATACAAATGATCTCAAAATGAAGAACAATAATATCACAAACAAAGGTTTCAAATTCAATTCATATACAGAGGTTTCTCAAATGAAGAATGATAAAAATCACATATAGGGGTTTTTAATTCAATTCAATTCTCAAAATAGGCTTGCAAACATGGAGAAGATAGAGAAATCAAGAACGAGAAACTACTACACAAACCCACAAGATCCTATCTAGATCTTATGCTAAAACAACAAATGCACAAAACATGCAAGAATTTTTCCTTCTCTTTTGAAAACCCTCTTCTTAGAAATTGACTTCTCTAAACCTATGTAATTGCAAAATGAGCACTAGATCAATGATAAAGAGTTCTCTCCTAAATTTAGGGCTTCAATTGTGCAATCACGCGAGAAGACTTGTTGATCTTTATCTTTTATTATATTTTAATTTTATGCATAAGCTTTATACAATTTAATTAAAATAAACTTTATTAAATTCATGTTTTCTCTCTCTAGTTAATTACGAGCGTTTTTAATAATATATTTATTAATTCAACTAATAATATTATTTAGAGTTATTTAGAAAAAATAAAACTCCTAAATAATAATTATTAAATTAAATAAATATAAATATGCCTAAATTAGAACTTTAATAAAATCTTTTAAATTTAATTCTTTTATTTAATTAATTTCTTAATTAATAAAATATAATTAAGTATTGAATTTTCTTTATAAAATTTCCATTAAATTAAATCGTTAAATACTCTTTAAATTTGATTTAACTAAAAGAAAAAGTCATCACAGACCCACAAGACTAAATTAAAAAAATTATCATAAAGTACAACATACCAAAACAAACTCCAAGGTCAAAATCATGAATTCATGTCATTTGAGGAATTCATATGGGTAACCAAGTTAGATACTTGTCCTACTTTCTAGGACAATTGGCTTAGGTTAGGGTTTGGACTCAAGAATTATCTCCCCACTTATACCATTGAGATACTATGAGAGGGTATGCTCATCCTGGCAATTCATGAAAGTTGATGCCCGGTACCTACAATCTATATAAAATCCATGCATGTACACACTCATATATTCTAAACTAAACAATTAATGGCGATAAGTGGTACATCATGTAGATCCTAACTAGAAAGTGACTACAACTCCCTCCCTAAACCACATCAGGAATGTCAATCATAAAGTAAAATAGATAGGTACACCATACACATGCAAGTATGGGGTAAGCATCCATAGAAGATGTAAATAAATCATTCATCTAATTAATCATCATGAGATAACTGAAATCACTAATTGAGCATACATATATCATTATTGAAATGATAAACATAAAAACATGAAATAACTGAACAACTCATCACATAAATCAATTGAGTATGAAATGACATATAATCAAATCCTAAAACCAAGTATTGATAATCATAAAACACAATTAGAAAATTGGTCTAAAAGAATCTGACATACAATTAGAAAAGTCAACTAGGGGTAAGCATTACATGAGGAGATAAGGGATTTAGTCCAATCATCAGAGGGTCAACAGGGGGGACAAATGCATTTTTATTCAGCCACCTCTAGAGTAGAATAGTTGTTCTCTTAGGGTAATCTACAACCTATGGGAGAAATGAGAAATTATGTTTCTACTCTTCTTTCACATAAAGGGATGACAGATACTATGAAGGGAACCAATATTTCACCCAATTTAGGATTGTAGTAGAAGCCTTTAAAAAAAGGCCCCTCAAATAATCCATCTAAGAGTGGAAGGAAGACTAATCAAGAGAAGGTTAAAATGATGGGAGAGGCATTAGTCGAATCAGGGTTTATTAAGCCCATTGAGACCCACTTCTCCCAGCTCCATAAATTGTTATTATTTTTTTGAATTTTAGGGGGTAGAACAACATCCACAGACAAAAGGTTGCTCACAAATTAAAATATTCTCAGTCTCTTGATATTGTTTGCATTCAGAAAACCAAGCTTATGGTTGATGGTTTAGCTAGTTGTGGTCAAAAAATCTGACCATAGGGTTGTTGGTAGGGAGTGGGTGCTCAAGGAAGTTCCAGTGGGATTGCTTGTCTTTGGAATCCAAAGAAGGTGTCACCCTTGAGGTGGATTACAAGCACATCTTCTATTTCTCTGGTTGTCTCCCACTTTGAGACTAATGAGAGATGCATGTTTTCTAATGTTTATGCTCCTAACCATTTGGTGGGTAAATCCCTTCTCTAGATGCATATCACCTTTGTTCATTACT
Organism: Cupressus sempervirens; assembly: GCA_028749045.1. Lineage (NCBI taxonomy): Eukaryota > Viridiplantae > Streptophyta > Pinopsida > Cupressales > Cupressaceae > Cupressus > Cupressus sempervirens. Next base: position 170,673,814 of record CM053788.1, on the reverse strand, counting down.
TGGATTCATTTCTCCCATGGATACATGGTAGATGATTTTAAGATTGTTACTATCTTAGAGGAAAAAAGTGGTGGTTTTCTTAGTTGGATCCTTCTTCTAATATGCTCAAAGATAACATCGACATCTTGAGTCTTATTCATGTTAAACTACGTAATCATATTTTTCCCTAGAATAACATAAGGAGTGGAGCTAAGGATATTTTTGAAAGGTTGGTTAGGTTCCTAGTTTCTTGCTATTGGATGAATGTCAAATTGTCTAACAGCTCAAAAATTCTAGATTGTAGGAGTTCTAACCATTGGCCTATTAAGCTATATGTTAATCCTTTTAGGGTCACCAAAAATCCTTCCTCAAATTTTAGATAATGTGGTTAAAAGATAACTCTTTAAGGGATATCATAACACTTTGGTGAAATGACGAAAAGCTTGCCCATGGTATCATAATGTTCACATTTGAGAAGAGACTTCAACATGTAAAATTTAGGCTTAAAAGGTGAAATAAATAATGTTTTGGCAATCTACATAATCAGAAGATGGTGGCTTAGTCTAGGTTGGACAAGTCACCAAGAAGATTTGAGACCAGGGGATGACTTCTGATTTGAGTTCTAATAAGGATTATGTGCTTAAGGAGTTAGAGGAATAGGAGCTTTAGGAGGAGATTTTTTGGAAGAAAAAGTCTTGTGTGGACTAGCTTTAGGAGGGAGATACTGATTTCTATCATAGCTTGGTTAAGTTTCATAGGATTGGCAACTCTATCTCTTCTCTTGTCTTAGCTACTAGAGGATAGTTATCCTCCTAGGAAGATATATGTAGGAAGCCACCAATTGCTTCTCTCTTTTTCCCAAGGATAATTATATTTCTATGATTGAGGCAAGGGCCATTTTAGACTGTATCCCACAGTTGGCCTTTAATGAGATGAATATGGCTTGCTTACAACCCATATCCCTACCTAATTTGTAGAAGGTGCTATTTGGGATGAATAAAGGTAAGGCCCATGGCCCGGATGGGTTCCCTATTGATTTTTTTCAAGAATTTTGGGAGATTTTTAAATTTAAGCTTTTAGCAGCGGTCCAGGAATCCCTTAGTAACAAACAAATGCTCAAGCCTCTGAATTCTTCCTTTTTGGCTCTCACACCCAAGATTGATGTAGCTAATAGTCTGGAACTATTTCGACTTATTGCTTTATGCAATCTTACTTACAAAACTATCACCGAATTGATTACTGAAAGACTCAAGCCTCTTTTGGGCACCTTGAACTTTGAGGAATAGGGAGGTTTTGTAGGTGGTAGATAGATTATTGATTATGTTTTAATTATAGTGGAAGTTATTCACTCTATGGCTACATCCAAGGAAAAGGCCATGATTATCAAGCTAGATTTAGCTAAAGCATATGATTGGGTAAGTTGGGAATTCCTAAATAGAATTCTATTGCCTTTTGGTTTTGATAAGGATTGGTGTTAGGATAAACCATGGACAGAAATAAAAACTACATGCAAATATAACCAATAACAGAAAATAATAGATCACATAGAAATGAACACAAGGCACCAAGATTTAACGTGGTTCACCCAATCCCTGGGCTACATCCACCAAATAGGAAGTCTGATCTTATTACAATCCAGTGATTACAACCTGATTACAATCTGTAATCCCTTACAGCTCAATACCGCCGCAAGAACCAATTTCGCATCACAACATAATGAAAAATACCCAACCCTAAACCCTTTTATACAAGTATGTATAGTACTTTCCTGATCAATCACCATAATCTAACAATTAGGTGAATTGGGTTCTCTATTTTGTGACTTCTCCCTCCTTCTCTATTCTTATTAATGGGGAACCTACAGAGCTATTTTCTACCTCCTAGGGGCTTTGGCAAGGGGATCCTCTATCTCCTTATATATTTATCATCATGGCAGAGGGTCTAGGTAGATTTATTAAATTCTATTTCTCACAGTGGCTCATACAAGGGTGGAGGTGGAACAATAATATCCTACCTTACTCTCATCTTCAATTTATGGATGATGTTAGTTTGATGGGCAAGGCTATAGTTAGTGAGGCAAGAAATTTCAAGAGGGCTTTAGACACATATTTGCATGTTTTCACACAGAAAATAAATAATGATAAATCTTCATTTATTTCTTTAATACTCCTTACCCTATTCAACACAAGATTGCTAGGATTGTTAGATTCCAAAATGGTTCTCTTCCATTGATATATCTGGGAGTCCCTTTGGCATTGGGATCTTAACACATGAATTATTGGCAAGGCCTTTTGGATAAATTTAGGAGTAGGGTAAGCCATTGGGCTTATAGGTGGCTTTCCTTGGTTGGTAGAGTGATCATCCTTAAGATAATTTTATAAGCTCTCCCCATTTACAAGTGTTTTGTTCAAGTTCCTCCTGCCTCTATTATAAAAGAATTTGATGCTTTGTCTCAACAATTTATTTGGTTTGGTACCCTTCTCTCCTCTAAGTGGAATTTGATTATTTGGGAAACTATTTGTATGTTGAAGTTTTTTGGTGGTCTGAGTCTTCGATGCATGGCTCTTGTGGTTAAGGCTTTGGCAGCTAAGTTATATTGGAGTAGGTGCAATGATCAGGATTGAGATTGAACCAAGATTCTAGCTCAAGAGGATTTCCTAAGGTCTAATTGTTAAGAGATCCCAAGATTGGAAATGGTTGGGAAAGGGTCCTTTATTTGGGACACTCTTAAAAAGAGTACTCAACATATCAAGGATGGACATTTTTGGATATGTAATGGGAGATTGTGCACTCTAGTCTAGCAAGACTCCTAGGATGGTCATCCCTCCATTATTTCTAGGCATCCCCATCTCCAACCTCATTGTCATAGTTTTACTGAGGCTAGGTTGACTAAGGTGGAACACTTTAAGACTATTATCAAATGGTGTGGACTAGTGGAAGTGACTTGCTAGAAGAATCCACATGAATGGCCTCTCGACAATTCTATGGATAGTCAGGCTAAGCTTGCTAGCATCCTTGAGGGTAGGTTTTTTAGTTTGGCTAAGGATAAGGATATTCTTTCCTGAGGCTTGTGTCATAAAGAAAAATTCAATATTGATATGCTTGGTTGATGGACAAAGACATAGAGCAGCTAATGTTCCTCTATGGAAAAAGGTTTGGAATAGATCTTCTTGGCTAACGTGTATTTTTTTTCTCATGGTTAGTTTCTTGGAAGAAATGTCTTACATGGGATAGCCTTTAGAAGAGAGGATTTTAGGGGCCTTCCCTTTGCTCCTTGTCATTGCATAATGAAGAATGTGTCTCCCACCTATTTTTTTCCTCCCCCTTCTCAAGATAAGTATGGCATAAATGGTGGGAGGCTTGGCATCATGGTTGCATTCATGTTACCTCATTTATTGAATTTTGGGAAAGCCTTGGTAGACCTCCTATAGGAACTTCTTTCCTCCAAGTGCCTTGGGCTATTGGGCCTATCTTCATTATATAGAATCTTTGGTTTGAACAAAATCGTAGGATTTTTTGTAACTCCAATTTGGGAGTTACACTATCATAGAAAAAGATAATGAGTAGGCTTTAGGAGATTATAAATGCCAAGTGTGATATGTTAGAAAATATTGATCTTAGGGATCATGGTATTGTGAGGAACCTAGGCTTGGTGGAGAAGAGGATGGGAAATAATAGTGACAAGAGATCTCATCAAATCAATAGAAGAGTCTATAGAGATGGGAGGTGACTGCCTCCCCCTATTGGTGTCTTGAAATTAACACTGATGGCTCCTCACCTAGAAATCCTGGGCATGATGGTATTGGTGGTATAGGCAAGGGTAAGAATGGTGAGGTTGTCTTCCTTTTCTCTCTTTATAAAGGGGAGTACTCTAATAATTTGATGGAGGCCCAAACTATTAAGATGACTATTGAGAGGGGTAGTTCTTTGGGATGGAAGAGGATTATATGTGAATTGGATTCTCAGATTGTTTTAGATATGCTTAGTAACTAGAAGGTAGTTGATGTTTGTTGTGGTCCCACAACACATGCCCCATTCCTTACTAGGAATGGGGCCCCACTCTTCTTCAAAACCTTGAATTAACCATTCAGGATTCATAAAATTTCTTAAGAGTCAAAAGTTTGAAAACCCCAAAAAAAAAATTAATTAAAAAATTGAAAAGACCAAAAAATTGGAAAATTTAAAAAGACAAAAAATCATAAAATTCAAAAAATATAAAAATTATAAAAGTAAAAAATAAAATCTGCATCACATTAGTGTGCGCGTGCGACCTGCAGGTCCACACCATACACCTGTGTAACCATGTAGGGGTGTAGCATGCACCTGCGGGTGGGCGGGGGTTATAAAACCCCCCGCTTGTTTCACCAAACCATTTGAAAACTTCCATTGTCATTTTGATTTTTCTCTACAATGCACCCAAAGGTAAATTTCCTTTGCATGTCCTTCGCTCGCGCTGGCATCCAGCCGCGCGACCATGCACCAAACATGCCCACGCTACTGTGCTGGCCCGTGCATAGCACCTCCATTGCCTGTGCATAGCACCTCCATTTCCCATGCACCCTTTGAAACTCAGTTCCATGTGCCCTTAACTCGACCTCATGCACCCTTTGAAAGTTGGCATTGCACACACCTAAAACTCGATGCCACACACCGTTAACTTGGTGCCGCATGCCCTTTGAAACTTGGCACCGTGCACCTACTATGTTATGCATCGCACGCCCTTGGTAACATGGCATCTCACACCCAACCCTTGCCATACACTTCATGAGGATTGTGTGTGTTATACATGCACACCTCTATGCTCATCCATTGTGCACTCATTTCATGAGTGACATCATTTATCAAACTCTCCTTCGCCACAGAAAATGCAATGCACTGCGTGCTATGCATCCATCGCACACCACCACGAGCTTTGCTCGCACTGGCACATTGCGCTTTCACGTTCTAGTCTTCTACACACACTTCCACACTTCCAAAAGACTCATTTTTTTGCATAGTTTTTCCTCACTAATCAGTTAATTAATTATAGAAATTCTTTTATGTTTTGAAGGTTTCTGTTATTCTCAACTAACGAATGCCTTTTCTTGTGTTGTGCAGAGATTAAATGGCATCTACATCCAAAATGGTACCCAAGCCCGTCGTATTCAAGTTTCAAGGTGTTCCATCAAAATCAAGATTCCATGATGATCACAAAAAAATTAGAGATACTAATTTAGGACATACTTATTTAGGAGAATTCCTTAGGATCTATAAAAAATCAACAAAGAGATCTGCACTAGTATCCTCACTAATTCATTTTGAGTTGGTGAATGTAGCTTCACATCTCATATCAATGTAGTCAGCAAAACTAATCATGACACTGGCACAATATTTTGTCTCTGAAGAGAGAGTGGTCAAAAGCATAACTAGAGAAGTTGTATTGAAATTACAATACAACAAAATTGAGAGTGTCTTCTATTTCCCAATGGTGGATCAATTCATCAAACTCTCTTATGAAGCAGCAGAGAGATGGTACAGAGAGCACCAGAAAGAGCCCACAGAGATTATTCAATCATCTTACCTCATTGAGAAGCCTCCTCAAGGAAGGATAATAGGCAAGGTGGATATGACTCAGAGATATATGAGGGAGGATATTGGTTATTTCATTATTTTTTTGAGCATAGTCATGGGTTTACTTGTAGCGAGCCACCTCAGCTCTTTCATGATTAACTTTATTGAGACAATCAAGGTAGCAAAGATACCATTGGATTGGGCCACCACACTAAGTGAAAACTTGTGAGAGTAGTTGAGGGAAGTTAAAGAAAAAAAGAAGTTCTATATGACTTCTTACATGGTATACTTGCTTAAAACAAGGGCAAAAAACTACTCTAATTTGTACAGGAAAGGCAGTATGTAGGATCCTAATGCATGGCCATACATTGTTTACCCTCAGTTGGTGAGGATGAAGCTCTTAGCATAGAGCAAGGAGTATAGAATCGTGAATGATGCATTCATTTTTGCGATCATCCACTTCATTGAGGGAGATTATGGAAAAAGGCTATTTGATGAAGCAAAAGCACAAATAATAGTTCTCAGGGCCTATTTCATTCATTCTAAGACATTTACATATCTGCGAGTAGTTGGTGCCTCCATCAACCCTAAGAAGCTCCCCAGATATCTTAGTGATAAATTGGTGTTATAGAGATTGCTTGGTAGATTAAGTTGGCATATGAGAGGGTGAAGAGACAACGAAGACCTTGTTGGGCATGGACCTTGGTCATAGGACCCTACTAGGTGAAATGGAAGCAAGATATTTTGTCCTTTGAGTAGTAATGGGATAATTATCCCCTCGAAGAGTATAAGTCTCCCCAACCCTATTTTGATAATATTGGGAGAGTGGAAAGTCTGGCAGGAAAGGAGTTCCATCCTAAGGATGCTATTGAAGATCACTGGATGAATGCAAAAAATGACTACGATGTCTACATAAGGGACTATTGTAGGATGACTTTGTACCTAAAAAAAAAGGCTCTCCAATTGAACATTCCTGAAGAAATAAGGCAACAGTATTCGAAGGAGCTACTGGACCCCCTGTTCAACTCAAACAAGATAGGAGAAAGACCCATTATGAATGCTGAGGTTGACAGGGAGGAGGCCAATGATATTAATCATTAGGTGAGGCATGTCATTAGAATGATGAAGGATTGGATCAATAAGTCTTTTTCACTTGATCTAATACCTAACATAGCAATCTTTCATGCACATGCCCACCTAGAAGGAGGTAGAGGAAAGAAGGTAAAAATTTCTACCTTTGCAACCCAGTCTCCTATCAGGCCAGACATAGTATGCTAGCTTGATCACTCGGTTGGATACTATCACCCTCTAGAGAGGAAGGGAAAGAACAAAAGGAAGAGGACCTCCCCTCAAACAATTCAAATGGAACAAGATGAAGAACAATTGCCTCCCTAGTAGCAAGAAGAGAGTGTACAAGGGTCCAAGGATACTGGAGCTACATAAGTTTAGGATGACCCTAAATTGCCTCCCATTGTGCCCGGCCAATCAGAAGAGGGAGATATTCCACAGGTTTCCATTCCTCATTCACAAGAAGATCCAGCTTCTCCTTCTTCCTCGAAGAAACAAAAGAAGATTAAGATCTGGATGAAAAAGAGGCAAAGGATCAATACAAGATTGGTGCCTTCCTGATTTGTTCTCAAAACTATTCCAGAGGGAGACAAAGAGGAGGAGGAAGAAGAATCAGAGGAGGAAGAGGAACAAGTGCCCCTACAGGGAAGAACTCAGCTAGCTAGAACCATTGAGCTACAAAGGAGAAAGAGTGCCTTAGGTACCTTTCCATCCACCCAAGCAAAACCCTTAGAACTCTCTTCTTCAAAAGATGAAGTACAATAGTGGGTGGATGAGAAAAGTGAAGAGGGCAATGACATTTTCACAATGTCAAATTTTGATTTTATGCCCATAGGAATAGATTTAATTGGGGATAAGATCAAGGACACCCCTATAGGTGAGCCTCAACAACAAACATTGGATGCAGATGTTGTTAGATTCACAGGGTCCTGATCTTACTCCCCTGTCTCCACCACAAGTCACGGTGGTAGATAGTGGCTCAGTTACTCCTCCACCTTAGAGTTCAAAAGAAGAGGAGGTTTAGAAGTAACCATCATAGGAGGAGGAACCAGAACAAATGGCGACCGATGAAGTGTCAAAGGAGGGATAAATGGTGGAATATTATCAACCACCTTCCCAAGACATTGAGGTGCAAGTTGTAGGGTCCACTAAGACTGAGACTATAGAAGGAGAGCCCTCACAATAGGAAACAACTCTAAGGAGGAGCGATACGGGGAAGGAGGTAGTAGAACACACCCCTTCATCCTTGAGAGCCAGGTCTTTAGCTGAACACATCCCTAGATGGCTCCAGAAATAAATAATGAGGAGTACCAGACCTCAGTTCCATGCTTCGAAGCAAGATATTTGTGATATTGTAGACATTTTAAATAAGCCTAAGTCCCCATCACACGAGGCAACACCGTTGGCATTTGTCACTAGCACATGGAACCAAGAATTGTTTGCATAAGTGGTTGTCCCTCCTGAAGACACAGATGTAGCTCCAGAGCCTTGGTCTCAGAGATTATGAATTGAAAGAGGTTATGTTGGGAAAGCCTACATGGGATATAGCCTAATTAATGATGACCATGGGAGTCAAAGAGGTCCTCAAGAACATGGAATAGGATAAGGTCAAACTCCAAACACTTCGAAGGTAGGTTGAGATCCTAAAGGAATATTTAGCAAAAGTGGTTGGTCCTATAGATCCTGAGTGCCCCGAGTAGACTTTGAATACCATACTTAGAGAGGGGGGAGGTGTACAGCTAGACCCATTTTTGAAAGCCTGTTAGCAGTAATGTGAAAGTTTTGAGGAGAAAGGTGTTTAGATCATCATAGGCAATTTGAAGTTGTTGCATGCTATGCAAGAGAACGTGAATAAAATTGTAGCAATTTTGAAGAAAGAATTCAGTATTATGGATGAAGTATGGGCCTAGAGTAAGGATTTACAAACTCTACAAGCCATAAAAGGGAAAAGGTACTAGGTTTTGATTGATGTATATATGGGAGAAGAATTAGATATGATTGATGACTAGATAGAGAAAATAAAAAATAGCAACAAAGTAATGGAAACATTACATGAGGAGATTCATTGGCTCAAGTACCAAGCCCAAGAGCAAATTTTGGAAGTAGAGAAACATTATAGCAATGCATGCTTGGATATTTTTGAAGATGATGAATGAGAGAAATTGTTGCATATTGAGGTAGTAGTAGAGAATTTTAAGAAGACTTTTGAGGAAGCATCTAGTAACGAACATATTCGTCAAGCCTTCAAGACTGAAGAAGCCTTGTTAGAATTGGATACCAAACTTGGGGATTTTGTTGACACCCAAATTGGGGTAGACAATTATAGGCAAAAGGTCAAGGACAAATATGATGCTTTGTATTTACTAGATGTGGCCAAAACTACTAAGATTATAGAGAAATTCAAGGGCAAACATCCAAACATAGCTTTGGGATTAAGAAGAACAAAACCTACATGCCAAAATTTTAGTTTTGACACTCAGTGAAATTTTAAGATTTTGACCCTATCAAGTCATAGGTCTGCAGGTCCGCAGCTCCGTAGTTCCAGAGGTGCATCAACAGTTAACTGCTAGTTCCAAAAATAGAGCTTTTCATGCATCAAAAATGCATTATGAAGGTAGTTTAACTCTGAAAAATGCCCAGTAAACAACCAACTTCCAATTTTTGTACTTCTAGACACTCCTACTTTGATTGAAGGCTTTCCTCCTCTTTCTTCTCTCACAATTTCATTGTTTTTGACATGTAAAGGCTCATGCATCCAATTAATGAATAAAATATGGATGTAGTCCTACTAAGCACCACTTAGATTGTTAGTTTGTATATATTTAGTTTGCTTTATTAATTAAAAGCATTTTATTGCATGAAGAATATCTCTCACTCTCAACACAAATTGAGGAGACGATTTCTTATAATACCCTATTGTAATATGTAATCAAGGCTACCATTATTATGCAATAAAATTATGCTTTTGGTGCCCACATTTGGAGTGTAGTCATTCTTGCCTACATATGTCATTGTTTTGTGAATTTTGTTTATGAGATTGTGATTGACCCAAAGGTTTATTGTGTTGTTTCTAGTTGTGTAATCTTTTAGTTCTAGAGTTTTCTACAGTTTGACGAATTCTACTAATGTATCTAGCTCGAGAAGAAAACACCAAATTGTGCCTACATAACTCTTTGTCTCACATGAATGCACTTTTTGTGGCCTTGCGATTTGATGAAGAGTGAAATATCATATGATCATTAAATTTTCTCACTAATAATTGCATCAGTGGAATCCAAGAAGCATTGCTCCTATTTTCATTGGTTACCCACTAATTTCTTTGAAAGCTTAACTCACAGACGTGTTGTTTTTTGTAGTTTATGTCCCTTAGGATTTCAATTTCACATTATTTTCTTTGAATTTCATGTTATTTGCTTTAAAGTTCATTATTTGCTTTGCTAACCCCTTGTTAGAATAGGAACTCATATTAGTTGCATTGTTAGATTGCATTCTTTTAAAAACATAAAAATACAAAAAACATAGTTCTTTTTTAGTGTTATTTTTGAAACGGTGTGTAGATTCTTCAATCTCATCCAAGATCAAAACAAATCTGCAAAGGCCTCCTCGTGAACATTTACATTTATCTTCACCTGGGTGAATACTGGTAGGTCACAAGATCTCTTAGAACCTTGGAGTTGATTTACAAAATCAGCTTAACAATGATAGCTCAACAATGTTAACTGAAAATTAGCCTCTATTGCCAGAGAGATTTTGTATGTGTAGGAATGTGGATTTCATTTCCTTTTGTCATATACTTAAGGAATGGAATGGAGCAGCCAATCTGTTGGTACAATGAGCTTCAAAGAATGTATTTTAGGAATAGGAATGGCTATTCCAATAACAATTATTTTTTGGAATGAGCATAAGCTCATTTTAGGGGCACAATGGGAATATGTATTCTTATTCCCTATTCCAAATGACACACCAAACGGAAAATACAATTTCGTATTCCTATTCTACCAACCAAACAAGCCCTAAGCTCCCTTTTAACTTTTGGAAAGCAGATCATTTTGGTTGTCGGTAGGTTTTTCTTTTATCTGAGACATGAGGAATTGATTTTTTCTGATAAGTTTTTGCAATATAAAAGTAGTCTATGGTAAGTAGTCTATTGGCTAAAAATACATATATGCTGAAAATTGAAAAATTATTTTTGATTAAGTAAAATAGAGCTTGAAATCCTTTTACAAAGTAGGTAAAAATGTAAGGCACCTGTAACCCACCCTAATAGATATGCAAATACGTTCTACCAAGAGAAATGAGACATACATAAAATAGGACAGAGACGAAGAAGGGGGCACGCAACCCCCACTAACACAAACCGGTTGTCAAGAGAGGTAAACATTAAATAACTAGACCACCCAACAATAACGGGATTAAGATTTTCCCCTTTCTCCTAGTTTGTGGGAGGTAAGGGTGGTTGTCCAAAGCAAGCGATGGATATTTCTTTGAATACTTTCTTATTGCTGTTATCCATCCCTCTTCAATCTTGGCTGCTACAAAGTGCAGGCCAGCGAATCAACAGATCTTTTGGAGCTAGGAAAGGCATAGATAGAAAACCCAACTAGAGAGGCAGATCTAGCAGCACCAATGCAAACAAAAGTTCCAAGGGAGGCAGAGCCATCACCAGCAAAGGGTAGCAAAATTTATCATAGTGGTAGGACTAGCACAGATGGCTTAAACATCACACACTTAACTTCATTTCGATACTAAACGTGTTAAATAGTTAAATCCACTTTTTTTTCCAACCTTAATTTTCTCCTTAATATGTGATGTTTAAGAGTCGCCACGGTAGCAGAGTCCATAAAACATAAAAATCCGTTGTAACAGTTTCACAAGAACAATTACCTAAATCACCAATAGTAGAGACAACCAAATCACTATTATTAGAGACAAGAGTACCCAATCTTTGGAACAAAACTCAAGCTGCAGGATACATACAAGGAGTCCCACAGAGCAGATATCGAAGAAAGCCTGAGAAATCTAGATGGAGTTTTGACTGTTAATCTTGATTTTAACAGAAAAATAGTTTCCGTAGAACATGAAGGCAGATCTGATCTAACTAAGTTATTTTATTTACTCCAATAGTTAATATTGTTGTAACTGATTTCCATTGTCTATAAAAAAAAAAATTCAAAGTTTTCGACCATATTTTGTGATTCTCATCAGTGTGAGGAGATAGTTTTTCGTTCATATGTAAAAGGCTCTATTTAGTATTCATCAGGATGATAAAAATCTTTCTTTATCAAGTTTTTCATTCATCTGTAGAAAGCTCTATTTTCATCGGGATGTTAAAAATCTTTCTTTTATCACAATGATAGAAAGCTCTATAGATCTTTATGCTCATCTGATGAATTAACTTTCTCCTTGGCAGAATGATAGAAAGATCTACAGATCTTCCTTTTCATTCGAATGATAGAAAGCTCTTCTCATCGAGATGATAGAGAGTTCCGGAACACCTCTCTATTCGTCACGATCATGATAGAAAATTCATGGACTACAAAGTTCCTAAAGCAGAACTTTTTATACATCAAGAGCTTGAGCAAGATAAAAAGTTCATGGAAAAGCTCTTTCTGTACATCCAGATGATAGAAAGTTCATGGAGTAGAAAGCTCATAGAACAGAACAGATCTTTCATCTAAATGTAGAGAGCTCTACTCATCAGAATGAAACGTCTCTTTATTTCATGAATTTTTTAATCATTGTGATAAATAGTAAGATCTATTTTACGAACTTTCTGTTATTCCGATTTATTATTGATACAAAAATAAACACAAGAAAAAATAGAAATAATTAAGATAACCTATAGAAAATTAATACATTCGATCGATACAAATAATCGCTTTATTATTTTACAATATTCGATGATATCATTTACGTTTCTCAAAATGATGAGCCTGTTGTGATCATTTGTATGCAGTTGAAGCACTCCGGAACAAACGATTCAGGGCGACAGTCGTAGAAGAAACAATTCAAGACCACAGTCGAGTTTAGCGAGAATTAAATTTGTCTTGGAAGCAAATAAATATCACAAAAGAGCGTACTTTTATCATGACACATGATTCCTCTTGTTCTACGTTTGTAATTTTCTTCTTTCGTAATCTTCTTGTGGTCGAATGCTAATCAGGTTGTTTTTTGTTAATGGTAGTAATATGAACTTTGATCCATTTGTGAACAGTAGCAATATAATCTCAATCCTTTGCTGAAAAGCAGCAAATATAATCATTGATCTTTTGTAAAGAGTTGTAATATAATCTTCTACAATAGTGTGAACGCCTTGACACAGCTAAATGAAAGTCTTTTGTGAACTCACATAATAGTTTGATTTTGCATAGAGGTATGTTGGATATACACTGTATAAAATCCCCGCTTGCCATTCTTAAATATACATTATACCCCATCGCTTATCCGCTTCATACTGGGGTATCCTCAATCGAACGGCTTAAACATCACACACTAATATTTCATTCCTAAAGTAAAATATTAAATAGTCAAAGTTTGACTTACTTTTCCAAGCTTAATTTTTTCGATAGTGTGTGATGTTTAATTTTCAATAGAAAGATGATGTATATACAGTGTAAATATTCTCATAACTCCCCATTAGAAACTACCCTTCGCACTCTCAGAAATCTACCCTCTAACGAGCAAAGTGTGTATATAAAATTTGTATTGGTTTTCCTGTGGGCTTCTTGTGTAGCGAAGATTTTCAAATGATCGGTAAAATTTCTCCCACGAGGAGGGAGGGACTAATAAATGTGACGTTGTGTTGTTTTAAAATGGTATTCTTTTGTCCAGGACTCAAATATCACACACTAATCTTCTGATTACAAATATAAGTTGATGGTAATTATTTTTGGGACAGCTAATTTAGAGACAAAATGTACTAAAGACAAAACAAAGTCAATTTTTTAAATTTTTCTAGTAGTAATATTTTTCTCTTTTCTACTACAGATCATGAAGATTAAATGCTGAAATTTTCAGAAAAATCATGATGTTTTCAATTTTTTAAAATTGTTCAACTGTACAGTTTGTAGGGAGGATAGTTCCGTCCATTATTTTTTGACCTTATGTTTTGCAAATAAGAATTATTTATATAAAAGTATGCTTTCTACAAATTTATATTGATTAGAACTTACAAGAATAAGATAGTTCCATGTATTTATGGAAATAATAAATGTTGAGGGTTAATATTTTATTAATATTAAATGGATATGAAGTACAAATATAAAAAAATATTATATGAAACATTTAAAAAATTATAAATGAAATTATTTTAAAAAAAAATTATTTATGAGTTAAATATTTTTTAAAAATTGAGATTAGTTATAAGTGTATGAAATTTTCATAACTAGCAGTCGCAAGCTTTTGTGCTTGCAACATGAGCCGATAGGTGTTTGCTTTAAGTAAAATAAAATATAATTTTGTAATAAACCAACTAAATAATATTTATTTATTTAGTTTATCATATACTAATAAATTATCTAAAAAATATTCCCATAAAAATCTATTATGAAAAACTAATAAGAAAATAATATGGAAAAAATAAATGTATAAAGTGGAGGAAAAAAATATAAACCTAAGTATTCTATTTATTATCATGAGAGATGGATTCTTGTAAATCACTACTCATTAAACACAAGTCACTCAAAAACTACGTAGTTAAACCCTAATAACAATATCACAATTTCACTTGCTATGGAAAACTATTTCTTACTTATTATTTTAAAGTCTATTAGCTTAAATATATGAATAAAATCATTAAAAAAATAAGAAATAAACTAATTTAAAATCTATGAAAAAAATAATAGTTTAAAAACAATCTATGTATAAAATTATTATGAAAAAATAATATGAAAAATAAAAAACATATATATTAAAAAATAGCAACTCCCACAAATATATCATAATAGCTAAACTAAAAATCAATATTTAAATAAATTCTTTTTACTAATTTAAAAAATAAATTTAAACAATTTAAAAACTAAAACTTCAATCATACAAATTCTCAATCACTAATCCTATTCGCTAAACTCAAAATCAATATTTAAAGTTAAAAACTAAACTAATTTAAAAATTAAATAAAAAACTAAAACTTTAAAAAATAATTATAAAAACTAAAAACTAAGGTAATTTAAATTCTATTGACTTAAATATATGAATAAAATAATTATATAAGAAAATTAATTAATATAAAAAATTAAAATGAGAAATATTTTTAAAAATAAGAACTCATTCTACAAATATCTTATTGGCTAAACTAAAAATTAATATTTGAAGTAAAATAAATTAAACTAATTTAAATAATTTAAAAATTAAAAATTGAGTCAATTTTTAAAAATTAAATTAAATTAAAAAAATAAAAGCATGAGTTAAAAGTGGAGATAACAGCTAATTAATTCTCTAAATAAATAGAAAAAATAAGAGTTCAAAGTATAGATTAATTTATAAATTAAATACAATAGTTGAAAATGGACATAAATAAGATAAAAACAAGAGTTAGGAGTTTAGATAATAGCTAATTAAATTAAATAAATAGGCAAAAAAGAGAGTTAAAGTTGGAGTGAGATAAAACTGGTCAGAAAATTATTAACAGTAAGGGCTGACAGTTTTTCGATCAAAGGCTGACAATTTTCTAGCCAAAAAAATAATTTTACGAGAACAAAGTTCACACATATAGCCTATTGGCTAAATAAATAGAAAAATGTAGCAAATCAAGGTAATTAAAAAAGAGAAGATAGATTAACGAGAGAGGGAAAAAGGAAGAAAGAATGATGAATTAAGTAAAAACTCGATAAGAAACAAAGGGAAAAAGGGAATACAAAATTAAAAACTACATAGTTTGTATTTGTTCAAATGGATTATTGTCATCTAAATTTGAGGATCTATTTCGGGGCAAAGACTTGTGTATGCTCAAACGTGAGATGTCTTGTCTGATTGATGTCTCATATGATTGATGTTCTTCCTAGCTATGTGGCACAACAAATACATACCTTCTATTTTATTTTTTCAACCTTCCTCTTCATGATTATGCTGATGCTTCAAGTATATTCACCAATCTTTGGGAGTGTATTTTCTTATTAGTTCTTATGTAATATATGAGTTTATATGAGTTTTGGTGTATTCACTTAGTAAGTCAAAAAAATCATTGGGGTGGGTTTAGTCACCTAGCCTTTACTTTTGGTTTTTAGGGAGGCTTTTGGAGGGCTTTGTTAGTATGCCATGATTAGTGGGGTTTTTGTTCTTCCTTCTTCACTACTTTTCTCTTGTCATATACTTGCAAGGATTGAGGGGTTTCTTTACCTAGTTCTTTCCCCCAAGAGCATCTGAATCAATTTTGTGGATATAGACAAATTTAATAGTGTCTTGGTACTTTATCACAAAAAAAAAACTATAAACACACACTTTATCTAATTAAACAAACAAATATGAAATAGTTGTTTTTAATTTAGAAATAGTGCTCAAAATATCTTGAGTCAGAGTGGATGTTATATCAGTTTTTTAGTTAAATTTGCTTGTTTAACTTTTTCTTGTGGATTAAAGTGCCCCTAAAGTCTCCAATTACCATTTTTTATACAACCTATTTAAATTAACTATGCAATTCATTGTATTTCAATTTTTAGGTGATTAATTTTAGTTTATAATTAATTAATTATTTATATGAATGGTACATTTTGGGTGTCGAATAGGCATTTCCCTATCAACAACTTCAAACAATCCAAAGAGTCAATTGAAGACGATCACCTTACTAGCAATAAATTATGAGGATGGGTCATTCAAAATACACTTGAATTTATAATTCACATAGAAAATTTGGTGAAATCTAATGGTCAAAATTGTTTGGATTTTGGATCATACATCTAGAAAATCAGCTCCTTTTCAAATCAAGAAGTTCCAATTCTTGTAATAAAAATAATAAATATGTTTATTCCTTTATGGATAAAAATGTTTTGTTTTTTCACCAAATTTATTTACAAGGGTAAGTGCACAAAGATGTGGTGCCAAAAAGGAGGTTTCAGATGCTACTTTTTTTAAATCAACAAATTTTTAGCTTCAACAAGAAATTGAAGATGGTTGGACTCAAAATTTCAAGGTACAACAAAAATAAAGTTGTATTTCTCGAATCTAGTTTTTAAACTACTAATTTTTTGTTTATTGGTGGAGTTTAAGGCCCTCAAAAAGGGGGAGAACACAAAGTGATACTATTTTTTGAGTAAAAATATAACATGGTGTCAAGAGTGGTTCTCTAAAATGCTAAAAGAAATTTTAAAAAAATTAATTGCTCTAGTCATAATTACTTAATAATCCATAGTTTTTCCCATTTTTTATGCTAAATTTTTAATGCATATTAAATTTTTTAGGAATTTTTAAGGGAATACTTCTTTAAAACATGAAATATTTGTAGGTCCACTCTAGAAATCATTGAAAAATAATCAAAAATCAAACTTTTTTAAAAAGTATTTTGAATGGACACTAGTCTCTAAAAAACTAACTTGTTGTACAATTGGATGAATGGGCCAAAATCTAACCCCAAAATACTAAACATTGGTTTTGATAAAAAAATAATGGACATACATCCAAAAGAAATTAGAGTTGAAAGGCTTAACATAATATGAACTCAAAATAAATTATATGGTTAGATAGCTAACAAAGAAGTCTACAATATCATGTAACCTAATTATATTGATATTTAAGCATGAGAAAACTTGATGGAGGGTAGATAAGAAAAAGCTATGAATATTTGGTACACTTGTTAGATGTCATGTCCCCTTTTCAAATAATTAAAAATAATAAACTTTGCTAATGCAGGCAGGCTCCAAAAAGTGAAGTTTCGGCAAAAGGGGCTAATCTTTGGAAACCAATGGACTAATAAATAAAAATTATTATTAAATTATATTTTATTAACCCCTCTTGGATATGAGTTAGGGTTATGCCCTCTTTTAAGGGGTATGGAGGCATTTTGGGCTCATTCCATAACTTGATTTTTGCTCATTTCTTTGTTGTTCTTCAGAGGCTGCCAAACCTGTGGAGAAGGAGACCCAAGAATGGGAGTTTTTAGGTTTCAAGGAAGGATAAATATGGAATTTTGAAGCCATTCTATGTGCATGCTCATGCAGAGTTTTCCTTTGTGCTAAACAGTGCAGATTTGTGATTTTTCGGGTGTGTTTTTTGTAAGAGTTTGGTGTTTCCGGTTGAGTATTTCATATCAGTTTGGGTTGCTGCTATATTTCAGACTTTTAGATGTTAAAATAGAGCTTATTATATGTATTTGGTTGTGATTATACTTCTATGATAGATTATTAGTGTTTTTGGCCTATTCTATGTTGTTTTCAGGAGCTTGATGAGTATTGTTTTTATCCTCCGTTTGGGAGCTGTTGTGTAAATGTTATACAGATCTGAAAATTTCATTTTGTAGGCTTTTATGCTGCTGAAATTTTTATAAAAATTTCCACTTTCAGATTTACTAATAATATGTGAAGCTGTGGAGTTTTTGGCACTATTTTTGGCATACCCGATTTGGGGTTTATTGAGAAATTTGGTGGATCTTTGTGATATTGGTTGTTTGATTTTGAAAATCATATTAGAGGCTTGAAATATCATACAAAATCAGTAAAGTGGCATTTCAGTGGTATCAGAGCTATGATCTTGCCAGCCTGAGGGTTTGTAGAAGTTTGCATGTCAATTTTGACAACTACCCAGATCTTGCATGTCATAATTTATGGTTGCATGCTACTTCTAAACATTTGCATGTTAGTCTTGGTGAATTTGGTGGTTGCATGTTGCTTCTAATCAGTTGCATGTCAAAATTTATGGTCGCATGCAACTAAGTGAAAGAGAAAAAAGAAAATTACAGCAAGAAAACAATAAAGAAATTTTGATCAAACCTCTAGTTGAAAGTAAAAGTACAAAATCCAAGGGAAAAGTATGGCTGATCTATATGAGATGGCAAAGAAATTCTTCCAAGACATCCAAAATACTCAGAAGCAAACAGTGGATAGTTTGGCAGAAACTAGATAGGCTTTGCGAATATTGACAGAAAAACTACAAGGAGTTGCATCTATTAATGAGAAAGGGAGCACTTCAGAGGAGCCAAGAAATCTGAAATCCACACCATCTAAATCAACCAAAACTATTTTCTTGCCTGCAGATGAGCCACCAGTACCAAATCCAGCCATTAATCCCATGGAAGAGGTTACAGGTAACTTGATTTCTTTAAGAGCTACTTACAATGGCCTAGATGATGACTTTCGTAGTTTGGTTTCTTTTAGAGAATATGTGGATATGATGAACACTTTGATGCCCAAGAAAGAGAATAGGAGGGAGCATAAAATAAGTGGAAGAGAGCTCAAAAATAAAATAAGCAAGTTTACAACACCTACTTTTGATGGAACAAATAAAATTTCAGCTAGAGCATGGCTACAAAAATTACAGACTTTCTTCACACTTAACCCCATGAAGGAGAGTGATGTTGTTCAATTTGCAAGTCTACACTTGGAAGATGCAGTCTATGATTGGTGGTATCATGGAATGACTACTCAAGGTCATGATCAGGTAACTACATTTGATGATTTCATTCAAAGAGTGATAGATAGATTTGAACTCAAGAATGATGAAGAGTACTTTAAAGAATTGTCAAAGTTGAAGCAAACCAAATCAGTTAATGAGAATATAGAAGAGTTTCAAAAAGTGGTTGTTATGGTACCTGATATGAGTGAAAAGAGGATTGTTTATCTTTTTCTTGATGGTTTAGAAGATTATGTTAAGGGTTTGGTTAAGGCTTTCTCACCCTCAACCTTACAGGAAGCTATCAAAAGAAGCTTCCAACTTGAAACTTGCGTGCCTATGAAATCAGTCACTAATAAAAAACCCTCAAATTTTTGGCAATATAAGGGAAATTTTTAGAAAAAGACTTTTCCAACACTACCACCAAAACATGTGATAAATGTGGCAAAAAAGAAGGTAGATGAAGAGACTAGGAGTGAATTATGAAGGAAAAAGCTTTGTTTTACTTGTAGAGAACCATGGGTTCTAGGACAGAGATGTTTGGGGAAAGGTCAAGTGCACTATATTGAAGTTGCTTCAGAATCTGATTCAAATGAGCATGAGGAATTTCATGACACTAAGGAGGAGGTAGAAGAAGAGAAAGAAAAAGAAATCAGCAAGGATGGCACTTTAGCAACATTATTAGGAGTCCCAAGATACCATCCCTTTCGAATTCGAGGGGTACTAGCAGGGAAAAGGTTGACTGTTCTTCTTGATAGTGGGGCAACTCACAATTTTATTGATGAGGGATTTGTCATGAAAAGAGGGCTTAAAATAGAAGATTTTGAGGGATTCAATGTTACTGTAGCTTATGGATTCACTATGCCTTGCACATGGGTGGTGAAACAACTCAAGATGACCTTAGGAGATTATGAGCTATGTGATGACTTCTATGTGGTTGGTATTGGGGAGACAGATCTTGTATTGGGTGTTCAATGGTTGCACTCTATTGGAGGCTATTACATGAACCATCAAACTATGGAGTTTAAATTTCATTCCAATGGGAAAGAAGTCATATTGAGAGGCTTATCGAATGGAGCACCTCAGGCAGTCTCTGCAAAGAGGATGGAGAGGACTTTTTGAAGAGGACAAGTAGCATGGGCAGTAGGAGTCATAATCCATCCAACAAGCTCTCCAAAGAATCAAGGTAATTTCCATTTTGAAATTCAAAATATTCTTGATAAGCATAGTATAGTTTTCAATGACTTGCCTCCAGGATTACCACCAGATAGAGGTTTTGAGCATGTTATAGAGTTATAACAGGGTGCCAAACTAGTTATAACAACCCCATACCACCATCCAAGAGGTTATAAGGAAGAAATTGAAAAAACTATTAAAGAACTCCTAGACATGGGATTCATAAGGCCTAGCTCTAGTCCATTTGCATCATCTATGGTACTTGTCAAGAAAAAGGATGATACAATGAGAATGTGTATAGACTACAGGTTTCTAAACAAGAAGACCATAAAAAATAGGTATCCCATACCACGCATAGATGAACTCATTGATGAGTTACATGGTGTTGTATACTTCTCAAAAATTGACTTAAGATCAGGGTACCATCAAATCTGAATGAGGAGTGAAGATGTGGAAAAGACTGCTTTCAAATGTCACTATGGGCACTTTGAATTTCTTGTTATGCCATTTGGCCTCACTAATGCACCTGCAACATTCCAATCTTGTATGAATAATGTATTCAGCCAGCATCTTCGAAATTTTGTTTTGGTATTTTTTGATGATATCTTGATTTATAGTAAAACATGGGAAGAGCAACTAAAGCACATAGACACTGTTTTGGGAATCTTGGAGCAGCAATCCTTCTATGCTAAGCTATCTAAATGTGAGTTTGGTTTGATAGAGATCCTATATTTAGGACATATTATAAGTTCTAAAGGAGTACAGGTTGATCAACAAAAAATTCAGGCAATTTTGGATTGGCCTCCACCCACTAATCTTACATAGTTGAGAGGTTTCTTCAGGTTGTGTAGCTACTATAGGAGATTTGCCAAGGGATTTTTTCAGCTTGCTGCCCCCTTGACTGATTTGACAAAGAAAGGAGCTTTTGTTTGGATAGAAGAGGCACAAAAAACATTTGATAAGCTTAAGGAGGTAATGAGTTCATGCCCTGTGCTTGCAATTCCAGATTTCTCTTTACCTTTTGTTGTTGAATGTGATGCTTCTGGAGAAGGTATAGGGGCTGTCCTAACTCAAAGGGGACATCCAATAGCATTTGAGAGTAGAAAATTAAATCAATCAGAAAAAGGGCACTCCATCTATGATAAAGAAATGTTGGCAATCATGCATGCACTTCATAAGTTTAGACAATATTTGGTATGTGGGAGATTCATTGTAAAGATAGACCATAATAGCCTCAGGTTCTTCTTGAACCAAAGGGATTTGAATGATCATCAACAAAAATGGGTAAGCAAATTGCAAGCTTATGATTTTGATATTGAATACATGAAAGGAAAGAATAATGTGGTTGTTGATGCTCTCTCAAGAAAGCCCACTTTGTGTTCCTTAACATCTATCTCTACTGATTGAAAAGTCTCCATAATTTCAGAGTATGCTAAAGATTCCTTTGCCACCAAGATTTTGGATAAGTTAGTGGATGATAATAGGTACAAGGTTGTTAATGAATTGATTTATTACAAGAACAGGATCTTCTTAATGCCAGGATCAAAAACTAAGGAGAGGATATTGAGGGCCTTTCATGACACACCTTCGGCTGGTCATCAGGGATACTTCAAGACGTACAGGAAAATATGAGAGCGGTCTTCATAGAAGGGTATGAAGGAGGATTTCCTTAAACACATTAAGGAATGTATGGTATACCAACAAAGAAAAAGTGAGAAAAATTTTCCTACAGAGTTGTTGCAGCCACTTCCTATTCCTGAACAAAAATGGGAAAGTATTTCCATGGACTTCATCACTGGGTTGCCCAAGGTTCAAGGTAAGGATTGCATATATGTGGTGGTAGATAGACTAACTAAGTATGCACATTTCTTTCCTATCACATCTGATTTCAAGCCATCACAAGTGGCTGAATTGTTCTTCAAGGAAATTTTTAGACTACATGGCTTGCCTAGAAACATTGTTAGTGACCGGGATAGTAGATTCTTCAGCTATTTTTGGAAGGAGCTCTTTCATTTGGTAGGAACTAAACTCACTCCCAGTACTAGCTATCACCCTCAAACAGATGGACAAACAGAGATAGCTAATAAATGGATACAGGGATATTTGAGGAACTATGTTTCAAATCAACAACATGCTTGGGTGAAATGGTTACGCCTAAGGGAGTATTGTTACAATACATCTCATCACATGTCTATTGGTATGCCTCCTTTTCATGCTCTTTATGGTTATGATGCCCTTTCCTTTGTTGATCTAATACTTTTTGATATCAGAGTACCTGCAACAAGTGATTTCGTCAAGCAAAGCCAAGACATAATAAGGTCCCTTAAGGATAATCTACAACATGCACAGAACCAACAAAAGTTATATGCTGATAGGAAAAGGATTGAAAGATGTTTTAAGGTGGGAGATCTGGTATTTTTTAGGTTTCAGACATATAAGAAAAGAACCTTGAAGAGGAGTGGGGCAGAGAAACTCAAGCCAAGGTTCTATGGACCTTATAAGATCATCAAGAAAGTAGGAGAGGTAGCTTATGAATTGGAGCTCCCACCAAACAGAAAAATACATAATATTTTCCATGTATCTTTCTTGAATAAGGTTCTAGGCCAGCAAACCATAGTATCTATAGAATTACCACCTCTTGATGATGAAGGGAAATTAGTTTTGATAGCAGAAGAGATTTTGGATACAAGAGAGAAAAGATTGAGAAACAGGAGCGTCATAGAGCATTTGGTCAAATGGAAAGGATTACCACTAGAGGATGAAACTTGGGAAGGAGCACATATTCTTAAGAATTCCAACCTTCATTTCTTGAGGACAAGAAATATTTGGGAGGGGAGGACTTGTCATGTCCCCTTTTCAAATAATTAAAAATAATAAACTTTGCTAAGGCAGGCAGGCTCCAAAAAGTGAAGTTTCGGCAAAAGGGGCTAATATTTGGAGACCAATGGACTAATAAATAAAAATTATTATTAAATTATATTTTATTAACCCCTCTTGGACGTGAGTTAGGGTTATGCCCTCTTTTAAGGGGTTTGGAGGCATTTTGGGCACATTCCAGAACTTGATTTTTGCTCATTTCTTTGTTGTTCTTCAGAGGCTGCCAAACCTGTGGAGAAGGAGACCCAAGAATGGGAGTTTGTAGGTTTCAAGGAAGGCTAAGTATGGGATTTTGAATCCATTCTATATGCATGCTCATGCAGAGTTTTCCTTTGTGCTGAACAGTGCAGATTTGTGATTTTTTGGGTGTGTTTTTTGTAAGAGTTTGGTGTTTCAGGTTGAGTATTTCATATCAGTTTGGGTTGCTGCTATATTTCAGACTTTTAGATGTTAAAATAGAGCTTATTATATGTATTTGGTCATGATTATACTTCTGTGATAGATTATTAGTGTTTTTGTGATGTTTCCGAGCTATTCTATGTTGTTTTCAGGAGCTCGATGAGCATTGTTTTTATCCTCCATTTGGGAGCTGTTGTGTAAATGTTATACAGATCTGAAAATGTCATTTTGTAGGCTGTTATTCTACTGAAATTTTTATAAAAATTTCAAATTTCAGATTTACTAATAATATGTGAAGTTGTGGAGTTTTTGGCACTATTTTCGGCATACCCGATTTGGGGTTTATTGAGAAATTTGGTGGATCTTTGTGATATTGGTTGTTTGATTTTGAAAATCAGATTAGAGGCTTGAAATATCATACAAAATCATTAAAGGGACATTTCATTAGAAAACACATCTCAAACCTATTTAAGTCCATCAAGCCTTTGGGTTGGATCTCCAAGGAAAATCCAAGCCTTAGGCTTGGTGAATTCCAATGAATTAAAAAATGTACTTTTCCTAAAGCATCAATACACTATCAAAATATAGTGGATTATATAGTGTGTTCCTCCTATAGTGTGTGCGTGCTATTGTGCATACGCCCAATGGGGAAATCTCCAATTATGAAGCATGGCTAGTTGATCCTACTCACATTAAACCTAGTGCTCGAGTAGTTTGGCTGATAGTAAAAAGAAATTTCTAAATAGTATGCTCTCAAGGCTAGAAAATACTTTTAAATAGGGTGCCCTCATTCCAATTTCAACATTGAGATCATACATAAAATGTATCATTTAAGTATAAGTTGCATGCTCTTCCTTTATTATAATTAAGTTATATTTTATGTATATACTTATAGTATATTTTAGAGTGCCTTCAACTTCATAGTAGTTAAGACAAAGATTCTGAATTTTTTGGGATTTTTTAAAATTTAGACTTAGCAAAATTTTAGAAATTAGCATGTTACCTTCAACATGATTACTAGTGGACTATCGGTTATAACCTTAAGACCTTGACTTATGCATAATCATTTTATTATTTTATCCTCTCTCTCTCTCTCTCTCTCTCTCTCTCTCTCTCTCTCTCTCTCTCAAGACACCTTACTATATATCTTATGGTTTTAAAAGGGTCTAAAGGGGTCATAAGGGATCCTAAGACCACTTACCATACACTAATTTATGGTAAGGAGTCTTACATGTTCCTAGAACATATTAATGTGTTGTACGACCTATTAAGACCAATGTATGGTAAGGGGTCTTAAGGTATACTATGACACATTAATGTGTTTGAAGACCTCATAGGACCCTTTATCATGCATTAGTGTATCATAATGGATCATAGGGGGTCTTCAGGGGTCCTACAACATAATAATGTATCTTATAACCCCTTAAGACCACTTAGGACCCACTTCCATACATTAAAGTATGATAAGGCATCCTAAGGGTTGCAAGGGGTCCTAGGTTTCCTTAATAAATCATAATAACTCTAAGATATTTAAAGTGTGCAGTACTAATAGGTCATAAGGGGTCTTAAGACACATTAAATTTATTCTATATTCCCTTACGAGGCTATAGGACCCCATACCATACATTAGTACATGGTAAGGGGTCTTAGGACACATTAATTTGTCCTAAGAGCCCTTAGGGCCTCTTAACATTTATGGAAAGGATTTTAAAGGGGGTATTGCAACATATTAATGTGTCCTACAATATCTTACAAACCATTAAGAACCATTAAGACCTCTTACCATATATTAGTGTATGGTATGTAGTCTTAGAGGTTCATAAGGGGTCTCTGGATACGTTAATGTATCTTAGGAACATTAAGACAACTTATGACCCTTACTATCCAATATGCTATGGTAGGTTGCTTAAGGGGATGTAAGGGGTCTTAGAAGCTCATAGGACACATTAATATGTTCTAGGACTCCTTATGACCCCTTAGTGGACACATTAGTGTATGGTAAGGAATTATAGGATTCGTTACAACTACTTTAGGCCCTTTGGGAATCATAAGTTGTATGGTAAGGGTTAGTAGAAGTCCTAGGGAACATTAATGTATTCGAGGACCCTCTACAACCCCTTTAGACCTATTACCGTGTACTAGTACACATTAATGAATATTGATGTGTCATGCACCCCTTAATATGTTTTAAAGGCTATTAATGGGTTCTAATATGTCTTAATTGGATCCAATGTATCTTAAGTGGTTGTTGTAGTACCTCTCCCATTTGATTTTTGTATGTCATCCTAATGGATGTGACCTTGATGATCTTTCTTTTTTATTCAATCATGTTGGCACCAATGAGTGGTGTATACCCTTGGGATGATTTAATTTATGTTGTTGTATTAGTAGACTGATTATGTTTTATATCTAACTTATGAGACTTATGACGTATTTGATGGTTTCACTAAGGTATGTGTCATTTGTTACTTGGATTAGTATGGTATTGTGATGTTATTATGTAAGTACCCTTGAGATATGAATAGTGGTTGTATTGTATGATGCATTAGAACATTGCATCTAGTTCTTATTCCTACAATAGTGTTGACTTATATGTTTGGTTGAGATGTTAGTAGTCTTTTTGCCTTAAATATGTGTGTTGATGCCTTATGATCCTATCTAGTGTATTTTTTACTTATATTGATACAGACATGCAGACACTTAAGTGGTTTTTCATGGCACACATCATGAGATTATTCATTCCATCTTCTTTAGTAAAGTTTTGTCTACTTTGACTATTAGTTCTATTTTATTTCCTAAAGGGAGAAATGTAATTTATTTATTTATTTTTCTTTTGAGGAACTATTTAATTTACTTATGTACTCAAGTCAACACCTAAGGGGTATATGGGTAAGTGCACCAAGTTGTCGTGCCAAAAGGGGGGTATAAGTGGCACGTTTTTTTTTTTTTTTTCTGAAATTAGCAATTTCTGAACTTCAACAAGAATTTGAAGATAGTTACGCTCAAAATTTTAAGATGTGACAAAAACTAATGATGGTACGGCTCTGATACCACTAATGTAGGTACGCTCTGATACCACTGACAAAGGGCCACACCATCCTTACCAAATCACAACCAAGAATGCAACAATATGAAGACAATTTTATTATACTTGAAAATCCAATAGCAATTACAATAACATTTCTCCAAGATCTCTCAAGATCCAATCCAAACCCAAGCTAGTCCAGATCCACACTCTGGTAGAAACCTCTGAGATCTCAACTTATGCTCACAAACCACCAAGCAACCTCCTTGTTTCTAAATCGTAGCCACTAGCTCTTCTCACAAACCTAATTCAAGATCCAAGTGTAAACTGCCTCACATTTAGTGCTCTGTCTACACTCACAATTCTACTACAATCCCGTTGTAAACTGCCTCACATTCGGTGCTCTATCCACAGACTCAGGAAAACTCACTCTTCACTTCCTCTTTCTCTTCCACACTTGAAGCCTTCACACTTTCCAACTTTCCTTCCAAAGCTTCTACTTCTCAAGCTTCCACTTCTCAAGCTTCCACTTCTCAAGCTTCTCCTTGAGCTTCATTAGAAATGCTCATATGCCTTGCTTAAATAGGCACTTCCCACCCCATGCATGACTTATCCACAACCTTCTAGAATTCCTCCACAACATTCTACAACTTCCATAACCTTCTAGAATTACAACTAAGCACCACCATGTGGCCCAATTAGAAAATTACATTTCCTTTATGGATCACAACAAATATTAAATGCAAGATTTAAGAAACTTTCCACAAGCTTCTAAGATGCCACCTACACACCTTGATTAATGGAATGACAAATAATTTATCATTTTTTTTAATTTTATGCCACCTATGCACCTCGAAAATAGAAATTCCTCCTTTTTTCTTTTTCTCCTTTTTCCCTTTTTATTTTTTTATTATTTCTCCTCTAATTTTTGTCACTTTCTCTCTCCTCCACAATTTTTTTTTTTTCCCAATAATTTTCCCATGCAAGATGCTCCTGCATCAGACTCCCCCAGTAGATAGAAAAGTGTGTCCCACACTTTTGACGCCAAAAAGAAAGATCTACAGCCATCTTCATCTTCACCAAAGGTTTCCATCTCAACAGGGACAACAAAACCACCATACAAATCTTCCACATCTGCATTACTTTATCAAACACCAGAATCTCAACCATCTAATCAGTATGCTCACTCCCAAGAACAAACTGAACATAATGCTTCAACAAAAAACCTTCATCCACATCAACAACTAGTGAATTCATACCCGCAGCAACAAACCCCGCATTAGCAACAATAAACTCCATATCAGCACCAACATCTAGATCTCCATCAACACATGCCAAACTCTCAACACTAGTAACCTCATTGCTCACAACAAGATGCTCTGCAAGATACAAGTCACCACCACCAACAACTGGATCATCCACAACTGAGTGCTCCACAATCTCCATGTCAGACTCAACCATTTGATCATGAAAACCAACCTCTGTCCCAACATCAACAACTTTAGGAATATCTTCAGCAACAACCTCTACTTGCTCTGCAAGTTCTGCATCAGACTCCACAAACTGATCAACAAAACCATCATCTTCCACCTTAACCTTCTTAGCTTGATCATCCAATCTAGCATCCAACTGAGAAATCATCTTAGAAAAATTTCTCTCCACTATAACATGGATTTTCACAATCATCTTAGGGTTCAATCCTCTTGGAGCCATCTTCCAAGATCTTTGTAAACCCTCTGCAACAAATCCTTCCCATGCTCCTTGTGACAACCAAATTTTTTGCAAGTTAGATCACAACCTACCACCTCACAAGAACAATAAGGAACCACATCACAAGTCTAGGACAACAGATTTTCAATCCACCAACTCTGATAAACTTTTCCCAACCAAGGTCCTGGTACAAACTGCCTCACTCGTTGATGATCTGCTTGTACACTCAGGAAAACCTGCTCTGATACCACTAATATAGGTATGCTTTGATACCACTAACAAAGGGCCACACCACCCTTACCAAATCACAACCAAGAATGCAACAATATGAAGACAATTTTATTATACTTGAAAATCCAATAGCAATTACAATAACATTTCTCCAAGATCTCTCAAGATCCAATCCAAACCCAAGCTAGTCCAAATCCACACTCTGGTAGAAACCTCCGACATCTCAACTTGTGCTCGCAAGCCACCAAGCAACCTCCTTGTTTCTAAACTACAGCCACTAGCTCTTCTCACAAACCTAATTCAAGATCCAAGTGTAAACTGCCTCACATTCGGTGCTCTATCTACACTCACAACTCTACTACAATCCTACTGTAAACTGTCTCACATTCGGCGCTCTATCCACAGACTCAGGAAAACTCACTCTTCACTTCCTCTTTCTCTTCCACACCTTGAAGCCTTCACACTTTCCAACTTTCCTTTCAAAGCTTCTACTTCTCAAGCTTCCACTTCTTAAGCTTCTCCTTGAGCTTCATTAGAAATGCTCATATGCCTTGCTTAAATAGGCACTTACCACCCCATGCATGACTTATACACAACCTTCTAGAATTCCTCCACAACATTCTACAACTTCCATAACCTTCTAGAATTACAACTAAGCACCACCATGTGGCCCAATTAGAAAATTACATTTCCTTTATGGATCACAACAAATATTAAATGCAAGATTTAAGAAACTTTCCACAAGCTTCTAAGATGCCACCTACACACCTTGATTAATGGAATGACAACTAATTTCTCATTTTTTTATTTTATGCCACCTATGCACCTCGAAAATAGAAATTCCTCTTTTTTTTCTTTTTCTCCTTTTTCCCTTTTTATTTTTTATTATTTCTCCTCTAATTTTCGTCACTTTCTCTCTCCTCCAAAATTTTATTTTTTTTTCAATTTTGTTTTTTGTTTTTCCCCAATAATTTTCCCATGCAAGATGCTCCTGCATCAAAAACAAAAGTAGTAGTCCTTTGAATCTAGTTTCTAAACTACTATTTTTTTTTCAAAATGGTTTAGTTTTAGGTCCTCAAAAAAAGGGGCCATAGAAAGTGGTATTGTTTATTCCAAAAAAACACAACACAGTACAAAGTGTGGCCCCCCTAAAATTTTAACTTTTTTTTTGAAATTCTTTAATCACTATGGTCAAAAGTTACTTAACACTATTTAGTTTATTCCAAATTTTTCAACTAATTTTATAATGTGGTTTTTTTTTAATGAAATTTTTAACTAGACACATCCCAAAATTGTGAAATATTTGCGTGCTCCCGCTAGAAATGATTGAAAACTAATCTAAAATCAAAACTTCTTTTTTCAAAGTGTGTAACATTGAGTCTAGTTTCTAAAAAACTAAGTTGTTGCAAAATTTGATGAACGAGCTAAAATCTACAGCCCAATTAGTACATGTTGGTTTTTGACAAAAAATCGACATACATTTAAAGAAATTATAGATGAAAGGCTTGAAATAGTTTAAATTAAAAATAAATTATATGGTTATATAAACACAGAGACCTAAAATGTCATGTAACCTAATCTTATAAATTCTCAACCATGAGGAATCTTCAAGGAGAGCACACAAGAAAAATCAATCATTTTTTGTATGTTTGTAGCAAAACATGTCTCAGACCAGTTTATAGACTCCAAACCTTTGGGTTGGATCCCCAAGGCAAAACCAAGCCTTAGGCTTGGTAGAATGCAAAGGTTTGAATAGTGCATACACCCTATATAGTGTGTGCATGTTATAGTATGCATGTGTTATTTAAAGCTTTTTAAATTTGGGTCTCAATAGTGCATGCACACTATAGTGCGCACGTACTATTGAGACCTAAATAGTGCATGGAGGGGGAAGAAGAGAGACAAAGCAAGAGCGAGAGAGAGGGGGGGTGGTTGTGTGTGTGTGTGTGTGTGTGTGAGAGAGAGAGAGAGAGAGAGAGAGTAGGGGATGGGAGAAGGGAGAGAGAGAGTAGGGGATGGGAGAGAGAGGAAGTGAGAGAGAGTATGGGATGGGAGAGAGAGGAAGTGTGAGAGAGAGTAGGGGTGGCAAAGAGAGAGTACAAGATGGGAAAGAGAGATTGAGAGTAGGGGATGAGAGAGAGAGAGAGAGAGAGAGGAAGTGTGAGAGAGTGAGTAGGGGTGGTAGTGAGAGTATAGGATGGAAGAGAGAGATTGAGAGTAGGGGATGACAAAGAGAGAGTAGGCAGTGGGAGAGGGAGCAAGAGAGGGAGAGAGAGGAGGATGGGAGTGTCTGTGAGAAAGAGTAGGGCATGGGAGAGAGTGTGAGAGTGAGAGAGAGAGAGTAGGGGTGGAAGAGAGAGAAAGTAGGTGATGGGCGAGGGGGGAGAGAGAGTAGGGGATGGGGGAGAGAGAGTAGAGAGGGAGAGAGTGAGAGAGAGAGACAGTAGGAGGTGGAAGAGGGAGTGGGAGAGGGAGAGAGAGGGAGGATAGGAGTGTGTGTGTGAGATCTAGAGAGTAAGGGATGGGAGAGGAGAGAGAGAGGGGGTGGGAGTGTGTGGGTGTGTGAAAGAGAGAGAGAGAGAGAGAGAGAGAGTAGGGGATAGGAGAGAGAGAGAGTAGGGGGTGGGAGAGGGATTGGAAGAGGGGGAGAGAGGGGGGGAATGGGAATGTGTGTAAAAGAGAGAGAGGAAGTGTGAGAGAGAGTAGGGGAGGTAGAGAGAGAGTACAAGATGGGAGAGAGAGATTGAGAATAGGGGATGGGGGGAGAGAGAGAGAGTACAGGATGGGAGAGAAAGATTGAGAGTAGGGGATGGGGGACAGAGAGAGAGTAGGCAGTGGGAGACAAAGTGGGAGAGGGAGAGGGAGAGAGAGAGGAGGATGGCAATGCATGTGTGTGAAAGAGAGAGAGTAGCTCAAGAGATAGAGTAGGAGATGGGAGAGAGAATAGGTGGTGGAAGAGGGAGTGGGAGAGGGAGAGTGAGTGAGAGACAGAGTATGGGATGGGAGAGGAGAGAGAGAGAGGGGGGATGGGTATGTGTGTGTGTGAAAGAGAGAGAGTAGGGGATGGGAGAGAGAGAGTAGGTGGTGGGAGAGGGAGTGGGAGAGAGAGAGAGAGAGAGAGAGAGGGAGATGGGAGTGTGTGTAAGAGAGAGTAGGGGATGGGAGAGAGTGTCAGAGTGTCAGAGAGAGTAGGGGTGGTAGAGAGAGAGTAGGCGAATGGAGAGAGAGAGAGAGAGTGAGAGTAGGGGGTGGGAGAGAGAGTAGAAAGGGAGAGAGTGAGAGAGTGAGAGAGTAGGTGGTGGGAGAGGGAGAGTGGGGGCATGCGAGTGTGTGTGAGAGATCTAGAGAGTAGGGGATGGGAGAGGAGAGAGAGGGGGGGGGGATAGGAGTGTGTGGGTGTGTGAAAGAGAGAGAATAGGGGATGGGAGAGGGGAGAGAGAGAGTAGAGGATGGGGGAGAGAGAGTAGGTAGTGGGAGAGGGAGTGGGAGAGGGAGAGAGAGGGGGGAATGAGAATGTGTGTAAGAGAGAGAGTAGGGGATGGGAGAGAGTGTGAGAGTGTGAGAGAGAGTAGGGGGTGGTAGAGAGAGAGTATGGGATGGGAGAGAGAGAGTGAGAGTAGGGGATGGGAGAGAGAGAATAGAGAGGGAGAGAGTGAGAGTGAGAGAGATAGTAGGCAGTGGGAGAGGGAGAGAGAGAGAGGGGGGATGGGAGTGTGTGTGTGTGTAAAAGAGAGAGAGTAGGGGATGGGAGAGGGGGG
Source organism: Cupressus sempervirens (assembly GCA_028749045.1). Taxonomy (NCBI): domain Eukaryota; kingdom Viridiplantae; phylum Streptophyta; class Pinopsida; order Cupressales; family Cupressaceae; genus Cupressus; species Cupressus sempervirens. Next base: position 170,641,504 of record CM053788.1, on the reverse strand, counting down.
AGAGAGAGAGAGAGAGTAGAGGATTGGGGAGAGAGAGTAGGTAGTGGGAGAGGGAGTGGGAGAGGGAGAGAGAGGGGGGGAATGAGAATGTGTGTAAGAGAGAGAGAGTAAGGGATGGGAGAGAGTGTGAGAGTGTGAGAGAGAGTAGGGGGTGGCAGAGAGAGAGAGAGTATGGGATGGGAGAGAGAGAAAGTGAGAGTAGGGGATGGGAGAGAGTGTGAGAGAGAGTAGGGGATGGGAGAGAGTGTGAGAGAGAGTTGGGGATGGGAAAGAGAGAGTAAGAGTAGGGGATGGGAGAGAGAGAGTAGAGAGGGAGAGGGAGAGATAATAGGCAGTGGGAGAGGGAGAGAGATAGAGGGGGGGTGGGAGTGTGTGTGAGAGATCTAGACAGTAGGGGATGGGAGAGGAGAGAGAGGGGGGGCATGTGAGTGTGTGTCTATGAAAGAGAGAGAGTAGGGGATTGGAGAGGGGAGAGCGTGAGAGTTGTGTGTGTGTGTGAGAGAGAGAGAGAGAGATAGTAGGTGGTGGGAGAGGGGGAGAGAGGGGGGAATGGGAGTGTGTGTAAGAGAGAGAGTAGGGGATGGGAGAGAGTGTGAGAGAGTGTGAGAGAGAGTAGGGGAATGGGAGAGAGAGAGTGAGAGTAGGGGATGGGAGAGAGAGAGAGAGAGAGAGAGAGAGAGAGAGAGAGAGAGAGAAAGAGAGAGAGTAGAGAGGGAAAGAGAGAGTGAGATAGTAGGCAATGGGAGAGGGAGTGGGAGAGGGAGAGAGAGGGGGGATGGGAGTGTGTGTGAGAGATCTATAGAGTAGGGGATAGGAGAGGAGAGAAAGAGTAGGGGATGGGAGACTTGAGAGAGAGTGAGACAAAGAGAGAGTAGGGGATGCGAGAGAGAGAGAGAGAGAGTAGGCGGTAGGAGAGGGAGTAGGAGAGGGAGAGTGAGAGAGAGTAGGGGATGGGAGAGGAGAGAGGGTGAGAGAGAGTAGGGAATGGAAGAGAGAGAGTAGGTGGTGGGAGAGGGAGAGCAAGAGAGAGAGAGAGCAGGGGATGGGAGAGGGGAGAGAGAGTAGGGAAAGAGAGAGTAGGGGATGGGAGAGGGGAGAGAGAGGGGGAATGGGATTGTGTCAAATAGAGAGAGTAGTGGATGGAAGAGGAGAGAGGGTGAGAGAGAGTAGGCGGTGGGAGAGGGAGAGCGAGAAAGAGTAGGGGATGGAAGAGGAGAGAGAGAGAGAGAGTAGGGGATGGGAGAGGAGAGAGAGAGAGAGAGAGAGAGCAGGGGATGGGAGAGGATAGAGAATGAGATAGTAGGGGATGGGAAAGAGAGTAGGCAATGGGAGAGGGAGTAGGAGAGGGAAATTGAGAGAGAGTAGGGGATGGGAGAGGAGAGAGAGACTGCAAGAGAGTAGGGGATGGGAGAGGAGAGAGAGAGTAGAGGATGGGGGATGGTGGAATAGGGAGAGATGTGTTTTGACATAGTGTACATGTGCTTTATAGTGCATATGCACTATATGAAATCACCAAAAAATGGTCACAAAACAAATTTGGGTCCCTTTTCATCCATTTTCTACTTTTTGTATGTTGTGCATTCTGTTGTTCCAACAGAAAATATGAGTTTCAAGCTGTTAGAAATTAGCAAACACTATTTGAAGACTTTTTGAAGCTAGAAAACACCAAATTCAATCATTGGATATGTTATTTGAAGGTTTTTTGAATATTCTTTCTATAGAAAAGGTTAGTGCAATCATTTTTAAATATTGTTTGCTGATATATAGAGACAAATTTGATTATAATTTGACATGTTTAATATATAGTGAATTCATTCAAATTTGTATGTTTGAATGAAATGTTATTTCGATATGGTTGGCAAGTTTTTTGATATATATTGTGTATTCATTGAAATAATTGTAATTTTTATATGTATTTGAATGATTTGCAATTTACAAATTGTTAGTAATTCAAATGTTTGAATAATTTGACATGTAGAAATCATCATCATGCCAAGGAAGAAACCAAAAACTCAAATAAATAAAGATAGGGAGAGATATTTGACAATTAAAAGAGATAAAATGAAACTACTACATGAATAGAGAAAATTGCAAAGCAATAATGAAGAATTGAATTTTGAAGAGGATCAAGAACCACCGATACAAAGAAACAAAGAGGAAGAATTGGAAAGACAAAGAAAATGAATGAGATTGTTACACTCAAGAAGACAATTGAATTGTGAAGCTACACCATCTTCCAATGTTGGAGTCATATCATCCTCTCATGCTAAAGAGACACTAATTTGTAGATCTAACAATTTACACACTCCATCATGTCATTTTGAAGGCACAACATCAACATATCAAGTAGGTGATATTCCATCTTTTGCATCTTATTGCCAAGGCACATCATCTTCGGTTCAAGGTACGCAAAACACTCAACCTTATGTTGATGTTTAAAATGTTGAGGGAATGGAAGAGATTATAAGACCTTCTAGAATTCATTTTAGAAGACCAAAATATTTGATTGATATTGATACTAATATTTTCAAATCAATGCCTAACAAGATTAGCAAGCGTACTTGTCAAAGAAAAGTTAATTGTATGTGGAGATTATTTTTTGAAGAATTAAATATTATAGATCAATGCCAATTATTTGTTGAAATCATGAGAAATTTGAAATTTAAGACTATCATGAAGATTCTTGGGCTAAGAATGATGGATGATTCAAATGAAAAAAATATTGTAAAAAATCTAATGAGTGCTTATGACAAAGAGGGTTCTAAATCACACACCAAAGATCGTAATATCACAAGACAAGTACTCACATCGACAATAGTGAGTACCCAAATGAAGAAAGCTTGACTCATGAGAAAGAAAAGCAAAATATTGAAAATTGGTAGAGGTGCTCTAAGGAGAGCCATGCTAAGGTGTGAGAGATTGGAAGATCCAACAAAAAATGAGTTATGGACATTTAGCGATACACTACTACGAAAGGATAAAGAAATTAGTGAAGCTTTAAAATCATTGATCGAAGACTTTTGAAAAAATAACACACATGTTTCCCTTAATTAAAGAGATGTTGTACGGAGGATTGGTAACCAAAATCATGACCCACATGCAAAACATTTTTCGGACTCAACTCAGACACAATTTTTTGCAGGTATGTATCCATAAATTTGAATAAGTTAAAGATTTTTTGAGATGGGTAAACTTTTTTATGTAAAGAAAAATCACACACACACAACTTGTTGTTGTAGGATACATATTGAATTTTCTAACCATTTTGATGTTTTTAGGCATATATGTGTTTTTGCATTCTGAGTTTGTTTTGTAGGATTGTGACATGAATGAGCCACCAAGATCTTCAAGAAATTCATATCCAACATTTTATGTGAAATAGGGGATAGCCAACAATTTTACAAGACATCATGCTTGGATGGTACATGCTTATTTTGTGGTTCTTTACAACTTTTATCAATTTATCAACATATGAATAGTACACATGCAATTTGAAATGAAATAGTAGATCACAAAAAATTTAAGACAATGATATATGCTCTAAAAGATGGGAAACAGGGTAAAAGATGTGATTTAGTCATTGAAAAGATTCCAGTGTATGAGTTCATGAATATTTTTTGTGAAAAGATTATTTATGAGTATGCAAGGCATACACATAGAGCTTGATGGCTATATTTGCAATTCAAGTTGTGCAAGGATACATTTCCACTAGATACCATTGTTTCAGTTGTAGACTCTACAAATAACTACACACTACAACCACAAAATGAGGTGTAAGCAAAGTATTATATTTCTCAACAAGTTTCTATATTTGTTCACATAACATTCATGCATTCACCTACAAGTATAGAGGATGAAAGGAAGATTTTGAGGGAGTACCATTTTTATATCAGCGATGATTGATCACATTCTACGGAGTTTGTACATGGTTTTTTAAAACTATTTTATGGAGATTTAGCTAATAGCAGCACAACATATCATAAGCACATTATTTGGTCAGACAATTACTCATCTCAATTCAAGAATGTATGGATATTCTATTGGTTGAGCAGGATGCACAGGTTGTGTAGAATTCAATACATGTGAAATTTCACAAAGGATGATCATGGAAAGGGAGAGCATGATGGTGCATGCACATGCATCAAAAAAGCCTTAGCTCATGAAGAACTAAAGTATAAAGATGGAGCAATATTGACAAATGTAAAATCCATCATCTAGTGATGTAATGCTACAATGGGTCCAAGTAAGGAAGCTGAGTCTACGATTCGTAGATTTTTTTGATTGATAGATAATACTTACATTGCACCATATGAGGATTGTTGCACACTAATAGGATCTAGTGAGTTGCACTCTTTTAGAAGCTCTAATGCAGGTTCATGGAGTATCCACACATGAAAAATGGCATGCTATTATCCATCATGTGTAGAGAAAAATTGGGATGACAATGAGTCAACTGAATGGGTGGACAAATGGGATATACGAGTCTTGGACCCAGTTGACACCTATCATCCCCCACAAGCACTGGAAATGGTAGAAATGGATTCTTCTATTGACTTTGATTGCTTGTATAATCTAGTGCAACCTAGTAATATATATATATATATATATATCTTTTGTGATTTTAATATGTAACTTTATAACTTTCACGTAACTATTTTCTGAATTAATGACCACATTTTGTACATTTGTCACTGCAGGCCATGTTTTTGTTGTTATTGCACCTAAAGACAATGAAGAAGAGACAGATTATTATTTGTGTTTTTGTGTCCAAGCCAAACAAAAATTAGATCACTCGGTTATAGATGGTGAAGGTTTAGAGTACCATATTGGTGCGGTGGTTGTAATTGGCACATGGCTTAGACGATATTCTATGAAGAATGCTAACTTGTGGTTATTCGAGGATTGGCAAATAGAGAGAAAGATTCTTCATTATTCAAAAAATTTTGTCGCATCAAATGTCCACTTGATGAAATATGGTGGAAAAACACATAATAAGATTCTTTGGAAAGTTCACGAGTCAGACCACAAAGCAATACTTGAGACATTAAAATGCAGAGTAGATCTAGTTGGTTCATTAGATTGAATAGGGGGAGAGAGAGAGAGAGAGAGAGAGAGAGAGAGAGAGAGAGAGAGAGAGAGAGAGAGAGAGAGAGAGAGAGAGAGATCAATTGGATCCAAATACAATGTTACAACCTCTCCCCCAAGACTGTCCACATGACAAGGTGGATATTTTTATTATGTATAAGTGATGAGATAAGTTTAAATCACAGATTTTATGTTTCAAATGATTTGTTTAGAATCTAGATACATTATTTGAATTTATATTTATATTAGATTCTTTAATAGGACCCATTTTCAGATTAGTCATTTGAATAAGTGAAAGTTTAGAATTTTTTGTTTAGATCAAAATATAATGAAAGAACATGAAAATTGTTAGAATGTGAATGCTTTGTAATATAAAGTCATGATTGTGTGCATGTAACCAAAAACTTGAAACTGACAAAAGCAAGGATATAATGGGAGAAGTTTCCAAGACTCATCAAGCCATTCAGTAAGCCGCTTGATCATTTCTAGAAGCTCAAACAAATAAGTCTTTGTATTTGGAATATTGTTACCAATAATGATATTATGACTAACATGCTTTTATCTTTTATTTTTTTTGTCATCTGTAATTATTTTAGATAGACTCCAAAACAAATTTATTTTCGAATCATAAACTTATAAAACCCATCTTATAAATTTTTCAAATGTTCTCTATTTGGAAGTGTTAAGACCAAAGCGTATGATATTTGGTTCACTCCTAGTCACAAGATTCAAGTTTTTAGCATTTGTATGAGTTTGGGGGTCAAATCCTTTAAGGATGACCATAGGTTGTTCTATTTTTTTTGCTCTTAGTCTCATGATTGCAAGGTTGTGATTGTGTGGAAGAATCCACACCCTTAAGGATAATCATAGGTTGTTCATCAATGTTTGATTTGTAGCCTTTCTTTTTCCCTTTAGACCTGATCATGTTTATTTTCTCACAAGTTGGCTCAATAATATGTAGTTGAACTTTGCATCCTATTTTTCTTCCTAGAACATTTTTATTGTTCATGCTTGGGTACTTGGGTTCATTGAAAACCTTATGATCAGTATTAGTCATGAGTCCATCCATCCCAACTTTCTTATCATCAATGAGATCTTGAATGAGGTATTTAAGTTTCATATAATTTGATGTAGAGTGCAACAATGGAAGCACAACCTTAAGACCCAACCCCAAAACCAACACTCAAGATGTTCAAAGGATTGAGCAATTGGTTTGTTTCACTTCAACAAGTGTATACCTCTATAGGGAGCCACTATGATGGTTTTAATACTCACCATTCACAAGTATGACATAAAGCAATTTGACCCAAATCAAGCCGTTATGGACAAGTTCCCTTAATTTGTGTAAAATAGGGATTTTATGGTTCTAGGCCTCACAACTTCCAACAAAGGCTAGAAACTACTTAGTCACAATCCAACTAAGAAAAATCCACCACTGGTTGCACTCCCAACAACCCACAACACAAATTGCAAGGAAAGACCTAGAATCCTATTAGGTCTCCAATCCCTGATTTTTGCCACTAACATCAAAACTTCCCAAAAGACTTAAGGAAAAAATCACACTTCTAGATACCCTTTTTCAAGTTCTCTCAAACCCCAAAGTTGTAGATATTGACTCCACTCTAGCATATCATAACCCTGATTAAGTCCATAAGCCTAATTAGCTAGGTTAGGCTTGGGTTTCAAAGCAAGAGGTTAGGAATGGGTGCATAAAACCAAAACTCCACTTCCAAGGTGTTCTAATAACTCAAAAAAGGAAAATTTGTTTTATCACCAAGTCCTTAAAGTCTCTCCATCTCTTTATCTAATCTGATCTCCTTAAAACTGGTCAAATACATGGTGATATTTAACCTAGGGCTTGCTCCCAAAATTCAATGCCTTCAATTCCTATTCTAAAACTACAAAAATCTTATAGTACACATCCCTAACTTACTTCATACAAGTGGAGAAGAAATTTCATTGGTGGATCAGCAAGTTAGGGCCATTTGAATGCCAAAAGCTTGAAATTGAGGGTTTCTCAAACCAGCAAGCTTATAAATTCGATTAATTTTGAAAGAAAAAAGATTAAAAAAATAAAAACCACTACCAAAAGCCTTTAGACACTTAACATTAACTTTTAGATCAAAAAGGTCATCATCTACCCCTTATCCTTTCATATTGTACTTGCAAAATGTCAAGAAATTGCACTGAAACAGGTATATTTAAGCAAGTTTACAATTGGATCTTCCCTCTTAATCCATTTTTGAATTTCTCAAGCCTAAATAGGTTATTTCCAACTGTTCCACTTAACCATCAAATGGTTTGAGACATTGGGACTCCTAAACCAAAAAGTTGCTTAGCAAATTGTAAAAGTTGCTAACAACTTTTAAGCAACTTTTGCCGCTATAGCAAGAATTGTTGCATTTAAACTTGATTAACACTTAGAAACCTTGTTAGGCTTCCAAACCCCTAAGACACACCTAGAAAAATATGAAATAACTAACATATCATCCATTAGGACCAAATGATGCCCAAGGTTTATAAACACACCAAGGGGTCTTGTGTCCTTAACAAAATGGATGGGTCATAGGGAGATCATGAGATCTATCCCTTGACCTTATTACAAACATATTGATGAATGAAATTTAGGTGCTCTACACAATAATTTTTAGTCTTATGACCCTTATTCCTATCATAGATGCAATAGTGATTGTCATTCCAAAATGTAGGCTTAACCTTGGGTTCGTAAGGTTTATAGTTATATGGTAGTATAATGATCTTATCTGATATCAAAGTATTCAACACCAGTTCAAGTGAGTCTCCTAGAGGTGTACAAGTGTGCTTAGATTTGGAAACTAATGATGGTTTACCTCTACAAGTCATTAGATTTTTTTGAGTCAATATTCTTGGTGAGTTTTGTAGTTTGAATGTCATTGGTCAAGTTGATCACATTAGGCTCCTTAGGTTTGGGTGTGTCCACTATACCATCATTTACCACATTCTTTTTCTTGTTTCCTAAGTTCATGTTGCAACTAAGGCACAAGGTTGTTGATAAATATATCAATCTTTTTAGCTTTAGGTATTTGCCTTGGATATCATGAATAAAGCTTCCTCCATCATTGAAGAAAGAAAATAAAATATTTTCCTTGGTGTTGTTTGATGTTTCATAAGTCTAGAATAGTGATTGCATGTTAAATATTGTAATAATAATGTTGGAAATACCTTTTTCCATTTTATCAAATGACATAAGTGGAGGACAAAATTTTGTGAACCATTCCATACCTTACCCACTAAGACTTCTACAAAAAAAGGCTTATGAGATAAGTGAGTTCATGTAAGAATTTCATACTTAGTGCACAAAAATTCCTGATGTGATCATGAGGATCTCCACTACTATCATATTTTTCATACTTAAAAAATTCAACCTTACAAGTAAAAGGATACATTTATAAGTATTTTTCAAAAAAAAAGACATATAGACTCAAGTGAAATAGACAACTTCTAAAGGTGAAGGTTCCTCATTTTGAATCAAGTTGTCAACATTGAGCTTGTGTGGAAATTTTACTCCTTAAGAGAATACGTGCATGAAGCATTTATCTTTTTCTTGATTCAAGTTCAATTTCATGAGCTTTTGTTAATATTTATCTTATTGAAATTGTAAGATCTCTTCCTTAGTGATTTCTGGATCTAGATCATTATCTTGTGAACCATGTCTACTATGTTTTGTCCTTTGGGGTGAAAGTGAACAATGTCAAAAAATTTAGTTGGTAAATCTTTAAGAAAATTGACATGCTTCTTCCATATAGCCTTAGGTCACTATCCTTGGTGAATCTTATATCTATTTGTAACTAGCATGAAAGAAGATACAATAATTGAATAGGATAACTAGAATAGACTTGATTTTCAAACTAGGTTAGTAATATTTTCACTTTTTCAAAGTGATGATGTAAAAAGAGAAAAATGCATAAACTGTTGTCCTCTTGCATTTTTCTCTAAATTTTTATATAACATCAAGAAAATAAATTAAATATTAGGATGCCCATTTTGTTTTTCTATAATATATCAAAAGATGAGGTATGGTTGTTTTGGTCCAAGTCTCTGTTGTTACACTATGGGCCACTTTTTAGGCATAAAAACTCCTTTATTTACAAAGGAACTATATGGAATAGTTATCCCCCAACCATATAACTTGGTAAAGTATCTTAATATGATCCTAAAGTGAGGATTCTTCAATTGGATTGAACCCATCAACTCTATATATGTTCTTTTTATGAAACCCTCACCAAACAAAGTCAAAAACTAAGGCCTCTTCAAATTTGACCAAAAAATCACTTCTAGGACCTATTAGTTGATCCTACACCATGTTTATGATAATTAATTTGAATATTTTACATAAAACCATGGCCTCCTTTAGGTAGATCTCTCATTGCTATACCTATGGCATCAAATTTAATGTATTTTTATGCACCCAAGCACTCCAAACTTGTCCAGTTGGATGATCATTGGTGCAAGACACTAAGGAAAATAGATAGGCATCATCCTAGTTGTGAATTAGGTATGAGGTTGCAAAATGATGTAATAAGACCCAAGATGTAAGGTCAATTGGATTCTAGGTGCCATTATAAGACAGAGTGCCAAATTGAACCAAGGGGTCAAAAATGAGCAATATAGGTGATTTTTCAAGGAAAAAGAGATTTTTATGTTTCTTAGAAGGTTATAAAGGTCCTTAGGGTCATTGAGTTAATATTTAGGCATCTACGACTTAAGATGCCAAAAATTGCAAAAGTTGTCAAAGCAAAATTGCAAAAAAGTTGACAACTTTGCAGAAGTTTGGGAATTGGTGAAGGGATAAGCATTTGAAAGTAATTTATTTTAGTATTGCCAAACATTTTTCAATTCTTATAAGTGGAATCAAATGAAAAATGTGAAAATTGCACTTTTTGTGCAAAGTTGCATTGTTGAAAGTTGTAAAAGTTGCTCAAATTTGCAACTTAGTGGAAAAAGGGTTGTGGGATCAAACTTTCTATTATGTTAGCTCTGGGTGGTCAGTTCAACCCTAGCCCCAAGCTTTTCCCACCTCGTTGAGCACTCAAACATTCTCAGACATGCCGAACTGAAACGTCCCTAAGGGTCACTAAATGCCATAGAGTAGCAATCTTTGAAGAGGCATATCTCGGAGCTCGTGCAAGGTATGAATGAAATTCTAGATCCTTTAGGACTATATTATGGAGACCTACAATAACCTCTCTCACTTTTTAGAGATATTACTCCATTTTTATTTTGCGACACCATCTCAGGTGATGCTAAACTTATAGTGTTGGCCAGTACAAAGTTGTCAATTGCCAAATCTCTCTCACCTTTTGTCGTGGGATCAAATTATCTATTCCATTAGCTCTGAGTGGCCTTGTAAATGCTAGACCCAAGCTCATCCCATCCCGTTGAGCACTCAAATGTTCTCAGACATGTCAAACATCACTAAATGTCATAGGGCAACAATCTTTGATGGGGCATATCTCAGAGCTTTGTGACGTATGGATGTGATTATAGGTCTTATAGAACCATTTTGTAGAGACCTACAATAATTGCTCTCACTTTTTGGAGATCTTACTCCATTTTGATTTTGTGATGCCATCTTGAGTGATGCTGAAACTTTCAGTGTTGGCTAGTACAAAGTTGCCAACTACCAAATCTCTCTCACCTTTGGTCATGGGATTGAACTATCTATTATGTTAGATCCAGGTGGCTAGGTAAACCCTAGCCCTAAGCTCATCCTATCCTATTAAGCAATCAAATGTTCTCGAGCACACCGAAATGAAATATCCCTAAGGGTCACTAAATGCCATACGGAAGCAATCTTTGATGGGGCATATCTTGGAGCTTGTGTGAGGTATGATGTGATTCTAAGTCCTATACGATTGTTTTGTGGAGACCTATAATAAAACCTCTCCCTTTTTGGAGATCTTACTCTATTTTAATTTTGCGACACCATCTTGAGTGATGTTGAAACTTATAGTGTTGGCTAGTATAAAGTTTCCAACTACCAAATCTCTCTCACCTTTCGTCATGGGATCAAACTGTCTATTTTGTTAGCTCTAGCTAGTTGAGTAAACCCTATCCCCAAGCTCATCTCATCCTGCTAAGCAATTGAACATTCTCAGGCATGCTGAACTGAAACATCCCTAAGGGTCACTAAATGCCATAGTGCAGCAATGTTTGATGGTGCATATCTCAGAGCTCGTGTGAGATATGGATGTGATTCTAGTTTCTATAGGACCATATTGTAGAGACCTATAATTACCTCTCTCACTTTTTCGAGATCTTACTTTGTTTTAATTTTGTGATGCCATCTCGGGTGATGTTGAAACTTGTAGTGTTGGCTAGTACAAAGTTTCCAACTACCAAATCTCTCTCACCTTTCATTGTGGGATTGAACTATCTATTCCACTAGCTCCAAGTGGCTAGGTAAACTCTAGCCCCAAGCTTGTCCCATCCCATTGAACATTCAAACATTCTCAAGCACACCAAACTGAAATGACCCTAAGGGTCACTAAATGCCATAGGGCAGGGTATATCTTAGAGCTTGTGCGAGGTATGAATGTGATTCTAGATCCTATAAGACTATGTTGTAGAGACCTACAATAACCTCTCTCACTTTTTTGAGATCTTACTCCATTTTGATTTTGTGATGCCATCTCAGGTGATGCTAAAACTTGTAGTGTTAGCCAGTGCAAAGTTGCCAACTACCAAATCTCTCTCACCTTTTGTTGTCGATCGAATTGTCTATTTTGTTAGCTCTAGGTGGCTAGGTAAGCACTAGCCCAAATCTTATGCCATCTCATTGAGAGCACAAACATTCTTGGGCATGTGAAACTAAAACATCCCTAAGAAAGATAATGACACATTAAGGGGCTTACAAGAGTTCATAAGTTTTTATTTATCTCCCCCACATTGAAAATATCATGGAGAAAACATGGTGTGATGTGTAGAAGGAGAAGATTCTAAAGGGCTCATAATTTTTCCTCCTCATCATAACTCATGATCTTAAGGGTTCATTAGAGGTAGGCTTAATATGACATATATTCTAATGTGCCATAGGTTTATAAGATTGTCAAAACTATCAAAGGAATGATAGAGATCACTATTTTGCATCATTATGAGGGTTTCTTAAGGATCTTATCTTATGTAATGTCATATTTGTAAATAGAAAAGAATACACTAACTACCTCTTGCATTATTATTCAAAAATACCAATCACATTAACATGCTCCTAAATGATAGATTTGTAAACTATGATATTTTTTAGTTCATTATCTTATATTGAATAATGGTTTGGATCCTTTAAAGAAGTGTGCTTTTGATAGTTGTGGGTACATGTGACCCTCACCAATGTATGATAGTTTCATGAGAGGCAATTAAAAAATAAGTCAAAATAAATAGATATATAAAGTACAAAAGTATATTTTAGAATGACAATAAGTGAATAGACTCTACACAATGCATTGAGGATAGTTTTCCAAAGAGAGAGCCAAGAAACTCATACAATATATGCAAATAAAGAATAGATAATGGTAAATAAATATCAAAGTAGAGAACATTTTTTGAATATGATAGGGAATGACTATGGAAAGTGTTACATTCCAAGTAATGCTTGGTTGGGATGTATGTCATAGACTAAGGGGGATGATATTCATGAAGGGTTTCAGATAAAAGGCTACAACTTTTTAAATCTTTGTAGTAGTGTAACTATCAACATGTCTAGAAAAACTCTTAAATCTTTATCAAAATGCTAATTTCCATGAAAATAATGACATGGTATTAAACTTAATATTCGTGTTCATTTCTAGGGCTTTGTGGTAGGGTTAAAGAAAGTGGAATCATTTCCTATGTAGATGGAATAAGTAAAAGAATGTCAAGTGACAAAGTATGATCATGAAAATATTTAAAATCATTTTGACTTTTCTTTCAACTAAGCACAACAATAGTGCTCGGTCCAAACAAGTGAAAAAGTACATGTGAGAAGCCTCTGTAGTAGTTATGTGCAAATGGAATAGAGGTGTCCAATTGAGATCAGTAATTGATTAAAGTATAATGAAAAACCTCTTAAAAGCTAGTTTACTACTATATCACATCGATTATAGTCATATGGTAAAAAGCATGGAGAACCTTTATGGTAGAGGTATATAAGAACTAATTTAATGGATCATATGATACTGAATTTAACAAAAAATAAGACATGTAGTGAGACAACAATCTTAATAAATCTAGTAATCATGTGTAATAGAATAGAAGACATTTAGTACTATTTATAGTAGGAGTAATAAATTAAAATGTTTCAAGAATCTTTTAACAAATCATCTAGTTCTGTACATGCAAGATGACTCACAATCAAATACTATAATGAGTTATAAAATTGTGAGTTAGTTCATAAAGGGATAACCACAAAGGAAAAATCACAGTTCTAAAGCTATGAAGAGGAGCTCCAAATGCCATTTAGGTGGTGGTAGGTTGGGAGTTTGAGGAAACTCATTATCTACTCCTATTTTTTCAATGTTGAACTCTATTAGAATAAATTTACAATTTTCACCTAGCATGAACTAAGAATTCAACAAAGGCTTTCAAATATTTTTGCATACATGTTAGTGCACTAGTGATATATGGTGATTTTGAGGCTACACTATATCAATATATTATTATATTGTTATGACGAATGGTGATCTAATGAATAAGAACTTAACAAATCTAGAGGTCCAAAGATGTGCAATTTTCATAGCATTAAGGATAAGACATTGAAATAGTGAGGTTTTCCCTTTGGAGAATGTGACAGTTATAGTATTATGGAAATAATAGTGTTAAAGAAGATGACAATAGGCACTCCAAAATTAGCAACCTAAATGAGAAAAGGGATTTCAAAAAATGTCAAAACAATGAAGTTCATGGTTGTCTTGTTGGTGATGTGAAAGCTAATTTGTATAGTAGAGAAAGCATCAAATTCAAGAAGTTAAAGAACAAAAAGGTTTAGGAAAGTAGTTTTTCATAGATGAACATGGGACATGCATCCCATTATCTTAAAGCACTAGCATAATACACTTTTAAGGATATTAATGCCATGAAAGTGGAGCCTTAAGCCAAGAGACATGGATTGAATGAGGTCAAGCAATAGATATATGAAAATTCTTTGTAATAGATAAAAAAACATTAGATACTTGTAGCCTCTATATTATCCATGCATTAGTTATAGTTTGTGACCAAGTTTTGAAAGATTTTGTAAATTTCTTCAAAGATACCTGTCTGCTGCCAGTTTTGGAGTTGTTTATCATGAAAGGGCTGCAAGTCTTGTCTCCATTGTGGAAATTCCATGGTCTTCTAGATTTCAATGCTACAGACCCTAATGTATTATATTATGCAAGCAAGGGCCCTGAAAGTGAGTGCAAAGAATTCTTTGACCAAGCACTAGGTGAACTAAGCAATGTTTGGCTAGGGACTGTCAGCAAAGAAAAAGCTCTCGAGAGCAAAGATTGAAGAATGAAGACTTGCCCTTCTAAGGGATTGAAGAGGGGTATGAGGAGGTTCTAACTTGTGTATGAGGAGTCTTGATGAAGTGTGGAAGGTTTCTTAAAAGTGGGGACAATAGGCAGCCACAAAAACCCTACCAAACCCTCAATTTTGCTATTTTTGTTGTATGACCTGTACACAACCTAAGACCCTAAAAATCCTTGAGCATGGGTCCTATGTATCAATTTTTCTTAAGGCCAAAGTTTTTGAGACTTTAAGACAAAGGAACTATTGGCCCTAGAAATCTGGGTGGAGGCCTAATTAGGGTCTCTCCTTGTAGCCCTTTTGTGAAGAAATCTTGAAATTGGGTACAAACCCATTGTTATTATCCATTCAAGCATAGTACAAGTGTTCAATAACACCTTAGGACATCATGGAAACCTTGGTTGGACTGGGGAGTGCTATTGTACCCTAGTATACCTATAAAAAAATTGGAGGGATATTGTTCCTAGAAGAGTAAGGGAGTGATGCTGCAAGTTTGGATCAGTTAACCTGGTGAGGAGGTTGGGCAAGGTTAGGGGATATTCTAAGTAGCAAGAGATCCTATAGACCACATAGGTGTACAAAAACACCAAAATCCACATATAATATACAAGGTTGCATAAGGAAGGGGGTACTTAGGGTATGGGTACGGGTACAACTATTTTTTTATAATAGGGGATGGGGGTACTTGGGTATGTCAAACTTTATTTTTAATTATACTTTTATATTTATATAAAATATGAATTTATGAGTCATGACAATGATTTTTCAAATCAAGAACAGTGATTAAGTTTGCAAATGTAATGTATTGTTTTCAGTTTTAGATTTGTTATATGTTTGTAATAATAATTTATGATAAATGTTTAGATGCATAACATAGAAGGAAAGCTTTAAACATGAACAAGAAGATCATAAATCATAGGACAGTGACATATTGCAAATGATAAATTTTTGGCTATAACACTGATCAAGTTTATTGTTGATCAATATTGTATCAAAAATTCAAACTAATTAGGTATTGAATTAAGCTTGATAAACAAATAACAGAGAAGGAAAACTTTAAACATGAACAAGATCATAAATCATATGACGATGACATATTGGAAATGATAAACTTATGCTTAAACAGTGATAAAGTTTATTGTTAATCAATATTCTATCAAAGTTTCAAACTTATTAAGTATTGAATTAAGCTTGATAAAAAATGAGTTGATACACAAATTAAAAACCGAAAAAAAAAATCCAAAATCTCAATCAGGGTCCTTAGCTATGATGCTCTCCCGAGTACCCAATACTTGGGATACATATACTCGGTACTTGGGTATGTGGGTATGAGTACCAAGGGTGTGGGTACAAGTACCCATGCAACTTCATAATATATTATGATAACCACTAATGTCAAACATGAACGAACATATAATATATTATGATAACCAATAATGTCATACATGAAGGAACATATAATATATTATGTTAACCAATAATGTCATACATGAAGGAACATATCATATATTATGATAACCAATAATGTCATACATGAACAAACATATAATATAAAATGATAAATAATAATGCCATACATTAAAAAACACATAATATATTATGATAACCAATAATGTCGTACATGAAGAAACATATCATATATTAACCAATAATGTCATGCATCAAATAAATATCATACATCAAATATAAAATGTCATATATACATCAAATGTATATCAAATATGTCCACTGACATAAAATCCAACATATATGTCCGCTAATGCCTATACATGTATGTCTATCAACTATATCTTCACCTTCCCATGAGGGGAAGGAAACAAATCTCTAGAGGTCTTTGGTCATCATGGGGAGGGAATTGATGGTGATGATGGGGTCTTCCTCACACGCTTTCTCGTCCTCTTATTGAGGCTCTTCTCTAACTTGAGATGATACAAAAAAAATAGATATGAATAAATAATTATTATACATTGAAATCAAGTATATGTACACACAAAATTAATTATTTTCTTACCACCATCAAATAGTCACTCTGTAAGTCCACCTCGAAGGCTCATGGATGATCGAGTGTAACAAGACCGTACAAAAATCCAATCAATATAATCACTTATATATAACATTAGAAATTTTGATACTAACTATTATAAATAACAACTAAAACCAAAAAAATTCTTTCATACCTTAGTCAATAGCTATGAACTAGCCATAGCTATAGCCACTCCACAATCGACGGACTACCAAAGATGAGGAGGAGTCTTAGATGTCAAGAGTTGCATGTCATAAAATACACATTACATGTAACATGAAACATGAAACAAATATAATCAAATGAATTAAATTAACATGAAACAAATGTACCTCTATGAAGCTCATATCACATCTAGGCTCAAAGTCTTTAGTGAATGTCAATGGTCCTATAGAGAACTAATGCACATGCATAAATTTTTTTGTCAATCCTTCATATGATTACTTAATAAATATATGTATTAATTTAAATGATTGAACCAATACATACCTCTAGACTTATTGATGGGACAAAAAATGGTGTCAAGGGATCGCTACTAGGGCCGCCAACACTCTGACCCTAAATTTTGAACAATGTCAATACATGCTAATTAATTAATCATTCACTATACATATGAAATGTAATCAAATTAGTTTATTATAATTGTAATTTACCTATGTGTTAATGCAAAATGTCTCATTCAGGAACTGATCAGTGACGAGCCCATCATCTGCACTATCTCCAACATGATTACCAAATGTGCATAAGGATCCACATGATGTGCACATGTGACTGCAACGCGCAGAAGGCTCCTCTTCAACTAATGGACTCATGTAATGAATGAGGGTCTATGTCAAAGCATTAATAGTCCCTAGAGTGTTGGCCTCTACATGTTCCTTCACAACTAAAGGAATAGTCACATGCTCACCCTATGGCTTGACCACAGGTGCCCTAACTACATTAGAGTCAAGATGTAGCCCCAGCCTCTCAAATGATGGCCGCCAACCTCTACCTTGAGATTCTAATATATAAAAATAATTGGGGATCTCCTCAAGGAAAAACTCACAATACAATTTCCTTAATAAATACATTGGGACCTCACGATTATTGCAAGGAGGGGCATCAAAAACCATCCACCATCTATACCAAAAATTATTTCTAATACCATTGTGTATGCACCAATGGATGGGGAACCATTTAGTTGTCTCTCTAACAGTATCTTGTTCACTAGGCTTTATAAATAATGCACAAATCCTACCTTTTGGTATATATTTTTTTTTAACATCTTGATGTGATAATTTTTTTGCATAATATCTTTTTTGTTCATCCCTCTTAACTTTCCAAATATCTAACTGACCACTAACAAAAGCTATGTGGGTCTTCATGAACTCGAGGGAGGTTGCCAATTGAGCTCTCATTGGATTGGTTTGTCTACAAGCTTTCAACCTACCAATGAGTGCTTCTAATTCATTTTTGCCTCTTTCTATTTCATTTATTATGTTTTCTTGTGTGCAAGGATGAGGTCTTCCAATTGGTGTACGTTGCAGAATTTTTTGTTCTTGTTGCAGAGGGTTTTAATTCTCATCTTGTTGAGGGCTTTGATTTGGATCTTGTTGAGGGTTTTGGTTTTGATCTTGTTGGGGATTTTCTATTTCATTATTCACATTTCATGATAAGAAATCAATTACAATCTAAATAAATAAACAAATTTAAAGAAAATTTGAAAAAAACCTACAAAACAATACAAAAAAACATATAAAACAATGCAAAAAGAAGGTTAGACAACATACGGTGTGCTTGTGATCTCCAAATTTGATGGTGAGGAGGCATATTGACAAAGTGAGTGGTGAAAACCTTCAATTTTCTCAATTCGCATACACACTATGAGGAGAGGAAGTTGGAAAATGAAGAAAAAATGAATGGGTTGTAGGTTTGCAGCCCATTTATAATAATTTGGGATTTTTAAAAGCGCTTGAGTTACCCAAGCCATAGCCTGTGTGCGCTATGTGTGTACGCACTATTGAAAGTTAGAAAAAAAAAAAGGGTGTCATCTTTTTGGCACCACAACTTGGTGCACTTACCCATATGGTTTCCATTCCTAGTCACATGTACCTTTCAATTTATTTTTCTCTTCATAAAAATGGATTTTCCTCAAGGCTATCATTCATTATGATGTGGACACTTGTCAAATTCTCTTTTAATCTTTCTCTGATATTTTTTGAAGAGTTGCATTCATCTTTCCTATATAATGATTAGTTAGATATTGATTTATGAGCTAATAAGATTTTTTCTATCAATTCAATTCTTTTTTTATTAAATAAATGTGTGTTATGATCCTATTTAGTGTATTTTATAATTAAGATTATTAGTGTTTGTTTAGGATGGACATTGAGGATTTTATGTTATATTGTGTCATACATGGTATTGAGAAATTTAGTTATTTGTTTCCATTAATATATACTTAGAATAATCAAGAAAAGATTTATCTATATTTGGGTTTGGGATTATGGATTACATTTTCATATTGAGATTCTTTAAAATGACTATACACTAATATGATTACCAACATCATAGTTATTATATGTTAGATGATGTTTCTATTCAATTTGATCATATTTGCATGATAATGGTAGTGATGTCACATGATGCTTTATGATGATACCTAGTTTATTTTGTATTCAAATATAGATTATTATTTAAATGTTATTATACAGATGTTATTCAATTTTTTTGGGTGTTATTTTCTATTGTGGATATCTATCATTTACCTTCAGTAAATATATGTTCAAATGATGTAAAATGATTATCTAAATGGTTTAATTTAAATGATTTATCATGTGTTTATATTGTTATGAATTATTGTACCATTGCTATGTGTGGATTTCCTATAGGAGCTAGTAAAAAGTGGGAACAAAATCATGTTCATCTACTTGTGACACTACTTGGTGTCTCATTCTCCTTCATGTGATTGTGTCTTTATGTGCTTTGACTATTTATATATTGATAAGTAGGAGATAATTTCTACAAGTCAAATTGTGATATTGCTATCAGGATTTAATTGTATGATTTTTGAGTCAAAATCATTGACCCATATTTCATGAGTAGTGATTCAACATGAATCCATCTATCATGAGAATAAATGAAACACTTAGCACTCATTGGATATATTTAGCATTTGCACTTGATGTTTTCTTATTTACTAAACAAGTACTAGCTACATTCACCCTAAATTAAATATATGAGTGTGTACCTATATCCCCGACAATGGGCACTAGGAGATAATATCTTTAACCTTTCGTATTGAGCCAATATTGTCCCTATATGGTGATTTATCCGTCTTTTTTTTTTTATTAATCCTCTGGTAATTGGTAAATATGGATTCATTGTGCATTATGTAATTAGACCTATGAGTGTCACTGTGCATTTAGGGGTTCCTCATTTGTCACAAAAAATATTAATTAAAATGTTGATTTAATTGATTTGGAGGATTTTATTTATTTAAATTAATGACTAGTTTGTCATAGTTGAATTTCAAATATGTAAAATTAATTTATTTAATTTGGGAAAGGGACCAATTAGTATATTAATTAATTTAACATTCTAATATATAAGCCACTATAATAAGATTGTTTATGTTAAAGGCAAAAGTGAATTTTATTAGTCACTTATCATGTTCCAATTTCATGTTTGGATGAGTTTTGCTCCAAAATCCCCTTGTGAGGATTTAATATTTTGCTTGTTATAAAAGTTTGGATCAATCTTTGTAAGAGTGATCTCATTGTATTGGTAGCAAGGATCTCCTTCTATGCCATGACTCTTAGCATTTTTGGTGCTCTCTTTTATTTCTCATTCTCTTTCTAAATTTTGGAGCCCTTTGGCTTAAGGTAGGGGTCTTGTGATTTAATTAATCAAGGCAAAAGTGAATTTTATTAGTCACTTATCATATTGCAATTTCATCTTTGGAGGATTTTTGCTCCAAAATCCCCTTGTGAGGATTTTATATTTTTTTAGTTGTAAAACTTTGGATCAATCTTTGTAAGAGTGATCTCATTGTATTCGTAGCAAGGATCTCCTTCTATGCCATGACTTTTAGCATTTTTGGTGCTCTCTTTTATTTCTCCTTCTCTTTCTGAATTTTGGAGCTTTTGGCTTAAGGTAAGGGTCTTGTGATTTAATTAAATACTTTATTATTTTGGTTTCTTTCACTTGATAAATGTTTGGAGGTTGATAACTAGTGTTCCCCTCCATTTTTATGAAATTATGTGACCCATTTAGATGGGCATATAAGTATTTATTGGAATACTTGTTTGGAAAATGAAACTTTTTGTAATGTTATTCTATTGATTTTTGTGTGTGTGTCCACAATGCAAATTTTAATTGGATATTTATGAGTTGGGATATATTTTAGAAGTGCATTTTTTGTGCTCTCGAAAAATGCTCATTTCAGATATGTGCTTTTAAGATTCATTATGGTTTCCATTCAAATGCTTTTCTCAAATGTGTTTATGCATGTATTAGTTGTTGTGTTTCCTGAATCCTACCCTTGCATTGATTTTATCATGATATTTCAAGAATTTGGTTGTGCCCATCCATGAGCATGTGCAAATGCATAAGAACGTATCTTGCAAAACCCAAACTCTTGGATTGAATCTAGTTGAGTGTTTGTTCATTTAAAGGCTGAGATGGAAAATTACGTTTATTATAGGCACTCATCATGTGATGAGCATTGGTATGTAGGATAGAGCCCAGGTGGAGTGATTTATCCTGTGTACCCTAACCCATAAGTGGTCAAAAAGGTAATGTGAAGAGGTTTTAATAAGTGATGACCAAATTAAATAAATGGGATAATAAAACTTAATGGAAGATAAGAGAACTCTTGTATGGTTGCCAAGCCTCCTAAGAGGGTTAGTGTAAGGGTGTGGTGTCTGTATGATAGTCATTCTTGTACATGAGTTGGTTCGAGGGCACAATGTTTATGTGGTTACAATTCTTCTATAGAAGTTGGTCTAAGGACACAAAAAGAGGCCTTCTAATAAAATTGAGTTACCATACCTTTACCACTTGGGCTAGTACAAGCCAATTGTTTACACTCCACTATAATCCCTATATAGTTATTCTATAGTGTGTTTGGATAGTGACTTGATGTACAACATTACATTCATGATCATATGTCTAGTACACATGTTTTATCTTGAGTTCTTGTGTCATGCACTTATTGGCATAAGTGTCACCCTTAGATGTTTTTATCATTTGTGATTGTGGTCAAGTCATTATATTCATGATTATAATGGCATGGGCCTATGAGTTCCATGAGGTTGGGAGGTGTTACTACCTTTACCACTACTAGGGATTGGAGAAAAAGGACATCTATATTTCAAATGTAGGATATTGTTGACTTATCCCTCCTTCTCTTATCCTCTCAACTTCACTTTTGTACTTGCACTTTGGTTCAGACTCGTCTTGCTTTAAAGTTATTCTTGTATCTTGATGAATAACTTTGATATTATACTTTTTGTATTTAATTCATAATCACGTGGATTATGCCTCAATATTCATGTATATGGTATTTTCCAGTGTGAATTTAGCTCTCATTTTATGTTATACATTGGTGTCGATATGTTCCTTCTATGGTTGTTTAGAGAATCTTACCTATTGCCTATTTTGGCAACTCTAACCTCTTGTTTTAGGTTCATTTTGATTCCTTGGTATGGTGTCAAAAATAGTTTTATTCTATGATAATTTTAGGTTCTCCATGTTTTACATATCTTCAAGATGTTTATGGCACTTTTTGAATGGAGTCAATCATAGTCTAGACATGAAAGTTATGGCCTCCAAACTGAAGGCCAATTTTGTCACACTTTGTTAGTGTTTTATTGCATGTAGTTTAGTGTTTTATTGCACCCAATATAATGTTGTATCATGCCTAGTGTAATACTTTAGCATACAGAAGAATTTTATTGCATCCAATAGAATCTTTTATCATACAATACTTATTATACTTCACCATACCTTGGACAATGACCATTTTTGTACTTTCTTGAAGTACATGATTTGGGTTTTTGAATACCCAATCAGAAGTTTTAGTTTCTTGAGTCAAAACAAATCTATTATTGTAATTTTATATTGGTTAGAAAATTATCCATAGTTTCTTTATGTATTACCCAGAAATTAAATTGCATATTTAATAATATAGGAATTTTTATTTGAGCATTAAAATTAATGTCACATAAAATATATTTTGGTTAATGCAATAAACATTTCATGATTAATCACATAAATGGAAATGTACATGTCTTTTATAGGTAACATAACACTTGGGGATATTTGGTTGGTTGATTAAGTCTTTCGTTTAAACCTTTGTGATTTATGTATATTACGTAGCAAACAAAAACATGTTAGTGTATGTTTTATCCGTGTTTCCAAGGATTTCAAGGTAGGTAATTACATTTGGTATCAGACCGCACATTTAAACGTTAGGATCTTTTTGTACATGTTTCTTATGTAGTATATGTGGTGGATGAGTGATAATGTGTGTGTAGCTTTGTGAGCTAATGGTGTTTTGTTACTTGGGTACCTATATGTGACAACTTTCTTATCTAGTAGAAGTGGCCTGGGTAATTTGAGGAGAAGAAAGTAAATCTTCTAGTTTTGTGCACCTCTTAGGGATGCATGATACCCCCTATTGAGAACCTCTATCATGAGCTCTAATAATGATATAACTAAAACCATGTTATACTATCATGTACTAAACTACACCACAATAATAATTTTGTTGAATTAAATTAATTATGTTAATATACATTATTAAATATATTATTATTGACTATTGATATAATAATAAGTGAGTATATAATATTATATATCAACATAATAATTGTAATGCCCTGCCAAGGGATCCAAAGAATTAACCTAGAATTTCACTAAGTTTAGTAGCATTCTTTTTTTTAAGAAAGTAACTACCACATATAACTAATGCACAATAATGGAAGCAATAGTAATGTCCATCTAAAATTAAACATAACATACATAATAGATTACATTCTTTAAGATCCCTTAACGTTGAATTACATACATGAATCCATTTAGTACAACATCCACATGAAATAATAATGATAAGTCCAATGTTTATACATTATATTTCAAATACTCAATCATCCATTGTACATGTCATAGGGTATGACAAGCTCAAAAGAATATACATACATAGAATAAGGTACATCATCCTATTCTAATCCATGATACATCAAAGTAAAGATAATCACATGATACACATGATACAACATCATAGAAGACATATACATCCATCATAAAGATCAAACATAATAAACTAAGTGCATGGTTCCTCCCTACCGTTAATAGCATCATTAGACCATCGTGGATCCTAGCCATCCCTCCATGCATAGCATTCCAAAGCACTAAAGAGATCATCGGTATTACATAGTAGGAATGTCACTCCTAATATATACAACATCATATGTAGAAAGTAAGATAACAACATCTAACATATGCTAATCATCAATGAAAAGGATACATTTCCACCATCATGAAGGACGCATCAGCCACGATGTCTCAATGAATCTCAAAATGATAAGAGTAAAAAATACACTACCACCCGACCACGTGGTACCTAAGTGGTCCACTCCCCCCATGCTAAGGAGATAATCTTAAGTCCCAAATAGGCTATCAAAATCACATAGAACATTTCTCTATAAGTCTTGGAATCCTAAAAGTGTACTAACTCAAAGGTTCCAAACACAAAATCTGACATCTAATCCCAGAGGCACACAATGACATGTAGGAACCTACTATGCAAGTGGGAAAGTGTCATCGCAATTATCACGTACAAGTTACCCTGGCAGTTAGCTAAACTCCACGGGTCCATACTGATTTCATGTGGCCACTAGTATCCTCTCATACTGACGAGGCATACTACGGAATGCAAGGTCACAACCATGCGTCTCACTACTCCCATCCTAGCCTATACAAGAACTCAAGGCATGGACGAGAACAAAACACTTATCTTCTTAGGTTCATTCAGTTAGTATTAGGTGTGAATGTTATCACTTATTAATCCAACTTACAATGAGTTACCCTGGTAGCCTCTTAGGGCCCCAGCCCCCATTGCAAGCCACTTCCTGTCACGACATGCAGATATTCTACCCTAATGCTCATGGGATCATAAATCTCAAAATCACAAAAGATAATCCATAAAATCATCAAATATGCATAAAAGCATCAAATCTCCATGAGCTAACATCCATAGAAAATCATGAACACAACAGCTCTCTATTGGCAACTGAAGTATCACTGATAATCAAGTATCCAATGGTTCTCAATAACCAAAATATATATCTCAATCATACTAATCGAAGACTCCAAAAATGGTTGAGTCAAACATGTCACAACATGACATCATCAAAAATAAATCCACATCACAGTCCCATCATGACGACTAGAAAATGACCAAGGATAATTGATCGATGACCAAAATAATGGTTAAGTCAAGTGTCTCATACATAAGAATCTCAACTATAACAATCAGTAATCGCAACCAATACATAGAGCATTCCATCACATAACCATGGTTGGGTTTATAAAGATCGAGATTAAAACATCATCATGTCACCACAATCACATAACCCCCAAGCCTCTGGTAGACGTCCTATACTGATCAACACTAGTCAACCCAAAACCCAAAACGATAGCATAAAGAATAAACAATGCAAACACATGTTTTGGTTTTACCAAGTTTACAACTTGAATTTAAATGTAGAGATCTCAGTTTAAGTTTCCAAATTTGAAGAATGAATGGAGGAACACATATATTGTTTTTGGATAAAAGTTTTCCTTATTAGAACTAAAAATCCATTTTCCAATTTATAATATTTGTTTGATACATTCCCCACCAAACTATCAATTCTTTATTTAATAATTTAAAACAATTAAATTATTAAATAGTTGAAAGTTATTAAAGAGTCACCTTTATGAAAATAAACCTTCAATATAAATCATTTATCAAATAATAATAACTTAAATTTATTAATAACATATTTACATATTACATATATATATATATATAAATAGTTATTACGTTTCATAAAATTGATTTAACAATTTTGATTGACACCATATTATATAGCAATGAGAATCGATTCGTATAACATTTGTTTATAAACATTTTAACATAAACGTTTTTTGCAACATAACATTTTTTGCATAACATTAACATTAATTAACCCCCCCAAAATCTTGCTACAGTACACAGTACCTGCGATCGCAGGCACTGTGCCGACAGCAGGTACGTAGTACCCCTGTCGCCACAGACCTGCGACGGCAGGCCTCTGCCTTTTGCAGGCATGGGGTACGAATCGTGCCTACGGCATTTTAATATATACTTTTTTAAACATTGTTTCCATGCGATATGAATCGCGATGCGATTTATTAAGTTTCCCCACTGCGATTTATCAATCGTTCAATTCGGTGCATTATATATAAATATACATATGTATATTTATATATATTTGAATTTTATAATAGATTCATAATAAATGTATACATATGCATATATATAAATATATATATATGTATATGTATGCAGATCTGAATATATAGGCATGTATGTTTTTTTTTTCCACAAATATTATATCTACAATTTAGGAATTTTAAAATATTTGCATTATAGATTCACTCAATTAATTTTCTAATGGATTTGGCTATAAATGAAACCCTAGCCCTGTGATCTTTCAAATCTATGCATATAAAATTCTCCAATAAATTAATCTACCCATATTGAGAATGCATATAAATATGAAACTTCTCAGAAGACATATGGAAGACACGAAGAAGACAAGGAATGTGTGATGCAAAAATAGCATAAATAAAATCACAAGAATCTACCCGGATTCTGATGCTAAATCACTCTTCCTCAGAAAATTTGCAGAGCAAGCTCCTCCCTTCTTCAGAATTCTTGAGTCCTCCAATGCTCCAATTGCACTCCCAACGCTATGTCTAAGCTTCTATGAATGCCTGAATATAAAGAGCTTTTAGGAAACATCTAGAATGCTTCTAGAAATAGCTGGAAGGTGTCACCAACTAAGCATGGGTCTTTTCCAACCTTCAAGATGAGCCATAGGGTTGTAGACACCATGTGCTTAATTGATGCACTAACCCCCGTGTTGTTGACACATGAGAAATAGAGAAGTGCGTTAATTCCCATGCAAGCTTATAACTCCAATTTACTTTTTATATAATTTCTATTTAAATATTTATAACTTTTATTTTAATTTTTATAACTTTTATTATTATTATTTATTTATTACTTTATTATTATTTTATTATTATTATTAATTTTAATTTCTAATTTTCTTTTATTTAATTCATTTTTCCTCAATAATTCACATTTAATTAATTACAATCAAAATATCAAATAACATGATATTTCATATTAATTTTCTCAAATAATTAATTTATTAATTAAATCTATTTATTAAGACTTAATTAATAGAAAATTCACCATAGACTTCCAAGATAAAATATGAAAACCCATCATAGAGCAAATCACTCAAAATCAGTCTAAAGGGTTAAAAATCACGAATTATGTCATCCGACACATTTGGTGGGTAAAATATCCAAATACTTGTCCTACCTCACTAGGACAATTGGTTTAAAGGTTTGGGATTTGGACTTGAGAATTTATCTCCCTTCTCTTATCATTGAGATAGTATAATAGGGTACGCTCATCCTGGCAATTCAGGGAAGTCGATACCTGGTACCTGCAACCTGCAGAAAAACCATGCATGTACATACAATATATATATATAATGCTAAGCTAAACAGACAATGGCAGGAAGTGGTGCATCGTTTAGATCTCGACTAAGCAGGTGGCTATGACTCCCTTCCTTAACCACATCAGAAACGTCATACAATAAGAAAACACGCACACCATACACATGCAAGTATGGGGTAAGTATCCATAATAAAACACATAAGATGATAAACCATCCATCTAATCATCAATAATAACTGAAAACAGTATAATGATCATCATGTATGCATGAAATGTAAAGTCTAAATGATCTCATCATATAACCACTGAATCCATAACATAATATCTGATAGTGTTAAAACAATACCACTAATCCATCAACATAAAACTAGTCTATCATAGTCTCATAATAACAACAATGTCTAGAAAAGATGTGAACGAGGGTAGGCACTACAATAATAATAATATTAATGAATTAAAATAAATAATAATTTTTATTTTATTTTATTTTGATCGATAAGAGGCCGAAGCCAATATTAATTATTGCATTGTGATTAATTATTATTATTTATTAAGTGTGAGTATGTTTGAACCCAAGACCTCTTTGATAAGAGGCTCACAATTTATCATTGTAGTGTAGGCTCTTTCCTTTAATAAAATATTATTTTTAGTCAAATTGAAGTATATATATTTATATATAACAATATTAATCATAATATTAAAATTAGTTAACAAAAAAAAACACCTTTTCTTATAACAAAGTATATAAAGAAGAATTATACACCCATAAAATATATCATAAACTTTTATTTTAAAAAAAAGGAAGCAAAAATTAAAGAATAAAATTAGAAACATTACAAATGGTTTCAAAGCATAATCCTACAATCTTGTCAATTTAGCCTCATACAAATCTATTAATACACCATTAATAACTTACATAATACCAAAAATATAAAATTTACAACCACAACTAGGATTAAGGAGCATAATGGATTCATAATTCATTGATGTGATATCAAGCATTGAAGATAGACAAAAATTGTAAATCTGACATAGTGAGAGGGTATCGATCAAGACACTACTATTAAGTGTAATAAACATTAAACTGATGCAAACCAAAAATATTTTGATGAATTTTTCAAAATGAGGCAAGCACATTTGACAGAATGTCTGAAGGTTTTTTCAGAGTAATTCCTACTATCAATTTGAACAATCACAGGCTACTCAAAAAAGAAAGAAAGAAACTAATGAAAATGTCAAACTATGATAAACTCTTATTAAATTGATACTCAATGCCTCTTAAGTTGTGGTGACATAAATCATGAATATATACTAAAACTATTCAAATTATTTATTAAAATATTTCAAAAGAATTGTCCCTTCCAATACTCACATACAACTAAGGAAATGTGAAATGACATACAACACAAAGGGAGATCACATAGGCAATAGAACAAGATAATTGAATTACAATCAATAAGGAGAGAAAATCCACTTCAGCATCAATCCATTTCAGATACTGTACAAGGGTTTAAATTGATTCATACGTAATACTTGGCATTGAATCATACCTGAGTTATTCCAGTGACACTCATCATTCAAAACAATTCAATGAAATACGACCAAATTGTACCAAAAACCACATCTAGAGAAATTCATAAAACACAATATTCATGCAGATCTACTACATATGACTTATAATTAAGTTTGAATGCTCATTCAACATTGAAAAAGACAAAACCGGACAACGGATAAATAAAAGGTCAAATGCAAATTCAAAGTGAATTATTTAATTTATAATAGACACTCAAACACTAGAAACTTACTTATTAGTACTTGTTATAGGCTAAGTACTATTGTATCACTTTTTGAATTCTTCAACTTAATTAGTGATTAAGCTTCTTTATTTCCACCAATTGAAATCAGTTATTTTTAAGTTTTCTTACAAAATTAATATATTATATAGTATAAATGCAATATTTTTCTATTTACAAATGAACAAAAATAATTTATAGGTATCTCATTGGCTAAAACATTTAGCCTCTTATACATTTTTCTTTATCCAAACACTATAAATGTGCAATTGTTGAGGCACTTTTATCTGAGATGTTGCATCAGTTTATGAAATAATTTGCCCAATATTATTATGATGCATATTATGCATATTTATAATAATGGGATATAACATTAACAATTATAACACAGTAAAATATTATAGTCTATAAATAATTTAAATAATTATTTCTATATTAAATATAATAATTTAATATATAATATATCATATAAAGTATTAATAATGATATATAATTAAAAAACACACTAAACTACAATTAATATTACTAAATAATACAACTTAAATATATTTAAAATTAAGATTATGGTTTAAAGGATCATATAAATACTTTTAGGATTACTATTAGGTATTGGTTCTTAAATTTTCAACTATTTATTATAATTTTAAAAATATTATAATAATTAATTAATTAATATATTTAATACTTATAATAATAGTTATCAAATTATAATTACTATATAAAATTCAAACTATAATTAATTAAAACAAGAGGAAAGTATGTAGCCACTAAGTGGCACTTGTTCATATTGGTCTCAACATTCATTTATAATATTGCACAAATGCATATCATATAGAAGTCAATATATAATAGATATAAAATAGAATAAATAAATAATACATATCAACAATCCCAATTAGTAGATAAGTTAAACACATTGATAGATAAGATAAATGAATTAAAAGGTCTAGTAAGTGTGTGTGGCATTCTAGTCAATCCACCAAAGGTTCATTCTCAAGGAACCCTATGTCCTAAAAGGGAACCTACAAAAATGACTCAAGCATAATGATGTGTGTATCTTTAAGGGATTAGAAAGAGCATACGTGACGAGATTAGGCTTCTAGGATTGTTTGAAAATCCAAGGAAGAAACAAAATAGTACAAGGATCATGCCTCCTAGATTGTTTCGTAATCCAAAGAGGGATCTAAATTGCATATATCACACTTCCAAGGTTGTTTCATAACCCAAGGAAGGATCCAAAAAAATGTCAAATAGAGACCAAAATAGTGTGTATAGTCATGAGAAGAGTGTACACCCTATATTAAAGTCATTGTTAACACCTAGATAGGAGCAACGGCTTTAATGGAAGTATACATGTATCTACTAGATATTCTTTCACTATGAAATGCTTCTAGGAGAGAACACTTCAAGAGAAATAAACACATGAGCTAAAGAGAGAGAACAAGATGGATCTATCAACTTTGGGGTTAGTATAATCATATCATAATATATGAAATATTATGTCAAATATG
Source organism: Cupressus sempervirens (assembly GCA_028749045.1). Taxonomy (NCBI): domain Eukaryota; kingdom Viridiplantae; phylum Streptophyta; class Pinopsida; order Cupressales; family Cupressaceae; genus Cupressus; species Cupressus sempervirens. Next base: position 170,610,811 of record CM053788.1, on the reverse strand, counting down.
AAATGTCATCATTCCCTAAGGAATAGAACTACAACATAATGAAGGAAAAACACATGTAAGAGGTATAAAGAAGAGTATTTTTGGGCTGACACCACAAAGACCAAAAATAATTGATTCTACCATATTTCAAGCATCCAATTAGACCACACAAAAACATATGTATGAGTAATGACACATATACAAAACAACATAAAATGATATACAAAAGAAGAAAGAGATATAAATAGAGGAATATGTTTAACATGTTCTATTACTTTATTGCCTTGTGCCAATAGAGAAACAAGGATCATTTGAAGTAATCTAGATAAAAGATATAACAAACATCATATCACAAGGGAAACATAATACAATAAGGAAACACACAATGACCACCATATTAGAGAAAATAGTCAATAATAGTGTCTACCCCACACCACAACCCCATTTTGGTATGTATCATTAAGGAGAGGTAAACAACTTGCAAGAGAAAAAATGTCCAACACAATATGAACAATGATTAGATCAAAAAAGGGAGTATGGTGGGATTCACTGTGTTAAATACTAGGAGTAATTATCAATTATTATGAAATAATGTTAGATAAATCATGATCACCCTTAATAGTCTCCTATTCATTGTCACTAACATGTGTATTATCATTAGAATCAATTACATCATCATCAAGAGTATCTTCTTGGTCAAGATTAATCATAATGGAATCTAAGTTATAGATAGATTTAACATGTTTGTCCATTTACATACTATTATCATGATTTTCTTTTTGCAAAGGCTTCGGCATGGGTTGGTTAGGGGAAGGCAATGGTTGCAGAGATGATGTTGTTTGAGAAGCATGCACATTTTATTTGTATTTAACTTAATGGTTCTTATAGAACTTAAGAACATGTTTATTACAAATTATTTTATGAGATAATATAGAAGAACTAGGATTGACAAACATAGGTTCTAAGGGAGGAATAGTGATTGTTGAGAGATAATAGACAGTTGGGAAATAGGAGATTGTGAAGGAGGAATAGGTGGAGTAGGCAAAAGACCACTAGATGAATTAATCTTAGGTTGGTTAAGTTCAAGAATGTGTTGAATTTTGAATTTTTGATGGGATCAATAAAGATGACTAGGAAAAGTTAATGGTTTTTGATGTAAAGCAAGCCAAGATAAGTCTATGTTAAAACAATCGAGAGGGTGACCAAGTTGATAAAGAGAATGATTAATAGTGATAATTTATCCATGGTAAATTTTTTAGGTGCCTATGAATGGGAGAAGTAATAGCTTTGTAACTTCTATAAACTATCTTCTGTTAAACATAATTACAATAAATTATCTTCTATAAAATAATTGAAGTAATGTAACTTCTATAAACTATCTTTATTTTTTCAAGGCACAAAAAAGAATTGTGAATGGTTTGGAACCTAATGTCGTACTGTTGATTTAATGAAGTAATTAATTTTTTTTTTTAAACACTCAATGAAAATTAGGCTTGTAGACAATTGTAGAAATGAGAATCAATAAAAAAGAATAATAACATAGATGATTCACAAAAATTTGTTATATAGAGAGAACTAAGGGTGTGGTTTCATGGAGGGCACTTCAAAAAACAATTTAGTGGGTGTTGCTTGAAATATTTTAGATTTATTTTTGAAGTGGGTAGTTCCATTTGTAGTAGAGTTTTTTTTTTTAAATGGTTCCATAATTTATGAAAGCAGGTGATGTCATGATATTTTTTAATTTTACCTTTTCAACTCATTTTTTAGATAAATACAAATGTATTTAAAATTATTGATATGAATTGTAAATTTTTATATGATTGAAGAAAAACCTAAGATGGTGGGGGAAATTTCTAGCCTCCCACCTTTTCCACCGACTCAAATTTGCTCCCTAGAAAGTAGGGGCCACTATTTTAAAGGAGAAGAATCTAATGTAACAAACCTTTTTCTTGTTTAATGAGACCACCAACTCCACAAAAATTGATTAGGCATCCCTCTCATGAGACTATACCCTAATAGGGAAATTATTCTATCATATATCAACATTGTGAAAAAATTCACAACAAATTTTGCTCGGCAAATAAGAACCACAGTGAGTGCTGAGTTACTTGGCACCTTGAGTAGTCAAATGATAGGCAATGCCAAGTTTCTTGCCAACAATGGGACCTAAGTGACTCGGTCACCAAAGGAAAGAGCTCGGCTGCAATGGGTGTGAATAGCACTATACCGAGTGAGCTCGATTGACACAGGAAGTGAGTGAGCTCAGTCAACTCTACTAGGAAGGGACCGAGTGCACTCAGTAAGATTAGAAATTGAGTGAGATCAATAAGCACAAAGAAGGGACCCAATGGAATCATCTATAAATTGGTAGGAACAACACAAACATATACTGACTAAGTTAGCACAAGGAGAGCTCAGTTAACAAGTGAACTGAGTGAGTTGGCAGCAGACTTGTTGTGTGGTCTTTTCCACCATTAAAACACAATGATAATAACATAGATTTGCACAAATACTAAATCCAATATTGAATAGATAGAAATGAAGAAAACAACAAGCCAAATACCTGGAGATTTACTAATATGCCTACTTGCTTGCTTTCTATTCATAAAATAATTCAATTATTACAAATCTAGGAGCATATGGCTTCAACCAAAATCAAAATACTTTAACCTAAAAATTATATCTATGGTATTAACTTGCAACACTAGAGAGTTGCATACAATAACACTTGGAGAAATTACTACTTCAACAAAAAAACAAATTAAACTTACAGAGAACAAAAGAACTCATCTTGTGCTATTGCAACTTTGATCCTCTTCTTGTTCCTTCTATTCTCTGAATGCACTATGTTTTGCTATGATATTCTTTGTCCTTCTTGTTTCTCTCTCTCTCTCTCTCTCTCTCTCTCTCTCTCTCTCTCTCTCTCTCTCTCTCTCTCTCTCTCTCTCTCTCTCTCTCTCTCTCTCTCTCTCTCTCTCTACTTTTCATTTGAATGAATGAGCATATTTTCCTTTTGAATTTTCTCAAAAAACTTTCCCCCTCTTTTCTAAATTCAAATTCACCAACTGAGTTTACTATATCAGACGGGTAGGTGGGCAGTTCGCTCAAGGGCAATCGATAGATTTCAACACTCCTCCTTTGTCCTGAGCCAAAAAAAGCAAGGATCACTCCTAATCAAAATAAACTAAGCCAAGACTGCTTCTTAGGTGCACATAATTTTCTATGCCCAATGGCTTAGTAAACATGTCTACTAGCTGCTACTCAAACTTGCAAAATTCCATCTTAATTTCTCCATTCTCCACTAGTTCTCTAATGAAGTGATATCTGATCTCAATTTGTTTACTTCTCCCATGGAAGACTAGACTCTTTGATAGTGCAATTGACAAAATGTTGTCACAAAAGATTGGGGTTTGATCCTCTTTATTTCCATTCAAATCTACCAAGATTATCCTTAATCAAATAGCTTGACATGTTGTTGCATTCGCTGCTATGTATTCAACATTTGTCGTAGATTTAGCAACAATAAGTTTCTTCTTGGATGCCCATGAAATTGCACCTAAGCCCATAAGAAACATGTATTTGAAAGTTCTATTCCTATCATCTATGCTTCAGCCCAATCACTATCAGCGTATCCAACCAACCTAAAATCATTATCAACAGTGTATAAAATATTGAATCCCTTGGTACCATTCACATACCTTAGGATCCTCTTTCTCATTTGCTAATGGGAATCCTTTGTTGTTTTCATAAATATGAAAATCAAACTTATTGCATGCATCATGATAGGCCGAGTTGCTATCAAATACATCAAGCTTCCAACCATACTTTTGTATAATGTTGGATTCACACTGATGGGGACACAACCCAAGACCAAAATCAACACAATAGGAAAAGGGAAATATTATTATTAGTGAAAATCTGCTACTACATCCATTACAAAGAAAATAGACTCAAAGTCATGCCCTATGAGCTTACAATATTATGATTCTGGAGAAAAGTCCTCCTCATAGTACCTTCTCTCAAACTCCACTAAGAACTGCCTTTACAATGCCAGAAATTTTCTTAAATAAACCCCAATTGGTTTAGGGTTGGGAATACATTCTATAATATGCTATTTGGCATCCACCACCAAAATAGAAGGTTCTAGAAATCATGTTAGAAGTTGGTGTAAAATTAGAAGAATCCATAAACAGTAGCCCAACATCCGAGAGGCATAAATTTTGAACCGGGACTCTGATTGACAAACCGTTTACATTTTTGGAAAGCTCTTGAAGTTCTCTATAGCCTTATTGACTAGATTTTCTTGTGCCCTATTTTTTAAGCCTATACAAGGCTTTTTAGTGCCTCAAATCCAACTTTGAAGCACTCTTAGGAGGTCTCTAGGAAATTTGAAACTACAATAACTTTCTAATCATAAAACCTTTTGACTTGATTTTTTTTTGGAGCACTTTAAATTACAAGTATAATCATCCCTTCAACTTACACCCTCTAACTCATCATAATTTTGGCTCAATTATAAAATAACCCATTTTTTGCATTGGCATGTATCCCAAGGTGCTCAAAAACTCTAACCTATAAAACTAATAGTGGAATTGTGAGAGTTGGAACCTTTATTTGACCCAAATGGGTATCCAAAAATGAAAACACATTAAAAAAAAAACTATCTCTAAGCATGTATTTTTTGGGTGATATAGATTTCCCTTAGACCACTGGATGCTCCTACATCAAACACCTAGGGTAGATTGAAAAGTGACCCTGTCACTTTATAGTTGGTAGAGGAAAACCCAAATTGAAAACCTCCACTACTAATATCCAAGTTGAGTCTTCTATTGGTCATCATTTCCACTTCACCAGGTACTCTTCATACTACCTATTTCTGGTACTCCTGCCCACATGACTATCCTGAATCTCTTCTATCTCCTCCTTCTTAGAAGTAGGAATTGGACATGGCTCCAGCATAACCCCTCATCTACACCATCATCATGATATTTGGTTAAGCTTGCAATGTTGAAGATAAGAAAAATGTGAATCCCATCTGGCAACTCCACCTCATATGCATTTCTCGAGTCACGTTTCTTCAAAATTTTGTAGGGCCCAAATTTCTTCATCTTCAACTTGTTATAAGTACCCACTAGAAAGTATTCCTTTCTTAAGTGTACCATAACCAAATCCCCTACTTAGAATGCCTTATGTCTCCTCCTTTGATCTGCCCTAGCTTTATACTATTGATTCATCTTGGTAATGTGTGCATGGACCTCCTCATGTAGGCTCTTGGTATGTTTAGCAAATCCTTCTACCTTGGCACTTGTTCTCTCCCCTTGCTCCATCTTCCTCAATTATGGTGTAGTCCTTGGGCTACTTCCATACACAATTTGGAATGGTGATCTACCAGTACTCCTATTTATATATAGAATTATTGTAAGAAAATTTTTCTTGTGGTAGAATCAAATCCCATCCCTTGGTCTTATCTCCCACTAAACACCTCAAAAAATTACCCAGACTTCTATTTACCAGTTTTGTCTATCTGTCAATTTGTGGATGATGTGTAGAACTAAACTTCAATTCCATCCTCAACTTCTTCCACAACGTCCTCCAGAAATACCCCACAAATTTAGTATCTCTGTTAGAAACAATACTCTTTGAGAGACCATGTAGTCTTACCACCTCTCTAAAAAATAAATATGCAATATGTACAACATCATGAGTCTTGTGGCATGGAATGAAATGTGTCATCTTGGAGAACCTATCAACCACCACAAATACTGAGTCATTACCCCTTTGTGTCCTTGGCAATCTAAGAACAAAATCCATACTTATGTCCTCCCAAGGCTTCAATGAAATAGGCAATGGCGGATAGAGTCCAGTATTGTGACTAAATCCTTTGGCTTCTTGACATACTTGACAACTTTGCACAAACTTCTTCACATCCTGTGACATTTGAGGCCAAAATAATGTTCTCTAAGAATGGCAATGGTCTTATCTTGACCAAAGTGTCCTGCCATCCCTCCACTGTGTTTCTCCTTGATCAAGTTTTCCCTCATAGAACTCCTTGGAATGCATAATTGATTTCCCTTGAACAACATACCATCCTGAATCAAATAATCTAACCACCTGGTCCTATCTACAATTACAGATTCTTTATAAGCCTTCCATGCTTTAGCAAAATTAGGATCCTCAGGGTATAGATTCTTGAGTTCATGAAACCCAACCATTTCAACCTACATTATTGTTAGCAACAATTATCTCCTACTCAATGAATCTTCAACCCTATTAGACCTTCCAGTTCTATGTTTCAACACAAATGTATAGCTTTGCATGAACTCTACCCACTTCAAATGTCTCTGGTTCAATTTACCTTGGCTATTTAGGTACTACAATGCTTGGTGATCAATATACAAGAAAAATTATTTTAGCAATAAATAATGCCTCTATTTCTTTGAGGCTTGAGCAATTATATAGAACTCCTAATCATAAACAGAATACTTCTTCTTTGCATCATTCAATTTTTTACTAAAATATGCAATAGGCTTACCTTCTTGGCTCAATATATCCCCAATAGCACTGCCACTAGCATCACAATCCACCTAGAACACTTTACTAAAATTAGGAAGTGCCAACAGAGGTTGTTCTATCACCTTCTTCTTCAACAATTCAAAACTTCTTGTAGCTGTTGTAGTCCACTTGAACTCTTTTCTATCCCCCGTTATCATTTCAGTCAGTGGTGCACATATGCCACTGAAATTTCTAATGAACTTCTTATAAAAACTAACCAAACCATGAAATGATCTCACCTCAGTAGCAAACCCTTGAGTAGGCCATTCCAAGATGGCTTTTACCTTCTCTAGATCCATTTTGAGACCTTTGGATGACACAGCAAACCCCAAGTAGACTAACTCTTTTTTTACAAAGCTACACTTCTTCAAATTAATCAACAATTTCTCTTCCCTCAATATTTCAAGGACACTATGAATGTGCAATAAATGTTCATCCAAAGTCTTGCTGAAAATTAAAATACCATCCAAATAGACAATAACAAAATTTTCCAAGAATTTCTTTAGTACCTCATTCATAAGCCGCATGAAGGTGCTTAGTGCATTGGTTAGTCTAAAGGGCATGACTAACCACTCATATAGACCCTCCTTAGTCTTAAATTTAGTCTTCCACTCACCTCCCTCTCATATCCATGTCTGGTGATAGCCACTCTTGAGATCTATCTTTGTGAAGTATTGAGCTCCACTCAAGCAATCCATAAGATCATCCATTCTTGGCAAAGGGAACCGATACTTGATGATTATTCTATTTATAGCTTGAGATTATATGCACATTCTCTACTCTCCATCCTTCTTTGATGCTAGTACTACTGGTACTACACATGGAATCAAGCTCTCTCGAATCAAACCCTTCCTCAATAGCTCCTGAACATGTCTATTCAACTCCTCAATTTTAGTAAGAGTCATCCTATGAGAAGCCTTGTTAGGTAAACTAGCTCCAAGGATTAAATTTATTTGCTAACTAATTTTCCTTACTGGTGGCAATCCTTTTGAAACATTATCAGAGATGACATCTCCATACTCAATAGGCCTGAAACTTCAAGTGGGATTTCACTGCTACCTTCCTTATCTTTTCTAGGAATCAAAGCATAACACATGTGCTAATGTTTCATGCCATCCAAAAAATTTCTTCCATCAATAAGATATATCCTAGCACTACTGCATACCTTTTCACCTTCCTCTATCAAGGGCTTCAATTTTTGGTAAACTCCATCCTTTGTTAGAGAGTATGTATTTGCATGACCATCATGTACAACATGCCTATCAAACTGCCACGGTCTTCCCAACAATAAATGGCAGACATCCATTGGAATAATTTCATAGAGAACTTCATCATGGTAACTCCCAATCTTGAACTTCACCAAACATTGTTCACTAACCAATACCTTATGATCATCCTTCACCCAAGAAATCCAATAGGGTTGGGGGTGGTTCTCCCTCTTGAGCTTTAGTTTAGAGACCATCCCCTCTGACACCAAGTTGTTAGTGCTACCACCATCAACAATCACATCACAACATTTATCCTCACACTTGCACCTGATACAAAACAAACTCCTCCTTTGTCTAGGTTCAGTCTAACTGCTTAGTAAGACCCTTTCATTTACTAGAACCTCTCCTCTTTCTACATCCTCTGAATGTAATGATTGTGCATCCTCATCCACATGAGTAACCCTTGCTTGACCATGAGCTCTCCTATCTATCCTTCCTTGTCATTGAGGGCATTCAAAGGCATGATGACCTTCTTGATTGCAATGAAAATAGGTACCATAGCAGCCTCCTCTTCCTAAACCTTGTCCATGTCCTCTACCTCTTCCTCTCTGATCTCCAAAGTTTTGATCATAGGAGTGGTTGAAACCCTCATTCCTCTGGTTCCTACTAGTACCCACATCTTCATTTTTCTTCTAGTTTTCATTTTGGCCTCCAAATGACCTACCAATGCCCCTTCCTCCTTGACCACACCCTCTATGCCTTCCTTCAAACCTTTTATTTAGCTTCTCTTCAAATCGCAGGGAAAACTAGTATGCCTCTTCAATACTAGTCATTCTAACTAGACTTAACTCCTCCTGAATGCAAGGTTGTAACCCACTGAGGTAATGGGAAACCTTATCCTTATTTGCTTCTACATGCCCTACCCTAATAAGAACTCAATAAAATTACTCTGTATATACTTGGACAGATTTTATTGCTTCCTTTAACACTTACATTTTCTTGAACAAATCAAGCTCGTAATCAATAGGAATGAACTGCTTCTTTAGTTTGTCCACCATGTGATCCCATCTTGTGATTTTCTCCTTTCCTCTTCTATTTCTTTCTAGCTAAATCTCTTGCCACCAAATTTTGGCCTTCACAAACTTAACCCAATTTGGGTCCTTGATATCCTCATACTCAAAATACTCCTCTAGTTCATTGATCCAATCAATCAATTCATTCGAGTTTAGATTTCCTAAAAACATACCCACTTAAATTTTAGGTCTTTTTCCAACCTTAGAAATGGCCCTAAAAAGCTTCTCCTCTACCTAATTTAGGACTTCCCTATTACCTTCCCCTTCCTATCCAATATTTTCTTCTTCTTCATTTTCTTCCTCACTTTCGTTGCCTACAGCAACATTCATTCCTCTACGGATCTCCTCCTGCAATTTTTGAACTTATCTCTAGAGGGCTCTAACCTTAGGAGTAACAACTCTAGCCCTTCCACCACATTCCCTTCATGAAGGCATCTTCTTGTCTCAAACCCACAACCACATAGTCTTAGTGCAAACTACCTCACAGTCGGCACTCTATCTACACACTCAGGAAAACCTACTCTGATACCACTTGATGGGGACACAACCCAAGACTAGAATGAACACAATAGGAAAAGGGAAATATTATTATCAGTGAAAATCAGCTACTACATTCAGTATAAATAAAATATACTCAAAGACATGCCCTATGGGCTTACAATAGTATGATTCTAGAGAAAAATCCTCCTCGTAGTACCTTCTTTCAAACTCCATTGAGAACTACCTTTATAATGCCAAAAATGTTCTTAAATAAACCCCAATTTTTTTAGGGTTAGGAATACATTCTAGAATATGCCATTTGGAATCCACCACTAAAATATAAGGTTCTAGAAATCATGTTAGAAGTCGATGTAAAATTAGAAGAATCTAGAAATAGTAGCCCAACTTCTAGGAGGCATAACTTTTGAACCGAGACTCCGATTTATGAACCGTTTATGTTTCCAAAAAGATCTCAAAGTACTCTATAGCCCTTTGGATCAGCTTAGCTTATCTCCCATTTTTTGGGCCCGTACGAGGCCATTTAGTGCCTCAAATCTGACTTTGAAGTGCTCTTAAAAGGTCTCCAGGAAATTTAAAACTACAATAACTTTCTAACTATAAAGCCTTTTGACCTAATTCTTTTTGTGGAGCACTTTAAATTACAATTATAATCATCCCTTCAACTTGCACCCTCTAACTCATCATAATTTTCACTCAATTACAAAATAACCCATTTTTACATTGGCGCATATCCCAAGGTACTCAAAAAATCTAACCCATAAAACTAATAGTGGAACTATGAGAGTTGAAACCTTTATTTGACCCAAATGGGTATCCAAAAATGAAAACACATTAAACAAAAACTATCTCTGATCATTTTTTTTGGGGTGATACAGATTGCCCTTATACCACTGGATGCTCTTGCATCACACACTTCTGCTGCAATCTTCCTTGCTCAACTTCATACCTACTACTATTGGTGTTTGGGCTTACTTATTGTTCTGCATTTTGAATATCTTCAAGATCTGATTTGCATACTTTTCTTGAGAAATGAAGATGCCATCATGCATTTGTTTTACTTCTATATCTAGAAAGTACTTCAAGAGACCTAGGTTTGTCATTTCAAATTCATTCTTCATGGCCTCTTTAAACTCACCAATTAGGAAATTATCATTTCCAGTGAATATTAAGTCATCTATATTCAAGAGAACAATTAAAGCCTTACCATTTTTTGCCTTGATGTAGAGAGTGGGCTTACTATCACTTTTATGAAAGCCATTTCTCATAAGGTATGGGTCAATCCTGCTATACCATGCCAGTGGAGCTTGCTTGAGCCCATAAAGAGCTCTCTTCAATCTATATACCTTGTGTTCTTCACCCAGGACTTCATAGCTATGTGGTTGCTCCACATATACCTCTTCTTTCAATACATCACTTAAGAAGACAGATTTCACATCCATTTGATATACCTTCCATATGTGTTGGACTACAATTGCTATGATAGAACACATGATTTCCATTCTTGCAACTGGAGATATGTCTCATCATAATCTTTGCCATATTTCTGCTTGTACCCCTTGACCACTACACATGCCATATGCCTATCTATTTTTCCTTCAGCATTGCACTTGGTCTACTAAAACCATTTAACTCCAATTAGTTGTTTCTTGGGAGGCAAAATTGTTAACTCCTATGTTTCATTTCTTTCAATAGCATCTATTTCCTCATCCATGGCATTACACCATTTCTCCTCTTTCATAGCTTCTTCAAGATAGATTTGATCACTATGAGAAAATAGTGCATAATTAGCACTCATCAAAATGTTCATCATACCTTTCTTCTTGGTATGTCTCCCTTAGATTCTTAGTCTTTCTTAGTAATAGGGAGGCTAGAGTGGGATCTAAATTTTTAGTATTGATGTTGCTACTATTTTACATGCCAACTCGGGGCTGTCTTGAGCTACTAGGGGCTGAAATTATGCATGTTTGAGGTTGTTTTCCTTTTTTTCTTTGTCTGTAGCTATCTATGTTTGTTTCTCCATCATCTTGTTGATCACCAATTTCTTCTTCTTCATCCATGGTTGGCACTTTACTTGAAGTTCTTAAAGATTCGTGTACTGAACTATCCCATAACTGATTTTCAAGAAACTTCACATCTCTTGAAATGACAATCTTCTTGGTGATTGGATCATACAGCTTATAAGCCTTTGATTTTGAGATGTTACCTATGAAGATGCAATTTACACCTTTGTCATCCATCTTTTGCCTTTGCTCCTTTGGCACATGTGTATATGCTACACATTCAAACACTCTCAAGTGCTCAATTGTCCATCTATGTCGTGACCATGCCTTAAGAAGAATATTGTCACTAATTGCCTTTGTGGGACACTTGTTTATCAAGTATACTATTATTGCTACAATCTCTCCCCAATATTTAGTTGGGAGTCCCTTTTCTTTCATCATGCTTCTTGTCATTCAAAAATGGTCCTATTCTTCCTCTTAGCCACTCCATTTTTCTATAGAGTATAACTAGCTATAAGCTCCTTCTCGATGTCGTTCATCCTACAAAAATGTAAAAAAAAATTAGAGGTATACTCCCCTCCTCTATTTGACCTAAGGACTTTTACATAATGTCCACATTCTTTTTCAATCATGGCTTTGAATTCAACAATTTATCAAATGCTTTAGATTTTCTTTCAAGAAATACACACATGTCCTATGACTAAAATCATTTATGAATATCATAAAATAAGTACTCCCCCCAATAGAAGTGGTTTACATAGGACCAACTAAATCAAAATACATCAACTCTAATGGTGTCTTAGTCCTTCTAGAATTACCAGAATTAAAGGGAAGCCTATTTTGCTTACCCAAAATACAAGTCTCACACTTGTCACATGAATCTACAATTCTTGCCAAACCATCTACCATTCTTTTCTTGGACAATAAATTCAAAACCATCAAAGCCAAGATGTCCATACCTGAGATGTCATAGCTTGGATGGGTCTTCAATTATGCTCCTACAAGTTGATTGCTAATATACTAATATACATGCATGCTTGGGAAGTGCAACACTGAATTGAGAAGAGAAACATGTCTCTATGTTCAAGGGGAACATCTAGTTCTTTGTCATTTGGACTGCTGCAAGTATTCTCTTACTCCCATCCTTTTCATGAATGACACACTTGTCATTTTCCATTAGCACCTTGTAACCATTTTGAATTAGTTGTCCAACACTCATCAAATTGTGTTTCATACTTGGGAAAAAAATTATATTTTGTATCCTTCTTCTCACCTTACTTGGTGTGGACCATGATAGATCCTTTTCCCACTTTGGGAATGGTTCTATTGCTTCTCATCTTAATTTTGGACTTGAAATTTCTATCAATGAAAGAAAATAAAGTTTCATTACCACTCATGTGGTTGTTGTGGTTGTTGTCCAAGTACCATACCTCAAGGCTGCCTTCTTCACCAATGTTACACATGATGAGGGTTGTGGAATTTTTTGCATTTCCCATGTTCACATCAGCCACATTTGCATTCTCTCTTGACTAATCATCTTGCTTCTTCCAACATTCACTTGCATAATGTCCAAACTTATGATAGTAATAGCATTCTATATTGCTCTTGTTGGAGTTTTAATTATTCTTACCTCCTCTAGAGTATTTTTAAGAGTTGCTTGCTCCCTGTTGATTTCCTACTTGTCCTAAGCTTTCTACACTAGCATTCCTCTAACCATTTCTTCCATGACCTCTACTTCTTGAGCTTCTATTGGAGCTATTTCTTCCTCTCCCCCTACCTCTTGAATTTTCTTAAGCCTTGAAAGATTTCTCTTAGGAAGTTATAGCTGGCCCATTAATTTGGTGCTCATGGGTTTGAAGAGTTCCAATCAAATCATCCATTGTCAATGTGGTGAGGTTCTTTGCTTCCTCAATGGTCATCACAAGATTGTCATATTTTTGAGGTAGACTCCTCAATATCTTCTCCATTTGATTTGAGCTAGTTTATCAAAGTAGAGATTCTTGAGATGAATTCTACAATAGGTTCATTATCTTTCATTTAAAGGTTTGAGCTCAAAGTCCCTTCTGATCATTTGTAGCTTCACTACTCATACTTTATCAACCCTTTAAAGTTTTTCTCAAGAATTTCCCATGTTTCCTTTGAATAATTAGTTGCTACTATCTTAGGGAAGATTGTCTTTGTCATGACTACCTCAATTAGACTTAAAGTTTTTACATCTTTTCTTCTTGACTCCTTGAACTGAGTCTTCTGAGGGTTGGTGACGAAAACATACTCTATTGGATCGGTTATATCATTAAATCCATTCATCACAAACACCCTCAAATCATTAGCAACCATGATGGTTCTCATTGTAGACACCTAAATTTGATTACACTATTTTAGTAATCCTATTTAGTTATCTAAAAAGGCATTATTAATTAAATTTCTATTTAATTAATCCTTTGTCATCCCCTAGTTGATTAATTTAATTAATAATCTATAGTCCTAATTGATAAATCAAATAATCTATTATTTATCAATTAAATCCTATTCTTCTATCTAATTCCAAAAATCCCCATTTATTAAATAAATCTATTTGATAAATGAAATCCTCAAATTCAAAAACCCCTAACCTATCTCTAATCCTCCATTTAGCCTAATCCACCCCATCCACCCATGCTAACCAAGCTTAGCCACTAACTCACCCACCCTCATTAATGCCATCCACTTGCACATCTCTAACATCCCTAATCTAATCCTAAAACCAAGCATAATCCACCCCCTAATGTTGTCACATTCCTTAAACAAGTTTAAGACTTTCCTAAACCAAACCAAAGTCTTCCCTCAAAAAACCCAACCACTAAGTCATGAGTGCTCTTACAAAACATAAAGACTCTTACAAGCCCACTCATGACTCTTACACCCATCTTCCACACTCTTCCCTCTTCCACACTCATTCCTCTTACATCCCTCTTACATACTCAACCCCACTCATCATGACTTTAACCAACCCTTAACCCTACCCTCTCACACTCATCCTCCTTGTGACAAGTGTCACCTTCCCATTGGTGCTAAACAAGCACAATCCATGTGCTCCCCTTTGAGTGCATCTTAGCCCTCCTTAAGCCTTCATCCATCCTTGCATCTAAGCCCTCCATCCCTCTACCCCTTAGCCTATAAATTGAATCCCATCCCAAGCCATTTCATCAACAATCTTTGAGCTAAAGTTACCATGCTATTTTGAGAACCAAAGCCATCAACCATACCCTTATAATGCCAAATTGAGAGCTCACAAAGCTACCAATTTGCCATTACCCATCTCCATTGAAGCAGCTTTTGAGCATCTTGAGCATACATCCACAGCAAAAGGACACATCTACAGAATCAAGAAAGCATGAAGTGTTTTCTCTTGTGAGGTTTTGCACTTCTTATTTTCTTTCTTAGTCTAAGCATATATGTGAATTTAGTTTTTGGTTTGTGAATGTTTACTTCATTTGTTAATGTTCTTTGCATACTGATTCTGGTTCTACACTCATCTTCTTTTCCCAAGTGTCATAATTATACCCATTAAAGGATGATGACCTCTGCCATGTCTTTCCCACATCTCCTCCCATGTCAAATACTCAGAAAAAATATCCAAACACATGAGGATGTGGGGCCTCAAATCTCTAATACCATGTGAAAAACTTCACAATAAATTTTGATTGACAAACAAGAACCATAGTGAATGTTGAGTTACTCAGCACCTTAAGTAGTTGAGTGACAAGCAATGCTAAGTTGCTTGGAAGCAATGTAACTTGATTGACTTAGTCACCAAAGGAAAGAGCTCAGTGGAAATGGGCATGGATAATACTATACCAAGTGAGCTCACTCAACTCGATGAGGAAGTGATCGAGTGAGCTCAGTAAGTATAGGGAAGGGACCTAATGGACTCAACTATAACTTAGTAGGAACAACACAAAAATATACTAACTGAGTTAGCACACAGAGAGATCGATTAACAAGTGAATCGAGTGAGTTGGAAAGAGAGTTGTTGTCTAGTCTTTTCCACCATTAAAACATGGAGATAATAATAGAGAGGTGCATAGATACTAAACCCACTATGGAATAGATAGAAATAAAGAAAACAACAAGCCAAATACTTGTAGATTTACTAATATGTCTTCTTTATTGCTTTCTATTCATAAATTGATTCAACTATTACAAATATGGGAGCATATGGCTTCAACAAGAACCAAAATACTTTAACCTAAAACTTCTATCTATGGTATTAACTTGCAACACTAGAGAACGACATATAATAACACCTATAGAAGTCACTGCTTCAATAGGATAAACAAAATAAACTTATAGAGAACAAAAGAACTGATCCTATGTTGCAAATTTGATCCTCTTCCTATTCCTTCTGTTCTCTAAATGCACTATTTTCTACTCTAATATTCTCTATCCTTCCTGCTTCTACTCTCTCTCTCTCTCTCTCTCTCTCTCTCTCTCTCTCTCTCTCTCTCTCTCTCTCTCTCTCATTCTCATTCAAATGAATGAACATATTTTCCTTTTGACTTGTCTCAAAAAAATTTCTCCCTCTTTTCAAAATTCAAACTCACCTACCAAATTTAATGTGTCTGACGAGTAGGTTGGTAGTTGGCTCAAGAGGCAATCAACTTCTAGTTCAAAATTGTTTAATAGTGAAAATTGACTTATTTATTTCAAGCTTAGTTTTTTCCCCTCATTTTCCAATATTATAAAGATCTGTAACTGAGTTGTCATGTGATTTGAGGTAAGAATAAGATGAACCTCAAAAGAGAAGCATCAAGAGGTGGAGGGCAAAAAAATTAGATAGATGTGGAAAAATGATTATTTTTTATGATATGTGAAATTTATCAATGAAAGACTTTAGAATAATCAAAGTAGAGCAAAAAACGTGGTAACATTTGAAACATTGTAGGCATGTATACTATGTGCACAAGATAGAATGTCGCTATAGTAAACACACATAAAAAAATGTTTCACCCTGCAAAAATGTGGGAAATCAGTAGGGAATGGCTTTTTATCTACATGTAATATCCCCATCTCCAACAAATACCACTAAACATGTTCAAGAAAATTTGAAATAAAAAATTTTACCTTGTAAGTTGTAACTTTAGGCTATGTGGACTAAAGAGATAATACATCTAAAAATTTACTTGACAAGGCTTTTAATAGTCTATATTACTTGACAAGGCTAGTAGATATTACTCAACAAGGCTAGTAGATATTACTTGGCAAGGCTAGTAGATATTACTCGACAATGCTTTCAATAGTCCATAGTAAATAGCACCACACTATATGATTTTTTTTTTTAAAGTATCAAGTCCTAAAGCATTGGGGTAGAGGCCCAAAAATACTAGGCCTACATCGTGGGCTATGTCAATGATTGGGAGCTAGATATTACCACTAGTATGCCCAGGAACCAAAATTTGTTCACATATAAGCTGACTGGGGGTATGAACAAAAATGAAAGTGCAAGGGACGACCAATGCTTTAAACATGGGTGGTTCATCAAGTTTTTTTTGGTCTGATTTTTACTTTTCCTCAACTTTTCTTTTGTGTCTTGATACATTTGGTTCATGGTTTCTAATGTTTTGTTTGACACTAGTAGAATTTTTAATGGAATGTATATCACTTGGGTAGTATTCTCTGTATGTATTTAGGGTGATTATAAAGCTTTATATTATATTACTATTGAACAAACATATTTTACCAGTAAAAAAAAATTGGGAAAGCTTTAAGAGTAGATATTCAATCTTCAAAATATTTTTTAAATAATAAAAATCTAAGTATTAAAGTCATTTAAATTAATACAATAGTTACATTCATATATCATATTTGCAAACAATATTTAAATATAAATATATGTGGCAGTTGCCCACTTTAGTATGTGCAATGATGAGCTAATAGGACTAATTTATTTTGTTCAATACAAGAAATTTCTCATAAATGCTTATTATAACAAAGAAATAGTTTTGCAAAACTTTTATAAGATGATATTATTTTTGAGAGACACTTGAAATCAAGCTTTAGAATAGTTAGTTAGGGGTAAAGGAAAAACAAAATTCTAAAGAAATTTATAATTTGACATAGAGAATTTTCAATCAAATTTAACCAAGTGAGATTTATGTTATTGCCTATAATATAAGATATTGCTCCAAGAGAGCAATACTAAAAAGTTGTGCATAACTTAGATTATAATGGTTGACATGAATTTATTTCCTTATTGTAGTTATATTTTATAGGTATTAGCAAGTCTGGAATTTGATGGCTGTATTGCCCATTTTTCTAGTTTTAAGCGGTATATGATAGGCATAAAACTTGGACCATGTGGATGGACAAATTAAATTTTTATAAATTTTTTAATAAAATCATCAATATTACACTTAAATTTGTTAATTTACTATCAATATTTATTATAGTGATCATATATAATATTTTTAAAACATAATATATACTTGTTTTAACAATTTAAAATATTAGTATGCACTACATGAACTTAGAAACTTTCTATATGTTACTAATTCATAATTATTTTTTATAATTTTATATTATTTTATTAAGCATATGTATGTAGAAACATAAGAGTTTTATAAATATTACTAATTATTACTTATATTATATTATATTGATAGAATAGTTTAATTTAAAAATATTACTAAATTATTAATAAATTAGGGAAAATGACAACTAGAATTAATCTTAAATAATTATTTTTTTATAATTTTATATTATTTTATTAAACATGTGTATTTAGAAACAAAAGATTTTTGTAAATATTACTAATTATTACTTTATATTACATTGATAGAATATTTCAATTTAAAAGTATTACTAAATTGGAAAATGATTACTAATATTATTATTAAAACATAAAATGAAAGACAACAAAATGGCTAAATCGTCATAAAAATTTACATAATAGACAAGGTGACCGTCAAATTCTAGGCCTGGGTATTAGTAAGAAGAGTCTAACATTTAGCCATAACTCATGCAAAAATCACATGACAAACTCAAAAATTAATCATTATGTGTAACTTTGTAGATACCGTCACAACTACATTTTATAAGTTTTACATTGCTACTAATAAGTAATTACATCTATATATGTTGTAGTTTTTACCATTTCAAATTATCATATCAAGGGTAGTACTTAAGATTAACCCAAGAAAACTTGAATTCAATAATAAAGTGGTTTGATTTCCAAAGGAAAATTACAATCATATTAAATTAGGCCAAGCTACATTTATTTATTCATTATATTTGATAATACTTATCACAATTTTTCATATTACTATTAGGAGAAAAACACATAAATGTGAAATTACAATAAATATAAAATATAAAATATTTTTTGAAACAATTATCCTGAAATGAAAGAAGATTGTAAAATAATAGACCTACTAAATGTTGTGTTGGATAGATTAATTAGTATACATGCATGCTCATTAAATAATTTTTTGAAATGTATTATTGATCTTCTTTTGAATTCTGATCTGCAGTGTCAAAAAACAAGGTATGAAAAAGTAGTGAGGTTTTCAATGGGCCAACACTTGGTTTTTTGATGTAGGCAAGGTAAGGAGCATAAATTATGGTAAAAATGCCTTCTTGGAAAACACTAAGTGGGAAGACCGAGTTTCAGTTTCATTGAAAGTTTATGGTTGGTAAGAAGGCACTAGGACACACTGGGATTGTATGTTCGTGCAGATGGATGAGATTGGTCTTTTTTTGGTTTAGGGGTTGTTTGTAATTGTAGATGCTTATATTTTGAAATTATGTGTAATGTGGGGTGAGGTTTTGAAAATGTTTCAGTTACATAATCTGAAAAAGAAATCCTTGAAAAGTTGAATTCAAGGTGACACATTGTAGACTCCTTTTTATTATTGATAAAATCTATTAAAAAAAGAAGTAAAGTTCTTGAAAAAAAATTATTTGATATTTTGAAAGTGCCAGCTATTGGAATTGGGGTATATTATTTACTTGCAATATAATTTGAGTACTCAGAAAAAATAAAAGGAAAATCGGATTATTAAAAATTTTAAAACATTGTAAGGACAAAGAGATACTCCATTGGCCATTAAAAAAATGCATATATCATTTGATCAATACTTGAGATAGTTTTCAAAGTGTTGCACAAATATTCAAATCATCTAGACAAATCTTTGTATCTTTAAAGTTGGCTTTTTTCAAATCTCATACCAAATTAGCTCTCAAGGAGGATCATTTGGAGTATGATAATAAAATTGGTAACTCTAGTGATGATGCTAGTATTAGGTTCCAAGTATTGGTTATATAAATATGCACACAACTTCAAAAAATTCCTTATTCATTGTCGTTGACCAAATATAGTTTTGTATTGCTCAAACCTCAAGCAACAAATTAGTAAGTTGGCTTAATTAAAATATATCAAAGATATTGTTGAGTAACTGGGATCGCTTCTTCAAATGTAATAACATTTCCATCATACTGATGTGTTCCAAATGTAGATTTGAAGACTCGTAAATATGAGAGGAGGAGACAGGTCTCTATAGTTAATCATCATTAGTTAATATATTAATTTTATATATATATATATATATATATATATATATATATATATATATATATATATATATATATGTACATATACATATACGTATATGTATATGTACATATATATAAGAATAATTATCTAATGATGATTTACCATCAATAATGAATCTCATGATTGTATGAAAATAAACTTAACACCCCCAATAATGAATCTCATAATTATATAATAAACTTAACACCCCCTCTTAGTTAGGGAGGATTGATATAGAACACATTATGCTCTTGAGTTTATGAAAATTTATCATTGCAATATGATATTCCTAGAATGGCATATTTAAGGATATCAACATAAATCCATCAACACACACATATATATATTAACATATATTACATATAGAATTTTCTTCAATTCACTATGAGACTAATTTCTCAACACTCCCTCTTTAGAAAAGGATAATTAAAGCAATTATAATACAAGATTTAAACACCACCTTAAGTGTGGTCTATGATAGATTTAAGTTATGGTGTCCAAAAATATCTAGCTTGAAGAACCATAACAATTTGGTTTTCACAGTGTCTAACAAAATCTAGCCCAAAGAACCATGATGAGTTGGTTATCAAGGTGTCCATAAAAATCCATCCCAAAGAACCATCATAACACTTGCTCCAACACATTTAGGTGTTAGGAGATAGATCAACTATTGATAAGATAATCACCTTATAATAGCTACCTTCTATATATACATATCAATGAAAGATCATCAGCTTTCATGACATAATACACATGTGCAAGATAGTAACCACCATGAACCAAGTTAAAGGGTGGAACAAGGGCTTTCACCTCAAATTCTCTCTCACTGAGAAGAATGCATTACAAGGAATTTCACTTTGAATTTCTCCCTCATAGAGAATATATCATTCACAAGGGATTACACCTCAAAATTCATCCTCTAAACAATGATCCTAGGAAGTCATATCCTATACTTAGTCCCTTATACATTCTCTTCACCCAGTGATACCTATTGGACTCCCTCTCAATCTGGTATTGATCTTTCATCTTTCTGGTGACAAATCATTACTTCCTCATGATGTATAGTGGAGTAGGCCCATCAAAATCATGCAGTCACACACATGTATTTTTATACTTCCTCTAAATATCAATCTTTTGAAATCCTCCATTGCCTTTGAAGAAGGGTCATACTCCCTTTTAATGGAAGAATACACATAATTTCAATCATCAAGAATTTTTACTTCAAGAGCCTCACTGATCGTCAGATGACTAATGAATTCTAAATCATAGTTTCTTTTGAGCTACTATTATAATATTTTTTCTGCACATTATTTGATAACATGTGTAAAGTGAAAACCTTCTTAGGAAAAGATCAAGACAAATAACTCTTATAGTATGTATAGGATTACAAATAAATGAGTACATATATATAAAAGATAAGAACACTTATCTCCACATGAGTATACATAGACATTTGAGAATGGAACATCTCCTTACCAAATATGGTTCAAATGGGAATATAAATTTTCATTATTCCCCCCTACAATGTAAATTCCCACTTATTCCATTGTTTACAATTTACAATAATCATCTTCCTTTTTATTGTAATGTCCCCAATCTAATCTTATATGATTTGGAGATGACTTTGAAGACTAAATGACTTTAATAAAGAGGTTTAGATACCCCTATGTATGAATGTGGTGTGGAGTACGAGATATAACTTAATGTATAATTCTCTCATTTAACATGCTTTATCCCTTATCGAATTTGCATACTTCTTTTATTATTAATGGCAGTAATGTTTGAACTAGTTGTGATTATTTGCCTCAGGACCAAATTCAATTGTAGAATATGGTTCTAAATAATGTGTATTTATTATTTAATTTATAGTCTCATCTTTCAATCAGTCTCCACCTTTGTTGCCACTTTATTAGCTTAAGGTGTGGGATATTGTGGCAAACTTCTCAAAAATCTAAGTTTATGAGTAGGAAGTAATTGTTATTTTCATCTTCCTATGATAGAAACACTTTATATTGAATTTGCAATATTAAATCGCTCCCAATAAGTGGTGGGTCCCTTTGTACCTGTGTTTGAGTGTACACTCCACCCAGCGAGGTCTTCCATCAATGCCTTTGACTTTTATATTAGCCTTAATACATACGTGTTTGATCCATTTATTATTTGATGGTGATCTTCTTTTATCTTCTTCTTTCAATGCTTAATCACTGCATGGTCCTAGGTATTAGCATCCATTTATAGTATGGTTCATTAGCATTGAATTATATTATCCAAACTCAAACTTATCATCTTTTGTCCCATATCTTATTTGTTGTCTCTTTAAAGATATCAACTATAATCACCAACTCTAATTCACCTGGTTGGCATTTGTACATTGGGAACTTGACTATATGTACTTTCCAAGTGTTTTCCATGTTTTCTGAAACTGACAATATTCTTTACAAAAAAAAAAAAATTCATTTCAACATGTTGTTCCAAGGAATATCAGCATCATTTGAAAATTTTCATATACGCTTTGATTCCTATAGTCAATCGTATGGAAATAAAATGTTGATATCATCAAAATATGTTTGATTTGACAAAGCTCTTTTGCCTACCCTTGTTTGTTTAACAAGAGAATCATATTTCATTTATACCTAGCCTCTTACAACTATAGAAGTATGACGGACATGGTCCATACCTACACTTGTTTTTTCACAAGAGAATTGTATTTCATCAAGATTTCTCATTCTAAAGTTCTCAAATGGGCATAAGCAATATAGGTGCTAGTAAAGGTTGTGGTCTCGACCTCAGAGCCACCAATTTCATTTGGATAAAAGTTTACAAGCTTTTAAACATGTTCGTGACTATAGACATGAGATAGTATATGGCTAGAAAAAAATTATTAAACTTGACATCTCTACTTGTGAATACATCTTCCACACTAGGATCATACAACATACATTCCTTCTTGTAATCATAATATCCCACAAAGATACACTTGACACTTTTCTTATCAAAACACTTTTCCTAGATTTCATCTAGTATGTGTGAGAAAAAGTTTCACATCCAAATACTCTAAAATACTTAACATTTGGCTTCTCTCCACTCCAAGCTTCTTCAGGATCATTATTTTGTACATAGGTAGTGGACATCTATTCAAAACATGAGATGCAATTTTAACAATATCAACCCAAAGAAACAAAGGAAGATCTTTTGATTGTAGCATGCATTGTTACATTTCTACTAATGTCCTATTCTTCCTTGCAGCAACACCAATTTGTTGAGGATCATATATGTTAGCCATTTCTCGCTTGATCCTATGATTTTCACAAAAATATTTGAATTTATTGTTAGCATATTCTCCCCCATTATCAATTCTTAATCACTTGATCTATTTCCCTCTTTAGTTTTCTAAAAATACTTTAAACATTTCTTGTTAAACACTTCATCTTTTGCTTAAGAAAATAAACCCATACTTTCCTTAAAAATTCATCAATGAATGTTAAGATGTACCTAGCTCCTCCCTTTGATGTGGGATTAATAGACCCACATAAATTTCTATGGACAAGTTCAAGAGATTTTCTTGCCCTCAATGTAGATTTTTCAAAACTATCCCTATGTTGTTGACCAACCATACATGTTGCACACACACACAAACTTGTATTTACTCTTACCCAAGGAATACCTTCAACCATATTATCTTTGAAAGCATGGCTAAATTCTAATAGTTTAAATGACTGGATCTTTGATGTCATAGCTCACTTATGGAAGATCCTATGGTAATATAAGTTATTTTGTCAACAAATGTCAAAAATTTGTAAATATCATCTCTCAACCCTCATTGCTACTCCTTTGTAATCATCATTAATAACTTTTATTAAACACGCATCTAAATAGAATCCAACCTTATAACCATGTTGAGTTATTTGACTCGCCGAGAGAAGTTCTTTGGTTAACTTAGGCACAAGATTCGCACATGTAATTTGCAACTTTTTACCATCATGTTGTTTCATTCATTTTTGAACCTATTCCTTCAATTGCATATGAACTATCATCAAGGAATATTCTTGCACCTTTTGTTTCTTCTAAAGAACCAAATTAGTTTTTATTGTAAGTCATATGTTGGCTAGCTTGATGTTTTTATTGTAAGTCATATGATGGCTAGCTCCTGAATCAATATACCATGTACTACTTAAGTTTTCTTGAGAAAATAAATAAGCTATCATAATATTATAATCCACCTCTTCTTGAGAAAAAAATAATTTTCTTCTTTGATTAAATCTTCTTTGTGATCTTTTATTACTGTTAGAGTAATAAGATATTTCCTTATTAATTAAATTATTTTGATTTAATTATTAAGTTACTTATTATCTCTAGTTTACTTAAGCTAAACTTTAGGCATATAATAATTAATACTTTTATTAATTATTATCATGCAACCTAGCTTTTATACTGTTAGGGATTTGATCTCCTTTTATAAGGATTGATCTCTTTGTAATTTTATTCATTCACTTTTGATAATAGCAATCCCTTTTCTTGCTCATCAAGAATGTCTCATATATGGACTTGGCAATTTCTGCCTCCATAGCTTTTTGCTTCTCTTTCTATGATAGGTGTTTGCATGCAAGTGATTCTAGGGAGCTGTAGGGTTAATCTTTCATCAACTTCAACATGGTATTAGAGCTCCAGATCTTCATGCCCCTATTTAGTTTATGAGATTTTTTCTTGGCTTTTTGATTTGTGCTTTTTTATTTCAGAGGGTTTCAATTTTTAGAGTTATTTTGTATTGGATTTGGGGGGTTTCATTTTTTTAGTGCATTTTGAGTCCAAACGAACCTCACTGTTGGATTCGTAGCACCCAAAAACGTCTATTTCCATTTTAAAAATTGTCCAATTTGGACACAGCTAAAATTTGAGGCAAAAAAAATTTGTTTCCATATTTGGGCACACTTCACGAGGCAAAAATTTATTTTTTAATTAAAAAATAAATCAAAAAACCTTTAAAATTTTGAAGAAAGCACTTTAGAAAAAAGAAACTATTGTTTTTCCAAAAAAAAAAAAAAAATGTTTGCAAAAAACTTGCTTTCTTTTATTTTTTTAATTTTTTTTTTAAGTATGTGATGCTTGCATCATTAAGGATGTTTATGTCAGAAAGATGTCAGTCCAAGTATTGACATAGTAGGTCTGATAGCCGCAAGTGTGAGACCATCAATCTTGGAGCCAAAATTTGATAGCCTTCAAATCATCTCTTCTTTGATTTGTTTTGTCCTAAAAAGCTATCTGTGGTTTTTTGGATTTATCTTTGTCATACAGAGGTATTTTTTGATGAATCTTATATTGTTAGAAAGCTCTTTCTGAGCCCGTCATGATGGTACTGGTGTTTTTGGGTTTTCATGTAGTTTGATTTCTTGTTTTGGTGGTCAAAGCTGGATGTTCTATTTTACACTCTGGGAGGCATATCTTGAGCATTTGATCTCTGATTTGGCACTTCTTTATATTGTTGGAAAGATCTTTCCCCACTCTTTCTAGTGATCCTAGTTTTTTTTTTCTAGATTCTACTCTAGGAACAATTTATTCAATCTTATACTTTTATTGCATTCTGGTGGATATCCTAGTTGTTTCAGGTCCGATGAACAATTTTGTTGCTTCAAATGATTCTTCATGACTTGTACTATCTCTTGTATCAGCCTTATGTCTCTTTTGGTCTATTTTAACATCATTTGTATGCATTCTTGCAAATGCACTGAGATAAAGTGTAATATTGCATCTATATTTTTCATTTTAGTTGTTTGTCTTGTTTTGGCTCCTGATTTGAGTAGTGTCATTTTAGGACACTCATGCAGATTATTGTATTCTTGGGATTCACCATATCTTGTGCCTTATTGTACATGCACTACTTTGATAAAGTGCCATGGGGGGGTTGATGTTTTGCCTTTGTTTTCCATCTTCCTATGTCTAATGAGTGTCCCTTTCGTGACATTAGCCTCGTGATGTGTCTGAGATTGATCACCTCAGTATACACATATGTATTCTTTAGTGCATCTTGATCAGTTCCTTGACATGTAGTTATTTTGGCCCACTTTTCTAGTTTCCTATCACCTCACCCTTGTCTATATTAGAGGGGTTTCTTTTGTTGTTTCTCATGCTTTCGTGGTTTAACTGATCAGCTCTTCAAGCTTTGGTATTTAATGCCATCTGTATCTTCAATTTTAGTTGTTTGCCTTTGTTTGCCTCCTGATTTTATGTAGATTATAGTCTTCTCTACCTAGTCAAGTTCTATTTCAATGGAGATTCTACAAATCCTTAGTTTCTTTTTTGATGGAGCTTTGCAACTTCTACATGCTTCAGTGATGTTCTTCATGATCACTCTTTGTTCCTTTTTCTAGAACATTCCTCTAGTTGGAGGCTTCTATGTCCTTCACTAGATTTTTCAGCTATCTCTTTTAGGAGTAGAGTTTTTCCCACTGGGTTTTCTCTATTTCTCCTCTTTTTAGAGATTTGGTTGTGCTTGGGTACCTCATTAGGCCTTTGTTGCCAAGACCCAAATTTACTTTCAGTAGTAGTTTCTAGGTTTTTAGCTACTCCCTAAGTTTATCTTAAGGGGGGATGTTAGAGTAATAAGATATTTCCTTATTAATTAAATCATTTTGATTTAATTATTAAGTTACTTATTATCTCTAGTTTACTTAAGCTAAACTTTAGGCATATAATAATTAATTCTTTTCTTAATTATTATCATGAAACCTATCTTTTCCCTTGTTAGGGATTTGATCTTCTTTTATAAGGATTGATCTCTTTGTAATTTTATTCATTCACTTTTGATAATAGCAATCCCTTTTTTTGCTCATCAAGAATGTCGCATCTATGGACCTAGCAATTTTTGCCTCTATAGCCTTTTTCTTATCTTTCTGTGATAGGTGTTTGCATGCAGGTGATTCTTGGGAGCTATGGGGTTGACCTTTCATCAACTTCAACAATTACATTGATCACTTTTATGTCCTCCATCGTTATAAAATATGATATTATTTTTGTAACTTCTTCATTTACTTTGTTGCCTTTGATAATTACGCCCATGTACTTGAGTTTCCTTTGGTTGATTCTATTATTTTTTATTATTCTTTTTTTGATTCCCTTGATTTGACTTTTGTTGATATGATTTACCTTGAATGTGATTCTTATATTGTCTCTTGCCTTAATTTTTGGGAACTCTTGCTAAACTCATCAGTGAATTTATGAAGTCTATCCTCTTATTTAGCAAGGCACCATACACTTCTTCTAATTTTATATTCTCAAACTTTTCAGTAAGTTCCAATGTA
This sequence comes from Cupressus sempervirens, assembly GCA_028749045.1. NCBI lineage: Eukaryota > Viridiplantae > Streptophyta > Pinopsida > Cupressales > Cupressaceae > Cupressus > Cupressus sempervirens. Next base: position 170,583,634 of record CM053788.1, on the reverse strand, counting down.
CGGATAAAATTATGGTACTCATCTAGAAGACTTTCAATCAAGAAATCTATAATTTCATAGTCTTGATACTCAAGTTTCATCATTGCAAGTAGATTATTTAAATTTTTCTAATTTGCAATATGATCATTCATATTATCTCCCCTCTTCATTTTAAAATGAGTTAATTTTCTTTTAATATCCATCACTTTTAATTTGTTGGTTCTTTCATACATCATCTTCAAAGTTTCCCATACATTATTTGTTGACTTAATATTTTGAATATGAGGCCTTAATCTTGGACTAATTTTCCATAAAATAGTTTCTCATGCATTCAAATCCATTTTATCCTATTTTTCATGTTTGATTTTATTTGTAGGTTTTTCTTCATTTCCTACTTCTCATAGGTGTTTAATTTGTAGAATCAATTTCATCTCAAATTTCCAATTAGCATAGTTGGAACCATCTAATTTTTCACTAACCATAATATGAGCATTCTTGGAAGTAGTCATGAAAAAATGAATTCCAAACATGAGGGCTAACAATAAAGCCCTTGTGAAACATTAAATTTTGTAGAAGTAGTCATGACAAAAATAATGACAAACATGAAGGCTAGAAGTAAAGCCCTTGTCAACACACCTTTTTTTAAATATTGTTGTGCCTTGATGTAGACCTTCTTGTGAGCCAAATAAAAAAGGATTTTAGAAAAAATATTGTAAATCACAAACATCAAGCTTCAGATAGGTCTTTTTAGACAACATGTTGATTCCTTCTATTTTCCAAACTATTTTGGTTGTTCCAAATGTACCAATCACCATTCAACGCTATAGTTTCACATATGGATTTTAGTTTTGAACTCACATTTATGCTTGACTATGTTTGAGGTATTTCTTTATGACAATTTACTTATCAAATCTACGAGAGTTGGTAAATCCCTCTGTAGACACCTAAAATTGTCCAATTGAGCACAAATACCCTTATCTTGACCATATAAATAGATATTTATTATTTATTTAACTTTAACCTTATCCTAGCCTATTTCCCCTCATCCCACTTGCATCTTAATCTTTCACTTTAATTAAGTAAATTACTTCTTTTACTCAATTAATTCCTTTTAATCCCACTTGGAATTCAATATTAAATTTAATTCTATTTGAGCACATGGCTCCTAACTTTAACCCTCACCTTACCTCACTTCCCTGGCCTAACCCATCCTTCTAACCTAGGTCAATCCACTAACCCACCAATTAATCCTAGTTTCCCATCTAATCATATCCTTAATCATTTGCACAATCTTAATCAAAGGATTAGCAAACCCTAGTCACATGTGACATGTGACTCTTACACATTTGTCCCCCTTTACATGTGAACCAAAGTTGCTCACACATGTGTGAGAAATCCTTGAGCTTCCAACCCTTTACACATGTCATTGACCCATCACATCAAAGGTTTCTCAAACGTGTCAGCATCTTTCCCATTTGAATGGTCAAAACGCTAATCCACATGGAGCCCACTTGAGCTCCACCTCATAGACACTTCATCAATCCTAAGAGATCCTAGCCCTTCATCTTACATTGAATCTCAACTGTCTGTTTCATCTCATTTCCTATAAAATAAGAACCCTCTCCTTATTTCCATAAGCACTATCTAGTCCATTGTTATGATGTTGGATTTGTGAGCAACCACATACCCTCAAAAACAACAATATTAACAATTCTTCATTTTGAGGAGGTTTGCATGTGTTGTATTGAGTAGATTAAGTTTACTTCTTGTTTATATTTCAATATGTTTGCATGTTTTCTCCATGTATTTCATAGTTGAGGTTTCCATAGACATGTAGGAATAATTTGGTTGTTTTTATTTATTCCCTTTGTTACATTTTATGCAATATATTTTGGCACACCTGGTGGGACCCACTTCATGGATTCAAACTAACTTTCTAATGGATTTTGAGTGTCTTTTGTGAGTTTAAACATGTAGGTTGAAGGCTTACACTTGGAGATCAATTTTCTCAAGGAGCGTCAAATCGATTCAATAAGCTCACCATTGTGCTCAAAGCAATCAAGAGGAGACTTTTGACATATCATTCTCTATATATTTTTTTCCATTTTCAAATTGTAGGAGTGTATATGCATTGGGTATACTTCTTTGCTTATGGTAAATAGAAGAGTAAAAAAAATCTTTCACTTTCTCATTTTCCAAGTCATTTGTTTGCTTTTTATTTTAAAAAAATAAATGATATATATTACATATATTTCATTTATGTATATGATATATATAAGTTTTTGAGTTAGAAACATCAGATTTAAAAGTTTAAAAAAATAAATAATAAATTTTTTTAAAAATTTTTTTAAAGTTTTGTTTAGCAGGCTTCTCTTCCATTGACCGACCACCAGCCCATAGTAGTAGCCACCAGTGGCTCTATCTTTCTCCTCCAACCTACAAGCTCCTGACCCTTTTCCTATAGCTAGCAGCCTCTATTGTTTAGCTTGTGGCCTTTCCAACTCTCTCGTGGCTCTCTTTCTTTCGACCACCACTACCTTTGTAGATCTTCCTACTCCTCCTCCAGCTACTACGGCCCACTATCATCTACCCTCAAATATTCTGTTACTACCTTTTCCTGGCCTCCCACCACTGTCATGCTCTACTCTCCAATGCAGATCCTATTGCTGCCTCCACAACCTACTTGACCACTGCAACCCCTACTCTTTGCAACCTCCCACTACTCTTTCTCTATCACTCAGCTTGTCCACAACCTAACACTCTCCACTACTTCCTTTCACGCCACCCACCCATGAAACCCTTAGCCCCACTATGGCCTAATATTTCCCTTCACTAATGACTCTTCTCCTTCATCCGCAATCTGCTTCCTATCTTTCGCTCTAAGAAACTAGTTTGGTGCCCTTTGTAGCCCACCTCTATCGCTACCTCTCTATAGCTCAGAAACTCTCTCATGGCTTCACTTCCTATGACCACTCTGCTTCCTCACTATAGCCCACAAAAACCACCTCTATAACACCTCCCTTCTGGTAGCTGCCAAACTACCACTAACAAAGCCACTAAAACCCCTACTGATGGCCAGATTTCTTTATTTCGCCTGAGTTAGATTTATTCTGTTATCTAGTTATTTATTTATTTATTTATTTTTCTTTTTTTTCATCTACATTCTTATTACTATTAGAATATTATTAAAATATAATTTATTTATTTTTTTAAAAGTATAAATCAAAATTTGAATTTGAGTGGTTCTACAAGATAGGGGCTATTCTAAGCCAATTTACCTATATATAAAATAACAAAAAAAGTTAAAATAAAATTTTCCCATAGTTAGCTTTCATTTTTTGGGATTTTGTTGAAGCTAACCAAGTTGTTTATTGTAGCATTGTAGATGAAATAATTTTAGAAACACCTAACCATGTTTTCTTGCAAGTTCTCTTAATGTTCTATTGCTCTTGGGAAATGAACTTAAATGCCTTAATCATTAGTCATTGGAATGTATGTTGCAACTAATATCAAAATCCAAACAAACTCTTGAATGCATTTAAAAGTAACATTACACACATACACTTGAATGTCCTAAAGTGAATTTACACACATTGCAATAGATGTTCAAACACAATCTTGAATGCTTTAACGGAAATAACAAACCTTTCATTTGGATGAATGTTGCTAAAACACAATCTTGAATATCATAAGGAAATTGAAGTTTTAATTGAAATGGGTGCTTATATAGTAAAAACACACTCTTTAATGCTTAAAGATCAAAGAATAATGCAATGAAATATTTTGATTTGGGCTTAAAACTTTCTCATACAATATTGAATGACCTAAAGGAATTTGTTTTATCCTTATTGAACTTATTATGTTGATGACGCTCAATTTACTTATGTTGGAAAACCCTCAATTTATTATGTTGACAACATTGTCAAGTTAGAAATAACATTGTATGATATAAATGCAAGTGTCTTCAAGATTAGATAGAAAATATAAAGATTCATTGGAAAATAACAAGTGTCTTTTAAACCCTGAGGCAACTTACATATTCTCTCCTCTCGTGCCTTTGAGTGATCTTAAGTGTGCAAGAAATAAGTGGCCTTTTTTTTGTACTTTCTAAGAGGCCTAGTTGAGGATTTTATCATCCCTTGGGATGACCTCAACTCTAGTGTTCTGGCAGAGTATAAATATCAGGAGGTGAATTGAAAGACACCTCTCTTGGGAGTAAAATCTTGTCACTCTTGGCTAAGCCCCAAAGAACTTTATACCTTTGGGAAGTGAAGGTGGAGATTTGGGTTACTGTCTCCTCCTAGATGTGTGGCATTATTTTCTTTCATCTATAAATTTGGTCCTCATATACTTTGCATATATCAAGGATACCCCTAGCTGAGCTTGTATATCCTAGTCAGAACCTCATAGGATTATTGGTGTGTTTGATGTGTTAAGTGTTCAAAAACCTCCCCATTTGAAGGGGATGCACATCTAAAATTTTCTTATGTATATTTCATTGTATACTTTTTCATGTTATATTTCAAAAAAATTCAAAAAAAATCCAAAAAAATTAAAATACAAAAACATTTAACAAACAAAAATAACAAAAAGAAGCTTTTATTTTCCACATCACTTCTTCTATCCATCAAATTCATCTCCATCATGCATCTCTTGTCTTAATCATTCAAATCATTCCTCAAAATCTTAATCATCTCTATCATCCTAATCATTTCATCATCTTCTTAATCATTTAATCAAATTCCTAATCTTCATTCTAATCATGATTCATAACCCACATCAAGATCTAATTCCCTCATTCAATGATTCATCCTCGTGATTCTTAATCCAATCCCTTGTCAAATTCATTTCTTTCTAATCAATTCCTAATTATGTCCACTTACAATCTTCATCCAAAATCAATCTTTCTAATTTCATCTATTCAAATCTTCCTCTAATTCAAATTTTCATAAAATCTTCTACTTTAGACTTAGGAGCACCATCATAATCCTTGAACTTTAATCCTAGTTATCTTGAATGACCCAAATCTTATCAAGGTTATCTCAAACCTTCATCCAATATCAAATCAAATCAAATCCAATCAACATAAAGTCAAATCCAATCCAAACCAAATTAAAACAAGTCCAAAACTATTCCTAGTCCTAAGTCATATTTCATACATCATCAAATATTTCATCACTCCTCATCTAAGTTCATGGATAAGAATTGCCTTAACCAAATGGTTAGGGACCTTCAAAGGCAATATGGAGTCACACCTCCAGCACAAACCCCATATCAAATCAATCCTCAAAACTTCATATCTAATTCTAATCCATCTCATGTTTATTATTCTTCTACCTTTGATAAGGAAAATCCACCTCATTATCCTTCATCCACATATGATTTTCCTCACAGCCCACATAATTCCTCAAACATGAATTTCATTACTCAAGAATTTGAGCAACTCAAGAATTATGTCTTTAGCCTATCAAATGGGGGTCAAAAGAAAAAATCTAACTTCCAAAACAGATGTCCTCTTCCCCCCTTTTTCGAAATCCATAATCCTCATGTTCCATCCGGCCAAAATCCTCCATGTAATTCCCCATACTTTAGCTTAATGTCCAAAACCATCATCCCAATCCCCTACCCATACCTCCACCTCCACACAATCCTAATCCTCAAAAATCAACATCATTCCCACCTTGTAATAGGTTTATCTCACTAGAAATCTTCTCTAAGTACAAAACTAAAGTGATCTAATCACCCAGAGTCATACATCCAATTCCATCTCAAGACCTTCCTCCAAAGCATGCCATTATGGATTCCTTTTCTCGTCTAGATCTAAGAATTTCTCCATCCCATTATTCCCTTACCCCTCAAGATCCATTTATCCCTCTTATTCCATCTCATGATCCCCTTCCTAATCAAGATCAAGACATTTCATGTACCACACACATTACTAATTCCATTATGTCTCAAGAGTTAGCATCCATAGATCCTCCACTTCATGAAGATGCTCCTTCCACTCCATCCACTAATACTCCTCCATGTCAAGATCAAATAACTCCATCTCATGGTTCTATGTCCTCCACTCTATTATATGATTCTATTCCATTATAGGATTTGATCATTCCTTTCATTCCACCACATGATCCTCTTATAAATCAAGATCAAAGTAACCCTTCATCGGCATTTCATGATCCAAATCCAACTCAAGATCCTATTATTGCTCATGATTCCTCTCACAATACTAATCCTCCACAAGACCTTTCCACGCCTATCCAATCCATTCATGAACCCCCTATACATGGACTCGCATCTTGTATTGAAAATGATAAGTATCCCATTGAAGAAATAACATCTTAAGATGTTGGTACACCTTCCACTCCTTCCAAATCCAAAATTCCTCCATCCAAACCTAGGTATTCCCATCATCCATATTCTAAGTCCATTTTGGGCCCTTATATGATCCATTTTCCTATTCCTTCCTCATTTCCATCCATTTTGGGTCCTTACATACATCCATCGACAATATCCAATTCTTCCACTTCATCCCCTCATGCTCCTAATAAAGATCAACAAAGGCACACATCCTTGAATTTCTTCCAAAGTTCACCATCCTTAATTTTTTCCATAAGCTCTCCATACCATTTATCCTCATACACCCATACCATAGCCAATGGAAGTAAATTGGATGCCAAAGATAAAGTGAATCAAGCCAAAAATCTGCAAAAATCCAAGGATCAACATGTCCCCTCTATAAGACATGTTCAAGAAAAGAAAAATTTGATCCAAAGGAAAGAAAAAATCAAAAGGCCACAAAGGCTCAAAATAAAAAATTCAAAAATTATGTGAATTCCAAAGCTACTTAATGAAGCAATTATTCTCAAAGAACAATTCAAAATGACATCCAATTTCAGTAATCCAAAGCCTTCCTTCATTCATAAATCATTTAAACTTCCATTCTATAAATCCATTTTGGGTTCTTATGTACCCACATCCACCATCCTAAATCCATCATCTCCTTCATCCATTTTAGTCCCTATATCCAAAAATTTAAACTTTCTCCTACATATCCTCCAAAAAATTCTCCTTTCCATCATCTTTCAAGGTGTGTGTCAATGACAATCTTTCCACCTCCTTCATCCACTCATTCACAAATCTTCCAACATAGCATCCATCAACCATGTCTTCCTCTCAACCATTCCACCTCCTTACTTCAAACTTTTTCATTAGCCATTGTCCTACATTTCATCCTTATTTTCACTATCCTACCAACATCTATGAGAAAATAGTTAGTAGAAAGAGAAATAAATATCAAGGGATACCATTAATGTATCTCGATGCTTGCATCCTCCCTTTGTTTTCCTATCATGTATCCAATGTCTTCCAATTCCACTTATCCATCCATTCACTTGTCCTATTCCACTTGCACTCTACACTGGGGGCAAGCTCCATCCATACCACACTACTTTACATTCCATACTTCCATTTATCATTCATCATCCTTTTCCATCTTTGATCTTGACTATCCTTTACCTTCCATCCATCCATATGCTTACTTGACATATCCCTTGTGCATTATCCATACATTATCCTATATACGTCCATAATCCTTTCATATATTTGATCTTGACATTATATCCATATTTTGAATCCCATAGTTCATTTCATGTTCATAGCATCATTATCCTCCATCCATAATCCTACATACTTCCATTGTCCTTTCATATGTCTTTGGTCTTGATTATCCCATCCATTTCCTTCATTTCATGTTCCACATTTCATCCATATCCTTCATATCATTATCCATATAATATTCATACCCTCCCTCCCATATCCTATATTCATGCCTATGCTCGTGATTAGTACTAGAGGCACAGCAAAAAAAACCATGCATGCTTTGGACAATACACAAGCCTTCATTTCCTCTATGTATGCCCACACCATATTTCCATTCCATGCACCCTTTCCCACCATATTTCCTTCCATTTTCCTATCCTTGGTATGGGGCATTTCAACTCCTTTGAAACATGGTCTTTGGCTCCTCATTTTCTGATACCATATCCTTTGGTCTCCTATATTCTTTCACCTTTCATTTCATCCATATATCATTCCATCCATAAAATTCTCCCCACACTTCTCATCCATTTACCATGCCTTGGTTCTCCCTTTTCATTGGTCTCAGTCTACTATATCACATATCCTTTCATATCAAATTCAATCCAATTCTTCCACTCAATTCAATCAAATTCGTTCATTATCTAATTCAAACAAATTTCCCTTCTTCTAATCATTTCACATCAAATCACATTATCTTCTACTCCGATCATTTTTCGTCCTATCAAAATCATTCTTCCAATCTTATCCAATTTCATTCTTTGAATTGCATTTCAATTCAATCTATTCATCAAAATCTCCATAAAATCAAAACAAAAAAAATCCCAATCAATGTGCAATCAATACTAATTCAACTGATCCAATCTTGCAATCTTGTACATCAATCCTTAATCAATCCATCAATTTGACCCAATCAACTGATAATCTATTGACCATTCTTCATCATGGGATGTTTCCCTCCCAATCCTTGTATGTGCATTGTTCTTATCATTAACTTTTTCATCCTCAATCAATCATCACTAATCAATCCATTAATTGGTTTTCAGCTTGACTAGGGATTTTTTTTTGGTTTGCTTTTGGTTTATTGTGCATGATTGCTTGTTACTTGTATGTATTAGTATTTTTTGCATTTATCATGGTCTTGGAATCCTATTGTCCCACAGAATCATAGTCTTCCATATCAAGGTTTCATAAGGCATATGGTTGTATTAGACCCCTTTTTATCACTTGCTTGACACATTGTCATATTGGTTCCTCATACCTTGGTGCATAGTGTTGAATACAATATCAAACTTAGGTTGTTCACACCATTGCAATATAACTTTCTTAATATTATCATTTTCCATTTCCTTCTATACTTAGATCCATTTTGAGATAACATTCATGTTCTCCTAACCAACATGTCCTCTTGAGGGGGCATACAGTTCCACCCTTGTCATCCTTCCTCATATTTCTATGACTAAGGTGTTATCCTACCAGTCTAATCCTTCCATCCACTGTATTTTATTTTTCTTTGATATAACATTACTAATTCTCTATCAAAGGGGGCAAAATGTAGACACCTAAAATTGTCCAATTGAGCACAAATACCCTTACCTTGACCAATTAAATAGATATTTATTATTTATTTAATTTTAACCTTATCCTAGCCTATTTCCCCTCATCCCACTTGCATCTTAATCCTTTAATATAATTAAGTAAATTACTTCTTTTACGTCATTAATTCCTTTTAATCCCACTTGGAATTAAATATTAAATTTTAATATATTTGAGCACATGGCTCTTAATTTTAACCCTCATCTAACCTCACTTCCCTAGCCTAACCCATCCTTCTTACCTAGGTCAATCCACTTACATACTAATTAATCCTAGTTTCCCATCTAATCATATCCTTAATTGTTTGCATAGTTCTAATCAAAGGATTAGCAAACCCTACTCACATGTGACATGTGATTCTTACACTCCTACACATTTTTCCTCCTTCACATGTGAACCAAAGTTACACATATGTGAGAAAACCTTGAGTTTCCAACCCCTTACACATGTCATTTACCCATCACATCAAAGGTTGAGCATCTTCCCCCCTTTGAATGTTCAAAACCCTAATCCACATGGAGTTCACCTCATGGACACTTCATCGATCTTGAGAGATCCTAGCCCTTCATCTTACATTGAATCTCAACCATTTGTTTCATCTCATTTCCTATAAAAGAAAAACTCTCTCCTCATTTCTATAAGAACTATCTAGTCCATCGTTATGTTGTGAGATTTGTGAGCAACCACATACCCTCAACAACAAAAAAATTAACACTTCTTCATTTTGTCAAGGTTTGCATGTGTTGTATTGAGTAGATTAAGTTTACTTCTTGTTTTTATTTCAATACATTTGCATGCTTTCTCCATGTATTTCATATTTGAGGTTTGCAAAGACATGTAGGAATAAACTTAGTTGTTTTTGTTTATTCCCTTTGTTACATTTTATGCAATACACCATCATCTTTAATCATATCATATATCATGATTAGGTTTACCTGAAATACTGAATTAATTTGGGTAAAGTGCTTGCAAGGAATCTGAAAAATAGATCTAATCAACAAATAGTCCCCTACGAAACAATATTCAAGCACAGTAATCATTGCAACAAAATTAGAGAATGGGCTATAACAAAGTATCCCACTTGTAGTTTACATGGAGTACAAAATACAAGTAACAAACAATCTCATAGAATTTTCTAACTTAAAGTTTTAAGTTTTACCTCTACCATAACATCCATATGACCATTTCATATACCCTTTAGTATTTCTAGAAACATCCCCCAAATGTTTGAATGGTACCACTATCTAAGACAACTATTGAATGTGGCATCATATTTGATGATGTCACTCTGAAACCTTAGTTGTAAGCAGTGGACTTGCAAAGTAAGCTACTATCAAAAAATGGGAGTGATTTGAAATTTCCACATAGGATTTTGAGAGGTGTGAAGTTAGGGTGCTCAACTACTGGGTCCTCTCCCCTAGATATAGATAATGCATTAAAAATAATTGAAGTACTATAACTTATATAAACTATCTTTGTTTTTTCAAGGCCCAAAAAAGAATCGTGTAGGATTTGCAATCTAATGTTGTACTGGTGATTTTATGAAGTAATTTATTTTTAAAAACCTTTAATGAAAACAATTATGTAAATGCTTAAATTTATCCTATGCTAGTTAGGCTTGTAGAAAATGGTAGAAATGAGAATCAATAAAAAAAAGAATAATAACATAGAAGATTCACAAAAAATTGTTATAGATAGAGAACTAAGTGTGTGGTTTCATGGAGGTGGCTTCAAAAAAAAATTAGCCAGTGTTGCTTGAGAGATTTTAGAACTTTTTTTGAAGTGAGTAGTTCCATTTGTAGTATAATTTTTTTTATAAAAAAAATAGTCCCATAATTTATAAAAGTAGGTTGTGTCATGATGTTTTCTAATTTTACCTATTCAATTCATTTATTAGATAAATAATTTATTTTTTTAATATTGATATGAATTGAAAATTATTATATGATTGAAGAAAACCTTAAGATGGTGCGGGAAAATTCTAGCCTCCCACCTTTTCCATTGGCTCAAATTTGCACCCTAGAAAGTAGGGACTTCTATTTTTAAGGAGAAGAGTCTAATGTAACAAGCCTTTTTTCTTGTTTAATAGAACCACTAGCTCCACAAAATTTGATCCCGCAACCCCTTCATGAGACTGCACCCTAATAGGGAAATTATTCTATCATATGTCAACATGGTTTAGTTATAAACATCACACAATAATGTCTGACTTCTAGATCAAAATTGTTAAATAGTCAAAATTGGTTGATTTATTTCAAGCTTAGTTTTTTCCCTTGATTTTCCAATATTTTACAAATCTATAACTATGTTGTCATGTGATATGAGGTAAGGATAAGATGAACCTCAAAAGAGAAGCATTAAGAGGTGAAGGGTGAGATAATTAAATAGATATATGAAAATTTGGTTGGATTGATGAAGTCCACTGTACAGTGGAGGTGACTACTATATGGTAGTGAAGGTACCATATGTGGAGGTGACAAGAGTATGGTGGTGAAGGAGTATGATGGTGAAGGTACCATACAGTGGAGGTGAATGCACCATATAGAAAATATACCTACCCACTTGCATCATATGGAGTATGGTGTACTCGGTGTACTACATGTATCCTGGTACGGTGAAATGATATGAAAAAGTTGGTATGAGTGATCGAGTCCCAAAAGGGAGTGTTTGAGGTCTAGATGTCAAAGGGAGTTTAGAGGCCGAAGGGAGTGATTCGATGCCAAAGGGACTATCAACTGGAAGAGTGATCATCAAATGGATGAGAAACTATTAGGACTGTAACCATTTTGTTCTTGGCAGTTAATACACTAGATTCCATAATGAATTTTAGTGTATAAATGTCCAGGGGATTCGTTGGGCTGAATGGGTTGGGGCTATGAAAGGTGGATTGATTGTAAAGGCAATTTGAGCCTGTGAGCTTGTCCAGAAACCAAAGTTTGTTGTATGTAAATTGTTTACTGTAATACAAAGTTTCTCAGGGATTTTTGGGTGGTGGGTTTTTCCCAAAAGGGTTTCCCACATTATATATGGTCTATGTTTATCTTGTGTGCATTTGTTTTTCAATATTCTCATTTTTCATGTGCATCTCAATGTTCTAAATTAGATTTACAATCTTTTATATTTCTCCTATAAATTGACATTTGGAAGGCATTTTCTACAAGTAGCTTTCCTAACAAGTGGTATCAAAGCATGGGCTATCCTTGTTAGGTAGGGTTGTTTTCCATGTCAATTTGTTTCTAGTGGGAGTTTGAAAAGTGTTTATTTGTTAATTGAGAAGGCGGGTAGAGGGAGAGTAGTGATTGAAAAGTTTAATGACACAAACTTTGAGTTGTGAAAAATTAAAGTTGAAGATATATTGGTTTATCATAATCTATGGGTTGTTGTGTCTGGTAATAAGCCTTCAGGCATGAAACAAGAAGATTGGGATCTTGTAGATCAAAAGGCCAGAGGACTAATAAGGCTATGTCTTGCATATTCTGTTTTGTTGAATGTTAATGAGGAGAGAATTGCACATTCTTTGTGAAAGAATTTGGGAGATATTTATCAGCGAAAATCCTTGGTAAATAAGTTCTTCTTGAGAAAGAAGTTGTACTCTTTGAAGATGGATGGAGAAATGGTTGTTGAAGGTCATTTAAACATGTTCAATATGGTGAAATCAAAATTGACATATGCTGGTGTATTTTTTAGTGAAGAAGAGTGTTGCATACTAATGCTATGTTTTTTTCCTAATTCATGGGATCATCTTGTTATGTCCATTGGAAGTACTACCACCTAATTGAGAATGGATGAAGTGGTTACTACACTTCTATTAGAGTATATCTAGAGGAAATCTTTTGAGATGGTTAAGGAGGCTCTCATTATTCAAGGTAGAGTGAAGGACAAAAGAAAGAAAGATGTGAAGCCTGAATGTTCTGGGAAGAAATCCAAAGAAAAGTGTTGGAACTGTTGGTAGACTGATCATATCCAAAAGGAGAGTTCTTCTAATTCTGGGTCTTCTCAAAGTGATGATGAAGATGCAAGTAGTGTTGCTTTGGCTAAATGGTCATCTAATGATGATTGGTTAGAGTGATTCAATCATTGTGTTGAAGATGTTTTTCATAATTCCATGTGTGACTCAACACCACCATATAGTGGGATTTGTTGGCAATGATGTAGATTCCATGTGTAATTCAACACCATAGTTTAGTGGGAGTTGTTGGAAATGATAAAGTAATTGATCTTCATTGGTATTGTAGATGTTGAAGGCACAAGATTTTGATGTAGCAAAAGGATCTTTTCACATTTGTTGAAGTATTATATGGGGATGTTAATCTTCATGTCATAGAAGATGTTGACATCTTGAGGGCTCAATGGAGTCTTTGATAAGGGTGTAGTTTATGTTTTCATTTAACATGTTTTGATATGTTTAAATGTAGCATGTAATCTCTCTAGTTGAGATTGTTTAGATTATGTTGTCATGTTTATGTTCTTGAGAGTATGGTTGGAACTTTGACATGTTGAGCTTGGTTTAATTTATTTTGTTTGAGTACATTGATCATTTTTTGGATACTGCATGATATTGTAACATTACATTTGGAGTTGGCATGGATTGATTAGTTGCAAGTGCTCATGGAAACTTAGAGATGGAGATAATGGTGTTATATCTTGTGATTAGAGATGTGTTTGTTGGAATGGCCAGCTCAAGAATCCCAAAAGGCATTCATTTGATATGGTTGGAGACTTGGATGTCTTGCTAAGTTGGTGTTAACTTTGTACTTCATCAAGTGGGAGATTGTTGGATTGACGAATTTCACTGTATGGTGGAGGTGAGTACCATATGGTGGTGAAGGGGTATGGTAGTGAAAGTAGCATACATGGAGGTAACTATTGTACAATGGTGAAGGTACCATATGGTGGAGGTGAACTCATTGTATAGAAAATTTTCCTACCCACTTGCATCATATGGAGTATAGCATACTTGGTGTACTGAGTGCATCCCGCTACGGTGAAGCGATATGAAAAGGGTTGTACAAGTGACTGAGGCCCAAAGGGGAGTGTCTGAGGCCCTAATACCAAAGGGATTTTAGAGGCAAAAGGGAGTGATTTGATGTCAAAGGGAGTGCCAACTAGAAGAGTGACCATCAAATGGATGAGTAACCATTGGGATTGTAACCATTTTGTTCTTGATAGTTAATGCACCATATTCCATAACAAATTGCAGTATATGAATGTTTTGAGGATTCGTTGGGCTAAATGGGTTGGGGCTATGAAAGGTGGGTTGATTGTAAAGGCAATCTAAGCCTCTGAAACTATCTAGAAACTAGATTTTGTTGTATGTAAATTATTTACTGTAATACAAATTTTCTCTGGGTTTTTGGGTGGTGGATTTTTCCCGAAAGGGTTTCCCATGTTAAATATGGTCAATGTTTATCTTGTGTGCATTTTTTTTTCAATGTTCTCATTTTTTCTATGCATCTTAATGTTTTGAAGTAGATTTACAATATTTTATTTTTCTCTTTTAAATTATCATTTGGAAAGCATCATCTATAAGTAGCTTTCCTAACAAAGTTGACTCTTTTTTTATGATAAGTGAACTTTATCAATCAAAGACTTTAGAATAATCAAAGTAGAGAAAAGAACATGGTAACATTGGAAACATTTTATGCATGTATACTAAGTGTGCATTTGTTCAGTTATAAGCTGGTTCGGCCATGAACAAAAATGCAAGCATAAGGAAGGGCCAATGCTTTAAACATGGGTTGTTCATCATTTTTTTTTGGTCTAATTTTTACTTTTCCTCAACTTTTATTTTTCTTCTTGATACATCTAGTTCATGGTTTTTCATGGTTTTTAATGTTTTCTTTGACATTGACAAAAATTTTGATGGAATGTATATCACCCAGGTAGTATTCTCTGTATGTATTTAGGGTGATTGTAAAGCTTTATATTATATTACTATTAAATAAGTATATTTTACCAGCAAAAATTAAATTTGGGAATACTTTGAGAGTAGATATTTGATCTTCAAAATATTTTTATTAAAAATTTAATTACTAAAGTCATTTAAATTAATTCAATAGTTACATTCATATATTATTTTTGCAAACAATATTTAAATACAAATATAAGTGACAATTGGGCACTTTAGTATGTACATGATGAGCTGATAGGACTAATTTATTTTGCTCAATACAAGAAATTGCTCATAAATGCTTATTATAACAAAAAATAGTTTTCCAAAGCTTTGATAAGTTGGTATTAGTTTTGAGAGACACTTGAAATCAAGCTTTAGAATAGTTAGTTAGGGGTAAAGGAAAAAATCCCAAATAAATTTATAATTTGACATAGAGAATTTTCAATCAAATTTAACCAACTAAAATTTATGTTATTGCCTATAATATAAGATATTGCTACAAGAGAGCAATACTAAAAAGTTGTGCATAACTTAGATTATAATGGTTGGCATGAATTTATTTCCTTAATGTAGTTATATTTTATAGGTATTAGCAAGTCTGGAATTTGATGGTCGTATTGGCCATTTTTCTATTTTACAATTGTATATGATAGGCATAAAATTTGGACGATATGGATGGACAGGTTATATTTTTATAAAACCATCAATATTACACTTAAATTTGTTAATTTACCATCAATATTTATTATAGTGAACATATGTAATATTTTTAAAACATAATGTATACTTGTTTTAACAATTTAAAATATTAGGGCTTAATGGTTCTAGTTATGAACCTTCTAAAATCCAAAAACATCAACAAACCCCGTTATAGTAAAAAAACTCTAGAGTGTGAGACTAAGGGGAGTGAACAGGATAAGGGATTTGATGAGGATACAGATGACAAGGTTGCTGAGATAGAGGATTAGAAGAGAAAAAATCTCATTCCTAGGAGCTCATCTGGGAAGAAAAGAAAGATTAAGGAGGTTGATTCTGAGATGGATATAGAGTCTGAAGAGGAGCTAGAGGAGGGTAATGGGAAAAAAAGGCATTTATATTATTGTTACTAAAAACAAGGGGAAGAGTATAGATAGGGTTTAAAACATACCTTCTTGATGAACCTCTAATTAAGAGGATGGAACGAAAAGGGAAGAATGTGACTTCTCAAGGGAAGGTGGCTAATAAAGGGCTTAAGGAGGCAGATAATGAAAGAGACAATTTGGATAAGGATGAGGATTACTTGATTCATAGCAAGAACAATGATGATCAAGGTTATTTGATGGGGATATTTGGTAATCCAGGGCTAATGAAGATGGACATTAGTAGTTTGAAGTAGAAAATGCAAGACATTTTAAGAGAGTTTGATCAACTCAACAAAACTACTAGAGGGGAGATAACTCTGGGTCAACATATTGATAGAATTTTTGAGGTGATCAATAATGATGAAGAGGTTAAGAATCTTATTAAACAATTTCCACCCCTAAAAGCCAAGACTAAAGCTTTGGATCAACTGCTTAAAGATTTCCAGAAAAGGTTGGATAGTCTAGATAATAGAGTGATCAATATGGAGAAGATGGTTAAGAAACTTGTTGACCAGAATTGTTCTATTTTGAAGATTGCAGCAGACAACATTAATACTCTAATGAACAAATTTGAACAAGAAAAAGGTCAAGGCTCCAAGGATATGAAAGATGACCATGAACCTAGCAAGTGTACTAGGGCCAACTCAAAAAAGACTAAGGTCATGGAAGCCCAAGTAAAAGAAGATCTAAAGGCCTTTGCAAATAATATGAACATCCTTGTAGACTAAGAAGCTAATTTATTGAAGATCATGAAGCTCTCTTTTTGCTTTCTTTTTTTTGTCTTCTCCTTTTGGTTATTTTAAGGCTTCTTGTCTTAGATAGTTTTTTCTTAGGTGCTGATGCACAATTCTTCTAACCTTCTTTACTCCTATTGTTATGTTCCTATGTACAAGGTTTCAAGTCCTTTAAAACATATTTTTACTTAATCAAAATAATTTAAAATATTAGTATGCACTACATACTTTCTATATATTACTAATTCATAATTATTATTTTATAATTTTATATTATTTTATTAAACATTTGTATGTAGAAACATAAGATTTTTGTAAATATTACTAATGATTACTTATATTATACTATATTATATTGATAGAATATTTCAATTTAAAATATTACTAGATTATTCATAAATTAGGGAAAATGACAACTAGAATTAATCTTAAATAATTATTTTTAATAATTTTATATTATTTTATTAAACATTTGTATTTAGAAACAAAAGATTTTTGTAAACATCACTAATTATTACTCTATATATTGATAGAATATTTCAATTTAAAAGTATCACTAAATTATTCATAAATTAGGAAAAAATGACAACTAATATTAATCTTAAAATGTAAAATGAATGGCAACAAAATGACTAAACCGTCATAAAAAAATCACATGACAGGCAACGGTGACCATCAAATTTCAAGCCTGGGTATTAGTAAAAATAATCTAACATTCAACCATAACTCGGTGCAAAAAATTAAATATTCTATCTAGCACAAATTTATATTATTATTTTACACCTTATAAAATTAGTTATATTCTTCAATTAAGATAATCTCTCGAGCTACAACTACAAAATGCAAAGTATTTTTTTCAGAATCTCAAGTACAAACTCAAAAATTAATCATTATGAGCAACTTTGTAGAGACCATCACAACTACATATGTTTTGTAAGTTCTACATTGTTACTAATAAGTAATTAAATCTATATATGTTGAAGCTTTTACCATTTCAAATTATCATATTAGAGGTAGTACTTAAGATTAACCCAAGAAAACTTGAATTCAATAATAAAGTGGTTTGATTTCCAAAAGAACATTACAATCATATTAAATTAGACCAAGCTACATTTATTTTTCCATTTTATTTGATAATACTTATCACAATTTTTCATAGTACTATTAGGAGAAAAACACATAAATATGAAACTACAATAAATATAATATATAAAATAATTTTTGAAACAATTATCCTGAAATGAAAGAAGGAAACTGTAAAATAATAGTCTTATTGAATTTTGTGTTAGACAGATTAATTAGTATACATGCATGCTCATTACATAATTTTATGAAAAGTATTATTGTTCTTCTTATGAATTCTAATCTACTATGTCAAAAAATAAGGTACGAAAAATGCTAAGTGGGAAGACCGAGTTTCAGATTCATTGAAAGTTTATGATTAGTGTGAAGGCACTAGGACACACTTGGATCGTATGTTTATGTAGATGGATGAGATTGGTCTTATTTTCATTTAGGGGTTGTTTGTAATTGTAGATGCTTATATTTTGAAATTATGTGTAATGTGGGGTGAGGTTTTAAAAAAAAATTGGTTATATAATCTGGAAAAGTAATCCTTGAAAAGTTGAATTTGAGGTGACACATTGTAATCTCCTTTTTATTATTGATAAAATCTATATTAAAAAATTAAATCTCTTGAAATTATTTTTATTTGATATCCTAAAAAGTGGCAACTATTGGAATTAGGATATATTTTGTATCTGCAATACAATTTGAGTACTTTGAAAAAATAAAAGGAAAATATGACTTGAAAATTTTAAAACATTGAAAGTACAAGGAGACAATACATTCGCCATTAGAAAAATGCATATACCATATGATCAATACTTGAGGTAGTTTTGGAAGTGTTGTGCAAATATTGAAATCATCTAGACAATTTTTTGTATATCTTTAAAGTCAACCATTTTCAAATCTAGCATCAAATTCGCTCTCAAGGAGGATTATTTGTAGTATGATATTAGAATTATTATCTCTAGTGATGATGCTAATATTAGGCTCCAAGTATCGGTTATATAAAGATGCACACAAAATTTAGAAAATTCCAACCAATTTATTCATTGTCATTGACCAAATATAGTTGTGTATTGCTCAAATCTCAAGTAGCAAGTTAGTAAGTTGGCCTAAATTGAAATATATCAAAGATACCATCTCATCACTCAACAATTTAATAATTTTGAAAAGGTCAACCTATATGGACTAATATCAAAATATGTTAAATTCCTAGCCAAAGCCTACTCAAAATGAGTCAACCTCAAGTCAAGCAATAAATAGAACACCAACTACTTGTTCTAGAATATGGTCAATATTTTAAAGTAAGTCCCTAGTACCATGTAGATCCTTTTTGAGTTAGATAATCTAAGGAATATGTTCATTTCTTGTTGTGTATTTAACATCTAACATCTATGATCTTTGAAACAACCTAGAATGTATCACAGACTCAAATGTCTACCCAACCATATGTAAATGGTCAACTAACGTTGGAAGAATGGTATTCAAACCATCCCAACTTTGGTTAGAACACAATTAATTTAGAGGACTTAATAGAAAGAATACTAAAATAAAATATATATAAAACAAATATACAAATACATAGATTGTAGGAAATTTCACTTATTTTAATGTCTTCCTTCTAGGGTATACAATTGGATCCACTTGAATTAAAGAGAAGGAATTCTCCCAGTACATAAAGTCTTCCTTAAGATTTTCGGAGTTACAAGTACATGACATCATAGATAGTAGATAATATTTAAAATCATTATGTTGTGTTTTTATCTCTTTTTCTTAAAAAATATTTTAGGTACACAAGAAAATTAAATTTTGATATAGTTAGTCATATCTATAAAATGTGTGTTGTTGATATGTAGGTTGATGAATAAAATGATTCTCAAAAAAATGAACTTTAAAGAAAATTTCTTCAACAAAGCATGTTATTATGCACCTTTGAGATCAACAATCTTCATTATATTATTTTTTTAAAAGCCCAATTTAAGTAATCATGATTTTTAGTAATTTTTAACTATTTTAAAAAGTTTAAATTAAAAAATATCACTCTCAAAACACATTTATCAATCAACATGTTTCACAGGAGGATCTAGATCAAAAAAGGAATGACCAAAACGAAAAAAGAGAGTTGTAAGTTCAAATCTACATCAGTCAATAGGGAAAAAACTATATTAACCAAGTCATCTTATAATGACCAAAGTCAACTAATAGAAGTTAAGAAAACCACCTTAACCATTCTTCTTCCATTGTCATAGAGAAGGGGTTGAATGTTCTCTGGTTGCCATCTTGTAATACGTTGCAGGAAAAAAATAAGACTAAAATAAAATAAAATAAACGGTCATTGAAAGAAGATTAAATGCATATGCTAGGTACATTAAAAAACACATTTTTGTCTAAAATAGAAAAATAATAAAAATCTTCTTAGAATGTAGGAACAAAGAAAAAAGTACAAACAATCAACCCTCATAAAAACATTAGATGAAAGAAAAGAAAATTAATCGACAAAAATTTGAGTGGTACGTAACCAAAAACAAAAGATAGAAATATTTTGATTAACATCAAAAAAAGTTTGAAACAACATATAAACAAGTGCTTAGGCATGATAATGTGAAGGGAAAAAAATTATCAACTAAGAAAAACCAAAAAAATATAGGCCAAGAATATTTAGAAATAAATAAACAATGAAAACCAATACAATTCCACAATCCTTAGCAGGGATTCGAATGACAAGATTTTAATTTTTCATCCAATCGCTAGAGAAGTCTCCTAAATTTATTTGATAAAATTGGCCTTTTGAATTCCCCTTTTGTTAGACTAAGATATACATTTTAAATCCCTTAATAAATAATGACAATTAAAATAAATTTCTTACAAAGCCATTAGAGGAGGATTCTAAGATGGAGTCATCCACATGAACATTCAAATAGTTGAAACAAGCAACCTTCCACCAAGTAGCAGGACCTTTGCATTCCAAAGGTGCATAATCCAAAGTCAAGTGACCAATAGCAAAGCAACACCAACAATGGAAGGGGAGACCCTCATAATCCAACACTTGTTTGTATACAGTTAGTCCCCAACCATGAGCACCACATCACTAGGGAGTGGCTGAGACAAGTCTAAGTCAACTAAAATATGGGTGAAAGTAATAAAGGCCAAGGTTATCATAGCATCATCGACCTTCAAGAATCACCCAAGGGAGTTCCCAATAGTCTCATAGATAGATATCTTCTAGAAATGCAATGGGAGATTAGGAAGGCCAACCCATACCAAATGTGCATTAAGTGGTTCAATTAGAGAGTTGAAAGAAGCTATCCAAGGTTTTTTAGAAAGGAAATTTTTCCCCCAAACATGTCTTTCTCACTATAATACATTGATCTTTAGAAGAAGAGAAGGTAGCAATAAAGAAACCCTTAGAATAGGGGTAAAATACAAAATCAACAAAGAGAAGGGGTTTTTGATTGTTAATTTCCCAAGAGTGAAGATCCAAGAGAAAAGGCCAAAGACCTATAAATCTACCCACCAACCCATGCTACTAGTAGTAGTCAATATTATCCAACACTTTAGGGCCACAAACCACCACAAGCAAAGTCTTGGTAGAGGAAATGGGATGAGATTTTATTCTTTAGAGGTAGTAGAAGCAGACTTAATGTTGTGATGTGGAGCCTAATCAGACTTGGAGGTTTATTCGACACATTTTTCTCCTCATATAATTTCTACAAGGGTTTGGGGTCCTGGGGCAAATATCTTTTATAAAAATGCTTAGGGTTAGGGATTTTCATTATGCATATGATGCAAAAATTGGTTCTTGTAGTAGTATTGAGATGTAAGGGACTATGGATTGTAATCAAGTTATAATCATTAGATAATAATAATATTGGACTTGCTATTGGTTGACGTAGCCCAGGAATTGGGTGAACCACATTAAATCTTGGTGTCTTGTGTTCTCTTATGTGTGATCTATTATTTTATGATATTTTTTATATTTGCATATAACTGTTATTTCTATGTAAGGTTAATCCTAGCAAGTGGTATCAAAGCCAGGTTGGTCATTGTTTTTTTTATTTTAGCTAGACTGTCATCTTTTTTTTTAGTAATCCTCTGCAGGAAGATCTCACTATTGAGTGGGATTCTCATGGTTGAGTGGGAGCAATGGCAGATGAGGGTAAGCTAAGGATTGCAAATTTAATGGGTAGAACTTTCAGTTATGGAAGATACAAATGGAGGACTATCTCTATCAGAAGGATTTATGGAAGCCATTGGAAGGAAAAACTAAAAACCAAGGAACTATGAAAAATGAGGAATGAGAATTTTAGACAAAAATGCACCTAGAAGCATTTGATTATGCATGTCACTATTGGTGACATTTAACATTACAAAAGTGAAGATGACAAAAGAGTTGATGGAAACCCTAGTGAAATTGTATGAAAAGCCCTCCACTTCAAATAAGGTATTTCTCATGAACCATTCATTTAATATGAAAATGGTAGAAGGTGGATCTATTGAAGATAATTTAAATGAGTTTAATATTGTTACTAGTCAGTTATCTTCAGTGGGTATTAATTTTGATGAAGAAATTAGGGCTCTCTTAATTTTGTGTTCTTTTCCTGAAAGTTGGAATGGCTTGGTAATGGTTGTGAGTCATTTTTTTCCTGGATCTAATACCCTAAAATATCATGATGTGATTGGTGTTATTTTGAGTGTGAAATTTTGTAGGAAAACCTTAGGTGGATCTGCATTAGGAAGTGCTTTGAACATACAAAGCAGAGGTTGAACAACTGAGAGAGGAAATAATTCTAGAAATCATGGGAAATCAAGATGAAAGTCGAAGGGGAAGAGGTCTCAATCTAGAGGACTAAGAGATTGTTGTTATTGTGGTAAGATATGGCATAAGAAGAAAGATTGTTGGACTTGAAAGAAAAATGAAGGAGATAAACTAGAAGCAAACAAGGAGGCGAATGTGGTAAGTAACAAATCCAAAGAGGATGCTTTGCTTCTGTCTTTAGAAAGTATTGATGATTCATCTTTTTTAGATTCTAGTACTTCATTTCATGCTACAGCTCATAGAGGTTATTTAATTGATTATGTCCAAGGGGATTTTGGGCTTGTTTATTTGGGGGATAATGAACCTGGTCAAATTGTTGGAAAGGGAAAAGTTAAGACTAAGTTGTAGAATGGGAATAATTGTCTACTACATGAGGTAAGACATGTTACAATGCTGAGTAGGAATTTAATTTCAATGGGGCAACTCGATGATGAGGGTTGTGTAGTTACTTTTAATGATAAAAATTGGAAGGTTTCAAAAGGTTACCTTGTAGTATAAAAATGTGTGAAAGTAGGAACTTTATATCTTTGTATAGGTCATATTATTCCTTCTACTATGATTATTTTAGAGAAAAATAAATGTTCAAGAATAGTTGCTACAATTGAGCAAGGAGAACAAATAGCTACTGTAGATTCTGATACAACATTGTGGCACAACAGACTTGGACACATGAGTGAGAGAGGTATGAAAGTACTTTATTCAAAGAAAGTTTTACTAGGTTTGGAATGTGTCAATATGGATTCCTGTGAAAGTTTTGTCTATGGAAAACAAACGAGAGTGAGTTTTGTGAAGACTAGGAAGGAAAAGAAAAGTGAGAGATTAGAGTTTGTGCATACAGATGTATGGGGACCAACTGAGGTATCTTCCCTTGGTGGCTCTCTTATTATGTTCAATTTATTGATGATGCAACTAGAAAAGTATGTGTTTATTTCCTTAGACAAATATATGATGTATTTCAAACTTTTAAGAAATGGAAATGCTTGGCTGAAAATGAGACTGGTAAGAAATTAAAATGTCTCAGATTTGATAATGGTAGTGAGTATTGTAGTCATGAATTTGAATATTATTGCTCCATTAATGGTATTTATAAACAAAAAATTGTTCCAAGGACTCCATAGGAAAATGGAGTGGCTGAACGCATGAATAGGACAATAATGGAGTGTGCAAGAAGCATGAGGTTACATGCAAGGTTGCCCTTAAACATGTGGGTGGAGGCTATCAATACTATTGTATATTTGACTAATAGAAGTCCATCTACTCCTTTGGGTTGTGGTATTCTAGAGGAAGCATGGACTAGTAAGAAGGTGATTTATTCTTTTCTCAAAACCTTTCGTAATGAAGCATTTTCTCATATAGATTTTAGAAATTGAACCAAGCTGGAAGCTAAGTCAAAGAAATGTGTATTTGTTGGATATGGCATTAATGAATTTGGTTATAGGCTTCTGAATTTTGAAAATCATAAAATTATAAGAAGCAGGGATGTCATATTCAATGAGAAAGTTTTGTACAAAGATCTATTGAAGCAACATGAGAAGAAAGATGATTATGTAGTGCTGGATGATACTTCAAAAGCTAATGTTTTGACAATTCCTCATGATCTGCAATAACTGCAACAACAAATACCACACAACCCAGTGAATTTTAGATGGTGTACAAGGCTAAGTAGAACTCCAGAAAGATTTTCTCCTTCCTTGTATTCTATTTTACTTATTGATGCTAGTGAACCTAAATGTTATGATGAAGCTATGTAGGTGGATACAAAGATTAAGTGGGAATCTACAATGAAAGAAGAAATGGACTCTTTACTAAAAAATAAGACGTGGGATTTATGCAAGTTGCCTATAGGTAAAAAGGCTTTATAGAATAAATGGATTTACAAGTTAAAAGAAGAGGATGGAGGTAAGAAAAGATTTAAAGCTAGTTTAGTTTTAAAAGGATTTGCACAAAAAAATGGCATTGATTTTGATGAGATATTGTTTTATGTTGTTAAAATGACTTCTATTCGCACTATTTTAAGTATTGTGGCTTCTAAAAATTTGTATTTGGAGCAGCTTGATGTTAAAATAGCCTTCCTTTATGGTGATTTAGATGAAGAGATATATATGGCAGAACCACAAGGATTTGAGGTCAAAGGTAAGGAGAACTTAGTTTACAGATTGAAGAAAAGTTTATATGGATTGAAGCAAGCACCTCGGTGATGGTGTCTAAAATTTGACAGGTTTATGCATGAGCATGGTTACAGCATATGTCATTCAAATCATTGTGTTTTATTTTAAAAGGTTAGATGATGATAGCTACATTATTTTATGTTTATATGTTGATGATATGCTTCTAGCTAGGTCTAACATGAATCACATTAAGGGGTTGAAATGCTAGTTAGTACATGCATTTTCTATGAAGGATTTGGGAGCAGCAAAACAAATCCTTGGTATGAAGACTTATAGAGATAGGAAGAATGAGAAATTGACATTATCCCAGGCTAATTATATTGTGAAGGTGTTGCAATGTTTCTCTATAGAGAATGCTAAATATGTCAACACACCTTTACCTAGTAATTTGAAGTTAACTAAGGAGATGTGTCCCAAGACACAAGAAGAGGAGAACAAGATGTCTAATGTACCTTATGCTTCAGCTGTAGGAAGCTTGATGTATGCCATGGTATGTACTAGGCCAGATATTTCAAATGCAGTGGGAATTGTTAGTAGGTATATGAGTCATCTAGGAATTGAGCATTGGAACGTAGTTAAATGGATTCTCATTTATTTGAGAGGAACATCTAGTAAGTGTTTACACCTTGGGGGCTTTATTACAAATTTACAAGGCTATGTTGACTTAGATTTGGCAGAGGATATTGATACCAGAAGTACTATAGGTTATGTATTTATTGTTGGTGGGGCAACAGTGAGTTGGGTTTCTCGATTACAGAAGGTTAATGTTTTATCCACTATAGAGGCAAAGTATGTTACTACTATAGAGGCAACCAAGGAGATGGTATGGCTTCAATTCTCCATGGAAGAGTTGGGAAACCCAGAAAGGGATAATTATTTGTTTACAAATAGTCAGAGTTCCATTCATGTTGTGAAGAATTCTACTCTACATTCAAAGACAAAATACATACAGTTGCGGTACCATTTCATTTGGTCTATTTTGGATGATGGATAGTTAAAGCTAGAGAAGATACATACAGATGATAATCTAGTAGATGTGTTTACCAAGTTTATCGCAAGGGAGAACTTAAACTCCTCATCTTCAATTGGTCTTCTAGACTAAACAAAATAAAATAATAGCAGATTCCAGGGTGGTTTGATATTCCAATGGGAGCTACATGTTTAGCAGTGCTCTGCTCAATCTCCAAGTGGGAGATTGTTGTGATGTGGAGCCTAATTAGACATAGATGTTTATTTGGCACATTTTTCTCTCAATATTATTTCTATGAGGTCAAGGGGCAGTGCCCCTGCGAGGTCTTGGGGTAGCACCCCAAGTGTACTTCCTATCACAATATAGGGTGGGGTCGAGGGTCAGTGCCCCCATGGGTGTTTTCAGGGGTAGTACTCCTGAAGCCAAAAAGGACATTATATTTTAAAAGGAGTTAGCTATTATTTTTCTATTATTCTAGCCATAATTTTGTAAGAAAAAAAAAGCTTTTATAAAAATGCTTAGGGTTAAGGATTTTTATTATGCTTGTGATGCAAAAATTGTTTCTTGTGGCATTATTGAGTTGTAAGAGATTATAAATTGTAATTAGGCTATAATCACTGGATAATAATAATATTGGACCTGTTGTTGGTGGATGTAGCCCAGAGATTGGGTGAACCATGGTAAATCTTGGTGTCTTGTGTTCTCTTATGTGTGATCTATTATTTTCTTATATTGGTTATATTTGCATATAACTTTTCTTTATGTCTAAGGTTAATCCTAACACTTAACACCATGAACATAACTCTTGTTAAATTTAGCACCATATTTTGGGAGGGGAGGCCCACCATTCCTAACATTTTACCTAGGGCCACCAAAAAAAGTTTCCAAAGGTGCAACAAAAACACTTGGATTGAGGCACACCCAAATCCATGTTAGAAGAAGCCCCAAGCATGGGAGATTGAAGGCCAAGATGAGTAAAAATAGTGATAGATCCTCTATAATAATGACATAGTCTAACACTGGCTCCATCAAAGGATCACCATTAATTGTAGAAAGGGACGAGACCCTAATGGCCAAAGTAGTAGGAACTAGAGTGAAAACTATGCAGGAACAATATATTTGAAAATGTTGAAACTAAAAATATAGTTTAAATGTGAAAATTGAATAAATTTACATTTTGGACTTTCCCTAAATAGCATCTAACTTCTTTGACATTGGCTTCATGCAATCATTTTACTTCCATGGATAGGGCTTGGAAATTCATGATAGAAGATCTTTACATCTAATCTTATTCTATATAGTTCTCAAAGGCTTAAGTAGGCAATCAAGCTAAAGTGAATTAACATGTGAAATAATACTATTTATTTATTTTTAAATTAGAATAATATCAAATTAGAGACATATGAGTTTAATATGCATAAAAAAAAACAATTATGTACATGGCATTAGTTTAAAAATAAAATCTAGTTCAAAATGTAGAAATCTAGAAAAAAATAAAAACTTTTGTGACACAAACATAAACAAAAGTGGTTTCATTACCATATAAGATATGAAGGTAGATGTAATAAGAAAAGGAAATTAGTGACAACTACACATATTGGTCCTTTGAGTAAATGGAATATTTCCATTTTACTTTTAATTTTACTTAGGTAAAATTATTTATTAGGTGGATATTGTTGAGTCCCAATTTGACCCTAACTCCTCCTATGATATCATGGGAGAATCCAATTTGGACTCAAGAGGATATTGTTGATTCTTAACAAGACTCTACTTCATCTAGGTTGAGATACTTGTCACATCTTTGTCGATACCTCCTATCATCTCTTGCCTATATAATAGGTTACTTTTCTTGTAGTTTGCATATTGAAAATATTAGGATATATTCTATTATGCCTCTGAGTATTCACATCAACTTTATCGAGTATCATTATTATGTCCTTTTTATTTCTAGTTCTTTAATGTAATTTTTTTTATTTGATTATGTTTTAAATCTATTTTCTCAAATTCTAACAAGGTATCCGAGCCTATTTTAGAATATTAGATTATTTCTAGAGACCTTGTAAAATCTTGTTGTATTTTCTCTTTCATTTTATATGATCTAGAGAGCCAACAAAGGTTTACCAAGATATAGTAATGCTTGTTTAATGTATACAAACATACATATGTATGTATGTACATATACATACATACATATGTATGTATGTACATATACATACATACATATGTATGTATGTACATATACACACATACATGTGTGTGTGTGTGTACATACGTGTGTGTGTGTGTGTGTGTATGTGTGTGTGTGTATGTGTGTGTGTGTATACATATATATACATATACATATATATAAACACACACATATATATATATGTGTACACATATATACATATACATACATACATACATACATACATACATACATACATACATACATATATATACATATATATATATATATATATATATATATATATATATATATATATATATATATATATATATATATGGTTGAATGTAGCATTTCAGAAGCAATTTTGGTCATTCCATCATGTTTGGGAGGATAGAAAATCCTCATTTAAATGTAAGGTTCGAGAAGATCAGACACAAGTTTTGGCATGCCATTTTTCCTTGTTGCAGGTCTTTTTTTTATAGTAGGGTCACTTTTTTCTACAATTAATAAAGAAAAATATTTTTGAATTCCCCTCCTCTCATAAAAAAAAATCTAAGTATTAGTTAGTTTTATCATGCAACTAATAAACCATGAGAAGATCATAAATTTGAATCCTTTTTTGGACCCCTCAGCATTACAGTCTTCATTTTGCACTTGATCTTCAAATGACTTGTTTTCAATCATATTAAGGTATTTTTAAGCATTTATTTATAGGAGTGGTATGATTTCATACTCTTTGCTATGATGTAGTTGTTTTTTTCTCAAATAATTTTATTTTTTTTAAAAATACTTTTATTTAAGAAAATTCAAAGGGAATTCCTTATTTTGTAAACATTAAACCTCTATAATTTTCACATACAATCTCTAATTGAGTTCATTCATTTTTTGAAAGTGGATATTATTTTTAGAAAAATACTTTGGTGTTGTTTCAATGTTCTTATTCTAATATTTTACTTTTACCTTCAATATTTGGGTCCATTTCTTGGACACTGTAAAACTCTGAAAAATAATTCCAACATTGTAAATGCATAAAGAAAAGTGTTAAAGAGTTGCAAAAGAATCTGCATATTGAAAAAAAAATTGAGCTTGAAGGGAAATTCAGGAACATTCCTAAGAAATTAATGACTTATGAAGTTGGGCTGAAGCAACTAGTTAAGGATAGCAGCCAATAGATAGACATGATCACTACCAGCTTATGTGTGATGATGATAAGCATTGGTAGGAGGAGAAATGAGGAAATTATTTCCCCTATGCTTGCCCAGATGACTCGTGATCCTAGAAGAAGGACTAGGCTAAGCACTAAAAGGGCCATTGAAGCTGCCCCTATTTCCAATGTTGAGGGTCTCCTTCAAGAGGTTGCTAATACTGCCAAAGATTTGACTAAGTTTATGGAGGAGTTTGATTAGTAGGGTAAATTCTTATTTTTCTTCTACTAATCCTGGTCACTAGTTTGGGTTTCTGGTTTTGTATCTCTATGATGGTTGTCTTTTTCTATGTTTTTTTTCCTTTCTAGTTGGTTTATTTTTGTATGCTACTATTTAGGTTCCAAGTCCTTGTAAACCCTAATTTTTTTGTTGATGTTACTCTATCTCATAGATCTTTTTTTTTTATATGGGGTTTTGGGTCCCCTCAAAACCTATTTTTACCATTATCCAAAACTATAAAGTGCCAAATTATAATATCTCATGGGGGGCAGGGGTGCGGTTGGTTTGATTTATGATCTAGTAAAAAGGGGAGAGGGGTCTAATGTGCTCTATATGTCTATGTGCCATTTTTCTCTCTATTTTTCTGCACTACAATCTTACTTTTTGCATTAAAATTGACCAAGCAATGACAGCATTACTCACATCCTATAACAATTATGAATGGAAATAAAATAAATTATAAGCTATCATAAGAACTTGGTTTTTTTTTAAAGTAACTATGGGTTTTGAAACTAAACCATCACTACTTTCCAATGTGGTTTAGCAAAGTGGGGATGCTTGACTTTATGAGCTTAATAACACAGAGTGGTTGGCTCTAAATTTCAATACGGGTTTTTATAATTTTGATAGTCTATTACATTTTCTCTTATATTACAAATTGGAAATGATTTTTTCTTAATTTTCTTATCAAGATCTATAAGCTACTCTTTGTTTTGTTATGTATGTTAATGCATTAATGAGTTTCTTAAGGATTTTGCGAAGAAACAATGGTGGTTCTCCATCTCTAGTTGCTCCATCTTGAATAGATCTTGCTCCTAGTGGACTTTTATATACTATTTATATTTAGCTTTGGCTATGTTCCATTTTATTGTAATCATGTTTCTTTTTTAGGTTTCTTTTTTAAGCTATAAGTGAAGGCTATCTTCCTTGTTGTTTCTCGCTAGTATGCTCCCTTGAACTAGAACTGATGTAAAAAAATTTATTGATAGTAAATAAGTAGTGACTCTTTCCACTTTTATTTGAAAATAATAATATTTAAATTTTATTTTTTTAAAATTAATATAATAAAAATTTATTACAATCTTGTATGAGTGTTAAAAAGAGTTTTTGATCTATAAAATTTGACGAAAGTTATTTGATTTTTTTTAACAATAGATTATGATGGTAAATGTAAGACAATTAGCAACATATAAAGTGAAATCCACAATCTAAATCTTATCAACTAATACAAGTACTTTATGTGAAAAAGGAAATTAGATTAAAAAAATTATAATAGTAAAATTATTGTGCAATACTAGAATAATGGACCCATTTCTATCCAAGCCAAGGAAGCTACATAGTTATATAATACTACAAAAGAAATTTAATTACAAACAATCATGGTAGTAAAGTGAAATTTAAGCATGTTTCTAGGAAAATAATTTTTTTTCCCTTTTGCTTGTTTTTGGGAAATGTACTTGTTAGTGCACGTTAATGCGATGCTTACAAATGAGAAGGAAATTTGATGAAGTAAATATTCCATGCAATTAGATAAGCTTGATGATGGTACCGAAGTATCCTTGGAAAATTGATAATCATGCATCATTTCTTAGTTGTGTTTTGTTGTTCTCTTCTTATTGTCTAGTCTAAGAGATTTGATTGGTAATTAAGTTGGTGATCAAATTAATGAGTGCTATAATAGCTTTGTGTTCTAGAGGATATTTCAGTCATTCCTTTATGATCCCAACTCATTTGGTTTATTCTAGTTTGAATTTTGACCAATCTGCTAGTAGCTATTTTTTCTTGGTTCTTGGTGAACAATCTATACAGAAAATTTGATGGCGGTCTTTTTCTTGGCACTTTGTGGGTCACAATCATAAATTCTTAATAGAGATATATCAGAGCTTGGTTTCCTATGATCATGCCTTTTTTGGGTCCAAAGTTTTCAGGTTTAGATCTTTGAGGTGTTTATGAGTATCTTGTTCCTCATTTTCTAAGCCAATTTGAAAGATCTGGCATGCAAACAAGGATTGTTTGATCAGATTGAGTATGATCATGGATCTTTGTTGGTGGGTCATGTATCAACTTGAATCCAAGATAGTGTGGTTTCATATGAGTTATGGATTGAGTTGTGTTATTAATTTTGGACCTGTCCTAGATAAAGTTACACATATCATTTAATTCTTTATTTGAGCTAATTTGTTGGTCTAATTTAGATATTTATTGTATTTATTGATATAATTGAGGGGAGCAGGGGAGAAATGGGGAGATAGATCTTGATTTAGGGGCATCCAGAAGGCTAATAGCTTAGAGGTGAAGGATCAAACTAAGATATGAGTTATTTTATTTTTATTGGCCACAACCAGGAAAGCCTCAAAACCTAATATGTTGGATGTGATTTCATGATTAAGATTGAAAAATCTTGTTTCATTTGATCCAACTCTATGTGTTATAGTCATGTGCTCTTGTTGTGTTTGACTCTTGCTGCAAGGTGTAGAATGTCAATTTTTTTGTAGACCCTCCATCCTTGGTGTCATATCAAGTGGTATCATAATGAAAGTTAAACCCCTACAATGCAGATCCATGTTTCCATGCTTGTGAGACTAATTAGATATTTATGAGATGGTAGATTGCATGTTTGGCTCACAACAATTGGAGGTGTGCATGAAGTGGTCATTTCTAGACCCATTTTAGAGGGTTTAGAGTTTGAGGATCCTCCCTTAGTAAAAATATCACTGACTTGAGGCAGTTGCACTTAAGAATTGGATGATGCCTCCTAGAAGGATAGACACTAGGGTGATTGAGAAGATGAAGGAAAATCTTAGAGATGAGATTAGAATTGAATTGACAAGGATGGGGAATGAAATCATGAATGTTATTTCTAGTTTATAGAGAAAACCTAGAATAGAAGATGGTTATGAAGAGGTTGTTGAAGATTTTGGAGTTGAAGCTAAAAGATCCAATGATGATGAAAGATCTAATATGTTGGAAAGATCCATGACTAGGTAAGATCTAGTCATAGTATGGAAGTATCTAATTTCTCAAGTATATTGAATCGGTTGGACCTTCTTTAGAGGTAAGAGGTAAGCTCCTATTGAGTTTCATCATTGGTCCTTATATTGATCAAGTATTATGTGATGTTGTGTACATGAGTAATTGTCATGTGTTCCTTGGAAGACCTTGGCAATGTGATTGTAAGGGTGTACATGATTGTGTAAGGAATTTATTAATTACTAAGAAGGATAGAAGAAGGTTTTCCTTGATTCTTTTGTAGGAAACAAAGATCAGTGTGAAGAGCTTGAGCATTGGAAGGTGGGTTGAGTTCCACACTAATTAGAGCATTAGAGGTCAAAGGTGTTCAAGTTTAGATCTTCAATTTTTTTATGCATAATTTGTTCTTCATTTTTTTAGCCAATTCAGAAGGTCTAGTGTGTAGTCAAGGATCATTGGGTTTGATTGGGTGCAATCATGGATATTTGTTGGTAGGTCACGTTTGGAGCTAAATCTAAGGTGATGTGGTTTCATATGAGTTATGGGCCGAGTTATGTTCTTTATTTGGAACTTGTCTTAAATAAAGTTACATGTTTCATTTAATTCTTTGTTTGAGCTAGCTTGTTGGTCTTATTTGTAAAAATGTTTTGTCCATTGATGTAATTGGAGGGCGAGGGGGTAGGTAGAGATACACCTTGAGTTAGGGACATCTTGAGGGGTGATATCTTAGAGGTGAAGGATCAAAATGAGATCTAATTTAACATATAAAACATAATCTAAACTAATATAACTAACCAAAAAATACTTATGCAATTCATTTATGCAAATCAAAATTTTACTTTTGATCCTAAATTTAATCCCCCATTCCCAAAAATTACCTCAATGCTCACAGAAATGGACCATCATAACACAAATCCAAATTCACTATAAATTACATCTATTCAATAAGTACTTGAGTGTAATAATATAAAAAATAAATCTGACATACATGTATAATTGTGTGTATCAATTTTTTTTTAATAATATATTATCAATTCTAACTAATTATTTATATAAAATTTATTCATAGTAATTACATCCATAAAGGAATGCACATCTTTCATTACTTCCAAATTCACAAAAATACACTTAACCAATTCAATCCACTAATCTCTATGTTTATAAATAAAAGAGAACTATAGATTGACTTATACTGCCACATCTTAGAATTTGAAGCTAAATACATAATTGAAATAGTAGAAAGATCATGTACTCTCTTGATCATTAAGAGAGTATATTTTCTACTTGAGTTCTCATGAAATTTTTTCTCAAGACTATATAAAGAAAAATCCCTTTCTATAGACATATATGAAAGGGATTTGGGCCAAAGTATGAACAAACATAAATTGAGGGTGTTTTTTGACAATATTAGTTGTGGAAGATGGTCAATTATCTCTGCCACCCTGGGATTTGAACAAGGTACAATCTTGATTGTCTATTTAGGGGTACCTTTATATGTGGGACAGGTGGACAACCATTTGTGGGAGGAGATAATAAAAAAAATTTAGGTGAAAGCCTCAGTATGGAAGAATAAATGGTTCTCCCAAGCAGGATTGGTTCTCATGGTTAAATCTATGCTATTAGCCATCCCAATTTATTATTTATCAGCCTACAAACTCCCTAATAGAGCTTCTAGTAGCCTAGAAGGATTTTTTTTAAAGTTTCTTTGGGAGGGATCTAAAGAAGAGAAGAATATTCTATTTATCATTTGGGATACTACCTATTTGGCAAAAAGAGGATGGAGGTACTAGACTTCAAAAAATGACTTTGTAGAATCGGGCATTGGGAGAAAAATTGGCATGGAAATTGTACAAGTCACTAGAGAAACCATGGTGTCAGATCATGAGTGGAAAATTACCTAGACTCGTGGGACCCAAAAAAAATCTTGATAGTGGCTGACACCTCTAGTGGTTCATATTTTTGGAGACACATATGGGAAATTCGTAAGATTCTCACATAGCACCTCATGTGGAGGAATGGAAATGGGCAGACGGTGATATTTTGGAGGAACTCCTAGAATGGGAACTTTCCTATTGAATCCTTCTTCTCAAACAAAGATTGGGTTAATCAGATGAAAGCCATGAAGGGTCAGTGGGTTATAAACTACATGTTGTTTGAAACCCCATCCTCTTCTAGGGCCAATTGGAGAATCATAGGAACAACCTCTTCTGCTAATAGTCTTACATTGAAAACTCTACTATTGTGCAAAATAGTGCTTTGTTCATCATCCAAAGATTATTTAATCTGGTTTGCTTCCAAGTCAAGTGAATACAAGGTCAATCTTGGTTATGAACTACTAAGGAAAAGGAAAATCAATAGATATTGGGTATCAAAGATTTATTGGGGAAAGGATCATTACCAAAGGCAAGGACTTTTCTTTGGGTTGCTTTGCATGGTAGGATCCTAATTGCTAGTAGATTGAAATTGATTTCTATTGTAGGTCCCAACTGGTGTATTCTCTATAAGAAGGAAGAGGAAATGATAGATCACCTACTTTTTTGGTGACCCTATGCATGAGAATGTTGGGAATGATTGCTAGATAGGATGCAATGGTTCTTAGTTAGAAATCTTACTTTATTAGCATTCTTCTCTATGTGGCCGATAGTTAGAGTGAAATTTAAATGAGAAATTCTTTGGATAGTGTGCCCATCAATGTTGGTTTGGCATATATGGAAGGAGTAGAATCAGAGGATATTTAAGGAGAAAATTTTGGAAGTAAATGAGTTGAAGCTTATGATTAAAGAAGTCATTAAGGAAGTAGTCAATTCAAGAATTCTTGGCCTGCATTATCACTTCCATTCGAGATGGGATCTTGACATGGAAAAAAATGTGGCAGTTTAAACAATGTAGGGATCACATACTCAAGAAAAAGTAGGGCCAAAGGATCGATATGGTTTGGCAAGCTCTGCTGATTGGATGGAAAAATTTGAACTTCGATGGTGCTAGTAGAGGCAATCTAGGAAGAAGTGGTTTAGGAGCTATTATTCGAGATGAGAAAGGTATAATTTTGCATGGAATTTCTAGGATTGTGGGCATCACTACAAACAATGTAACAAAAGATATCTTCTTTAGAGGCAAGGATAAGATGGTGTTCTAATAATGGCATAGATAAATTAATCATAGAGGGGGAACTCACAAATCATACTCAATGACATGGATAGAGATGAGTTCAATAATTGGAGATTGGACAATTGGCTACCACGGATTGAAGAGGAGCTAAAAACCCTATCTAACTTTCACACTCAACACATTTTCCAAGAAGGGAATAGATCAGAAGACCACTTGGCTAACCTAGGGATGGACTTTGAATATGAGTTATTCTTTGGATAGGCTGATCAAATCCCAATGGGACTGCAAGAAACCATTTTGGCTGATATAGCCTCACTCCCAAGAAAATGGATCAAAAAGTGGAGGTAGGTTTTGACAACTCTACAAGAGGGAGGTGGTAGTTGGGCATAGGGAACAATGCCTTAGTATTAGTCACATGGCCCTCAACCTTTCATTTTTAGTTGTTCATATCCACTTTATAGATCTTTGTAGAATTGACATAAGAAGAGGGACATCTCCTAGCATGTTATAAGGAAATTGCAACTTCACCATTCTCGCAGTAGAAAAATGGCAAGTTTCGTGGGAATTGACTATCATTGCAAGGAGTCACTAGTGAAGATGCTAGAAGAGAAACTCAATCACATATTCAAATATGCCAACGAATAGGAGAAGGTGACCATGATAGTCATTTGGGGGGTTGAATATTGGTTAGGTGATCATGTACATGATGGGAGGCTTGTAGTGGACCTCTTTTAGCCCATTATTCAAGTTCTGGGTAACTTGTTGACTTCTAATGACATGATTCACAAAATGGTAGTAGAGGAGATATACTTGGAGGTGGCTAATGTGATGGATTCTATAGACATCAATCTTTCTGATGGTTGTATGCTAGGCCATTTTTGTCTTGAAGGAGAAGGGAAGAAGAAGCTTAGGAAGAAGGACTAGGTGATGTATAAGATGTGCATCATGAAGGAGTATAATTTGGCAAAATTTGAGGCCTTTTATCAGGCTAATGAAAAACTCTTTCCAACAGAAGTAGTAGCTAGGTTGGTCTCCATTGGTAAAGGGATTGGTTATCTATATCATTGAGCCTAGTGGCCTAGCTTGTTTTGTAATTGGAGAGATATCTCCTCCTCCCTATGTAAGTTTTATTTTGGCAATATAATGGGTACTGTGTAAGTTTTATTTTGGCAATATAATGGGTACTGCCCCTAAGCTTGAACTTACTTTTCAAAAAAAAAACTAAATACTTTAATAGTACTAATTAACTAAAATGCTAACTTAATAATCTATGACCCAATGCAATCTAAGACCATGCAAACAAGGTTGCAAAACAACTAAGTTCCTACCAAAAAGTGGTAGGTTTGCTTAAGTTTACCTATAGAATTAAATTTTAAATTAATAGATGAACTTATAAATGCGATTGGTTTAAAAATAAATAAGAAATTATCTATAAAAAATAATATATTTTGTTTTAAAAAAATTAAATTTTAAATTTATTAAAAATAATGTTTAATTTATTTTGATATCAAAGGAATATTACAATAATCATATAGTAAAAATACATGTTTTAAGTGATCAATTATTTAAAATTAATAATTATTAATATATTTTGAAAATGTTAATCTCAAAATGAAAATTTATAAATAAACTTAAGGTCATTAATATTTAATGTATAGTCTTGACTATTATATTTTAAAATTTAAAAACGTACTTGTGGACTTTCACTTTTGAAAATAAATCCTCAAATATAATATAGTTTTTTTACCAAATAAAACTTTAAAATTCAAGAGTAAAATAAATAACAAGTTTCATACAAGAGAACAGGAAAATACATTTGCCTACAACAATAAATAATAATAAAATGTTCATTTAAAATAATTTAGTATTGTTTTGATTCAAACATACTTGAATTATTATAGAGTAACTATAAATTTAGCATGTTGACATTTTAGAAAAACTTGTCCTTATCGCCTAATTTTCTAAATCAATAAGATGCATGATAATTACCATTATAAACTAGTAAAGTTAAATATTTTTCATATAACTTTATTGAATACTAAAATATAATAGTTTTAAAAATATTGATGATGTTTGATTGGTTAAAACTATGAAGATGAATAACAAGGTAATTTTTGTCATTGCCAATAATTTTATAGCCTATAAAAGGAAATAATAATAACCATTGAATTACACATCTTGAATGTGCAAGGAATGAACAATTTATCCAAGACAAATAGAAAGACAAACACCACAAATACAACCCGATTCTTGTGGCCAACAAGAAGACTACAAGGATGAAATAAAAAAATTCTAATGACATAACAAGAGCACACAAACACATCAGCCATAAAATAGATTTAAATCCAAAAGATATTTACATTTCATTTTTTTGGATCTTCGTGCTCCCTAGTTGGAACCTTTAAGAGGTCCTAGTGGTTTGGACCTCTTAAAAGTTCCAACCAGGGATGCGTACATCCAAAATAAGTAAATTAATAAATTAGGGAACTCATTCTTATTACTCTTAGTTAATTATTATAAGAAATTTAATGATTATTTAATTTAGTCAATCAAACTCCCTAGTTGGAACCTTTAAGAGGTCCTAATGGTTTGGACCTCTTAAAGGTTCCAACCATGGATGTGTACATCTAGAACAAGTAAATTAATAAATTAGGGAACACCTTCTTATTAATCTTAGTTAATTATTGTAGGAAATTTAGTAGTTATTTGATTTAATCAATTAAATATCAAGTCTTGAAAATATGATAGCATGCACACAAATGGGAACATACACATAAGAAGGGTATAACATGTGGCATTCATCCTGTGGGATGATTTATCCATCCTCTTACTACCCTAGAGCCGAACCTTCCTAGTTTTCCTCCTTGAATCACGATCACCCTAGAGAAGGGGCTAGAGATATTTTTGAGCCACTTACTTGAACTCCTCCCAAGACTAGCTAGAAAAACACGCTTGTGCACCCCCTCTCCTAGAATATGCTCAAATATTTACTTGTGGATGTTATATATACAAAGGAGGGAATGTAAATTTCCCTACTAAACAAAGTTTTCGATTAGACTAGAGAAGTTTTTTTTTTGTGGGAAGCTTTTTAAATTTTAGACCCTCCATCAACATTGTAAAGAAATTGGTTTCATCACATTGAAAGCTAAAAGGTAGTGTTGCAACCTTGACAATGCCTAATGTATCTTCCGCTTCCAGTTTTCTATTATGGAGGATCTCTCTCTAATTTTCTTTGGCTCATGGGTATATGACAAGAATTTCCTTACACTTGGTGAATGGAAGCCAAGGTTCAACCCATCAACCAAGATCATTTGAATAACCCCTATGTGGGTAAGGCTACCTAGCCTTCCCCTTGAGTTCTGGGATGAACAAATATTTTATTGGATTGGTGACTCCTTTGGGAAATATATCTTGGTGGACTTGGTAACTCTATCCAAATCATGAATGGTTGTTTTCCATATTTTGTTTCAATGTGACTATCAACAATCTCTTGCCTAATTTTGTGGTGCTTTAATCAAAATTTGGCAAGTACACCCAAGCTCTCATTTATGATAATGCAACCTTATACTTCCAGAAGTGCAAGATTAAAGGGCACATCTCAATAACTTGTAAGAACCCTCCCTCCAAGAAGTTGAAGGAACATTATTAAAATACCTCTTTGGGTGTCACTTAGATTGTCCCTGGTGAATGCTCTATGAATATCCCCATGCTGGATGAGGAAACTAATTCTACCTCAGTCATGATTGATACTGGTCCCTCCCACTTGGGAACCCAAGGGTGGAAAAGGGGGAGATTCCTCATCCCTTAATAGTGACATCATCCCTATTATCTACCTCTATGTCTAAAATAGGTACCTTAGAAAACTCTGAAACAATCACCTCAAATGAAGAAGAGACTAGTGGTTCACCCTCACCTAAGGGAGATCCAATGGGAGACTAGGTCATTATTGAAGACATCTCAAGGGATACCACCCTTAATAATTTGAGGCAGCTGATCCCTACATAGGATGACATTATTCTACAATAGACTCATCCTACTCCTCCTGCTAATATTGAGGACCTTGACAAAACTGACGAGAATGAAAAACCTAGAAGAAAGAAACAAAAAAAATTTAAAAAAAACCTAATGTGGGTGTAGAGACACCAAGAAGAAGATCATCTAAAATAATTTGAAGGAAGAAGTTTATTGTAAGGGAGATTACATCTAGAAGGAAACTAACCTTGGATATAAACCAAAAATGTAAGAAATGATCTTCCTTTCTTGGAACATTGGGGCCCTAAATAACCCAAAGAAGTAATATGATATAATACAAAATATTTTTGAGCACAAAGTTTATATCTTGCTACTTTACGAAGTTAAAATTTCATATTCTAAATTTTCTTTAATGATGAATAATCTGTAGTCAAAGGATCACTTCCTTCAGTCTAAAGAATTGGGGGCTTCTAATGAGATCTCAAGGAACCCTCATCAAGTGGTTGGTGGTGCCTTGTCTTTCTCTTTTAATAAGGACCTTAATCATAGGCACATGTTCAATATCTATGATCCTAATAATAGGGCTAGCATAAAAATCCTCTAGAAGGAAATCACATATTGTATGATGCAAGATCCTACTACTAACTTTCTTATGTCTGGTGACTTCAATTACCCCATTTATCCTTCTGAGAAGTTTGGAGGATTAAATAACTATAATGACAACATAGGTGACTTGGAAGATTTCATTAATAGCTCTAGGCTAGTTGATATTGAGTTTTTTGGTAACCCCTTCACCTGGTCCAACAATAGCAAGGTTTCCCATCTAATCCAACTTTGACCTTACAATTTTTATCCTCCTTGAACTGGGATGATGCAAAGTCCACTTCTTTGATTTCCCTTCCTAGAATGACCTCCAACCACAACCCACTGCTTCTTAAATGGATGGACTCTCCCTAGAGCAACTCACCCTCTTTTAGATATGAGATCATTTGGGTGTTCCACCCCACTCTCATGGATATGGTTAAAAGGATGTGGTCAACATTTATAACTAGCTCAACCATGTGCATAATTGTTGGTAAACTAGAGATCATTTGGGGGGAAGTTAGGGGCTAGAGAAACGCTAATTTTGGGAACAATTTCTCACAGAAGAAATATTTTCCCACTAGTTTGGATGATCTTCAAAAATAATTGGCAAATGGAAATCCTTCCCTTGATATTCAAAATAAGGAATAAGACTACAGGAAGAAGCAAAAAAACAATTGCTAGTTGATGAAGAAATCTATTGGAAGTAGAGATCTTGGGTGCTATGGCTTAAGGAGGAGGACCACAATTCCATCTTCTTTCATAGATTACCGATAAACTACAAAAGAAGGAAAACCATTTTCTCCTTACTCAATGAATCAATGAGATTGGGGGAGGGGTGGGATGAATCTTTGATAAAAACCTCCTAAACCCCATTTTCACCAACTATTTCAAAAACCCCTATTCTACCAATGGTGGAGGCAACTTGACTCTGTAGGATACTCTAGTAAGCCATTTCTTCAATGTCATCACTAATGTTGATAATGTTACCCTCTTATCCTAAGTCTGTGATGA
Source organism: Cupressus sempervirens (assembly GCA_028749045.1). Lineage (NCBI taxonomy): Eukaryota > Viridiplantae > Streptophyta > Pinopsida > Cupressales > Cupressaceae > Cupressus > Cupressus sempervirens. The sequence continues at coordinate 170,542,450 of CM053788.1, read as the reverse complement.
GAAATTTAAAAAGGTGGTCTTTTTTATGGATGCCTCGAAAGCCCCATAACCAGATGGCTTCCCTCTATCTTCTTTTATTATCTTTAGGAAATTATTGGAATAGGTGTTATTAGAGTTGCAAGAGATTTAATAAGGATGAGTAAAATCCTAAAACAACACAGCAAAACTTTCATTTTGCTTGTTACTGAACACAACAAGCCCACATCTATGAATTATTTTAGATCTATCAGAATTTGTAGCACCTTTTATAAGATTATGTCCAAAATCTTGGTAAACAGAGTAAATATAATTTTGTATAGGATTATCAACCATAACTAGAAGGGTTGCATCCTAGGAAGGAAAATTCTAGATATCATCATCTACACACATGAAATTACCCACTCTATTAATAGACTAAAAAACATGGGTATGGCCCTCAAACTTGACATCTCTAAGGCTTACGATAAAGTCAAATGGACCTTCTTTTACAAATTTTTGAGCAGATTGGGCTTTAATGCTAAATTCATCAATATTATTAAGGAATTTTTCTAAATTGTAAATTACTCCATTATTGGCGATGGATCCCTAGGATATGTATTTTTCCTTGAACAAAGGCTTGAGATAAGGAGACCCTCTTTCCGCTTCCTATTCATCCTTGTTGCTCAAGTGTTGGTTAGGAATATGTAGAACCTAGTGGACCAAAGAAATATCAAAGGAATTAAAGCTACCTCAAGCCTTCATCCTTTGGTCCTTCACTATCTTGTGGATGATACTTTCTTCTTTAGAGAGTCTTCAATGGTTAAAGATGGAGAATGGAGAAACTAGCTTGATAAGTATGTTGAAGCCTTAGGGTAATGTATTAACTTCCAAAAAAGTAGAATTTTCTTTTTCAATACTGCTACTGAAGTCCAAACTAAGGTAATGAAAATTTTGGGTTATCAATCTATTACCCTTCTATGTACCTACATGGGGATTGTGCTAATAGTCAAAGATGCCAAATAGGATTTTTGGAACAACATTCTAGAATGCATCCAAAATAAACTCATGGGATGGAAAGGTAAGATCCTTAGTAATGTTGGTAAGCTTTAACTTCTTAGCTCCCCACTTCAAGGGATCCCTGTGTATTTTTTAGTATGTGTTCAAAATCTCACAAGTTATGGTAGAAAGACTGGAGAGAATCCAACATAATTTCGTATGGTGGCACTAAAGATAAAAGGAAGATGTATTTGGTCAATTGGACACAATTTTCTCCCTCAAAACCTTAGTGCATTGGACTATAGAAAGTTACTAACTTGAACAAGGCTTTCATCTACAAGATGACATGAAATATCATTATTGGAAAGGATGATTTTTGTAATATAATGTGAGATAAATACCTTATTTGGGGCTCCTTTAATGAGTTGTTCATGGAAGGAAATCACCCATAGGCTTCCAAACTCTAGAACAAGGTCCTAGAGTGCAAGACCATCCTTTCCAAAGATCTTAGATGGAATCTTGGTAATAGTGAAAATCTCTAATTTTGGAAGGATGACTGATTTCATTCGGTGTCCATGAAAGCCCATAGATTCTAGCTACTTCAAAATCTTGTTGTTCCTATCCTTGGTCAAGGGGTGAATAGTTACATCAACCAGGGAAGATGGAAAAATTTGGTCTTTCTAATGATTGATAACTCAGGTCTCCACAACCTTATAATGGAGCTCATGGAAAACCTCTAGTATACCAGGATCTCTTTATATGGATATGAAGATAGGATTATTTGGTCCCCAACCATGTTTGGAATTTTTATTGTAAAACTAGTCTATGACATCATTATCACAAAAATTAATGATCCTACTAATTGGTCTGAGATTTGGGACCTATGATTAATCACCAAAATCATTTTTTATGGGGACCCTGGTGCATATGAAAATCCTTATGCATGATAATTTTATCAAGAGGGGCTTCAACCTTTCCAATAGGTTCATAGTGTGCAAGAAGGAGGAGGAGAGAATTAGTCACCTCTTCATCCACTATGAGTTTTCTGCTTTCTTTTGGAAACATGTCCTCAATAAGATAAATGTCAAATGGGCTCTTAAACTAGATATCAAGAAACTTATCTATTGGAAATGCAACTCTGACCACTCCCTACTCAAAATATTTTTGAAACTATTACCCCCACATATATGTTGGTGTATCTAGAAAGAAAGGATCAACAAGATTTTTAGAGACATTGAAACCTGCCCAATAGACCACTACTTACGCTAGGTTGAAACTAATTAGGAGAATGTCTACATACAACTGAAAGTGCCCTAACTCTCCCCCAACTCTTATGGATAAATTAATTAGCCAAGCTTGGAACTTGAATCTTGAGTTTGACAAATTTTAATAATTTCTCTAAGAAATTGGCTAGAGCAGTAATCAATCAGACACCCCCCTCTGGTTCATTCAAAATAAATTTGAATAGTGCCATCATTGATAATATGTAGGGTCATGGGGGAATCTTGAGAAACCACCCTATCCAAGTAAAATCTACCTATGTTAGGCTCCTTAGGGATCATGATGAGGCCAATTAATGGCATGTTCCTTAGTTTATATGATAGTTTAAGGTTTTTTTTATTTATTTCCTAAATAAATTTAAAATATTATTTTGCATAAAATTTCACATTGCTTGTACTTACCACATTTTGATGTTTTGGAACTATAATTCTCTTGTCAAAAATTATGGTTATAAATAAAAGACAATTAATAGTACATGTGTTAATGAATTGATTATCTTTTATCGTAATCTTTTATTGGGTAGATGTTCCTATGGCCAAGTGTCCCATGTGTTCAAGAATAATTTAGTATAGTAAATGATTTATAAAATAATGGTATGGTTATATGTTGTGAAATATGTCATATAATGCTAATATGTTACAAGAACAAGTCAACAGAATGTGGAAGTGCTAGCAAAAAAGGAGATTAATTGGTTCAAGCAATAACCACATGAAGGAAGGTAACTTATTTTCATCCACTATCCAGTGAGTCAGTCAATGCAATAACAACTGCATGTGTGGAAATCGAGTACCATAATGTTCTATATTTCTGGTTAGCCCTATGAAGGAAGACTTGTTCTATGGAATGAGAAAATATCTCAAATTTTTGTAACTCATTAAGTCTTTATTATATCCTCATGGATGAAAAGATCTTAGATATAGGAAGTTTGTTAAGAATGATCTATTATGAATAAGTGATCTCATGAGCTTCTTATAATTAGTCAAGAAGTCGTATTGTACTCTAAAATTTTAGTCTATAATTGATGTCTCAAGTATGCTGAAATGAAGTTTTGTATCTCCAAAACTTTGTCTTGAGAAATTTCTTTATTCTTTCTCCAAGGGGGGCCACTTGGTGAGTAAATGTCATTATTATATTTACATTCAAATTTTCCTAGGAGTAACTTGGTGCTTTGTTATTCCTAGAGCCACACTTGCAACAATGGTAGGAAAATTATAACTCTTTCTATAGTTAAATTTATTTAAGTAGAATAGATATTTTCATTTCCAAATTCTAATATAGGATTGAAATTCCAATATTTAACTTCAGGTATTTTGTTTCCATAGCATAGTGATGACAATTGTCTTGGCTTATAACATATAATTGTCATCATCATTTTAAGCTAATGTCCCTAGTTTGATACTATAAATGAACTTAAGGAGTCATTTGGTAACTATTTAAGGATGTCCAATATTCCATGAGTATTGGGTAATTATTTCTCACATTTCAAACCTTAATAATTTAGCAAGCACTTTTGAGACCTCTTTTAGAGATGGTGTCAATCTAAGCCTTCACAAGGGTCATTTTTCAAAGTTTTGTTAGAGTAGGATGTTATCCTTTGTTATAGTATGACCTAAATTTTCTAGATAGTTACCTTTTGTTCTTAAATATCATTTTATGATTTGAAGAAGAAGAGCTAGAGATGCACTAGGTAGGTTTATCCAAGAAGAGGACAATCCATTTGATGAAGAAGAACTTGTGCATTTCCCACAAGTTGAAGTAGAAAACCCCTATATTGATTTCCCTCAAGAATATTCTACAATCTATTCATCATCCTCATAAGAAGACCAATTTGGACTCCATATATTTGGAGAGCAATTGAACCTTGACTCCTCTTCTTATATTTTGGCCAATTTGCATTTGGGAAACATGATAATAACTAGCAGAAAGTTGATCTTAATAGATCTTTAGTACTGTATCAAGGCCCCCTTAACAATAGAGAACCTCTAAGGAGAAGGATGGAAGATTCACATCCAACTTTTCCATTTCCAATTTTGACTAGAGATATAACAATAATCTCAAAAAAAAAATCTGCCCCATCTCTTCCAAATTTTTATGGCCTAGTTACAAAGGACCCATACACATTCTTATTTGAGTTTGATATACTCTATAGAAGCTATGAATATATCATAGATGCTCTTAAGATTAATTTATTCCCAAACACTCTTTAAGGAATCAACCCTTCAGTGGTTTATAGGACTAGGTGGGGATTTTGTTCACAACTAGAATGAAATGAAAGAAAAGTTTTTTGAAAAGTATAAGGACTATTGTAGGGGGAATGATTCAAGGGCTGATGATATATTCAAGATGTCACAAAAGGAAGATGAGAGGTTGTAGGGTTAAATCTCTAGATTGTTGTTTAGTTTGCAAAAGAATACTCAACATGAATTTAATGCAGAATCTCAGAAGTTGTTGTTTCTTAGAAGAATCCATGAGGGAAATGTTGAAGCACTTTATCTAATGGCTAGAGGAGATATTAACTAGATAGATTGAGATCATATAAAGAAGATATATCTTAATTATAAAAGGGAAGTTGTCAAGAAATATAGAGGATTTAGGCCTAATGTTGGAAAATCTATAGGAGCATGAGTTTCTAGAACAAAGAATACACATTTTTTAATCTAAATTCGAGAATACATTATCAAAAACATGGAAACATAGTTGGATAAAATGTAAGAAAAGAAGAAGTGTGAAGAAGTTCAATCTACTCTATCTGAATTCTACTCACATTGGAGGGAGAAGAAAAGTAAATTGCCAATGCAAGATAACTTCTAATTCAGAGACAAAGTCCATACCTATAGAATTCAAATCAATTGATGGAGATGAGGAGTTTTTTTGTTGCTCAATGCAAGCCTTGGGCCTAAAGGCAAGGTATGCCTCAATTCCCTTGTTAAAACTCTACTTATTATAATAATGAATGACAAAATCAAAACAATCATAATTAGAATAACCCTTGGCATAAACAACCACCTAGCCAATGGGATAACCAAAAGAATTGGTAGTAGCCTCATCCTAATCAATGGAATTAGCCCAATTAGAAATAGCCACATCAAAATTGGAAACCAAATCCTCCTAACCAATGACACTAACTACAAAAAAATTGCACCAACTAGATAACTAATAGAACCCTCCATAAAGTAACTAGAAAAAGTCATATCAATGGAGGCCTAGCTAGGAATATAGTGCCTTGGAGAAACCCCAGCAATGGGATATTATGTATCCACCTCCTACTAACCTAGTTGCTAGCTCATTTGAGATTAGGAGCTACCCCATATTCACCAGCTTAGCCAGTTATAACTAAATCAACCATTGATGAGGATTTAAATAAGGAAGGCTAGGTTTAAGCCACTCAAGTGCATGTGTGAGATCTTGCAGCCTTTTCTCCTTCCTTTCCTCAAAGGCTATATTAGGCTATAACCCAACTTGAGAATGTAATTTCTACTAAAATTTTGAGTCATCTAAAGTATATGGCTATAAAAATCCCTCTATTAGATGTCATTAAGGAAGTACCAGTCTATACCAAATTTATTAAGGATGAGTGTGTTAAAAGGCACTAGCAGGAAGAGGAAAGATCATCAGACTATTCATGTCTTGGCATAATTGTTTGATCTTTTGTTAGAAAAACTAGCTATCCCTAAATATCCAAATCCAAGGAGCCATGTGGTTACCATACATATTAATCGAGTTCAATTTATAATTCCTTAGTGGACTTAGGGGCAACTGTCGATGTCATGACCAAGGACATAATGTTGCAATTAAATATTCACAACATGAGGGAGACACTTATTGTCCCACAACTTGCTGATAGTTTTATAGTGAAGCCTAATGGAATAGTTGATTATGTAATAGTGACTTTAGATTCATGGTAATATCCAATAGACTTTTTCATTTTCTCTCCAAAAGCCACTATGGGAGCACACCCAATAATATTAGGTAGACCTTGGTTAGCCATGATTGATGCCTGCATAGCATATTGGTCAAGAAAAATGACTATGTCAGATATGCTCTCTATTAAAAAGCTAGCTTTATATTCTCCAGCTCAACCTTAGTTGGATAATGATCAAGTGTTATGGCTAAACCTAGGTGATAATTAGGTAGAGCCTAATCTAGTCAATTAACTCATGATGCTTGACCAAAGCCCTTTTATGGTGTCCCAAGAGGAAGATGATATTTTGACTGGTATCCTTTCAAATGAACATGGAGCCCATTCTCAAGTTTATATTGATAGTGATTGTTCCCTCGAAACTATACTTCACCAAGGTCCATGTCTAGCTTTTCTGCAACATCTGCTTATCTACATACATTGTTATCTCATGAAATGAATTCAACCAATGTTGTAGAAATGTTTATGCTAGAAAAAGTTACAAAGATCACAATTACACTAGGAAGGGATATGAATTTCAATGAAAAAAATTATATTTCACAGTTAGGAAGTTTTTTGAAGTTGTTACAAGACAACAACAAAGCATTAATTACATGAGACTATAAGGATGTATAGTGCCTACCCCTAGTTTTCTTTTTAATTTGTTATACTGTTGAATTCTTTTAGGTCATTTTTCATGGTTACATGATTTGATTTAGTGGTATTTGGTTACTTGATTTGGTTGATACTATTTACAAGTTTGGATTATATATTTGATGAGCTACTTTATACTCAGATATTTGATGTGTTAATGGTTATTCTTTTGATGATGATGTTTTTCATAATTCATATAGTGACTTTAGTTTCTTTCATGATGAAAATTATATAGATGATTTATATATGGTTTTATGGTTACTTACCCCATACTTGAACATGTGTTGTATACATGTATGGTTGACATATATGATGTGGCTGAGGGAGGGAGTTGTAGTCACCTGCTAGTCAGGATCTATATGATGCACCATTCACTACCATTTCCTACTTAGTTTAGATATATATGCATATGTACATGTTTGACTTTTATGTAGAGTGCAGGTACCAGGCATCAACTTCCCTAAATTGCCATGATGAGTGTTCCCTAGTGCAATATCTCAATGGTAAAATAGGGGAGAGTTCTCAAGTCCAAATCCTAAACCAGAGTCTAAATATCCTAGAATAAATGACAAGTAGTTGAGTTCTTCACCTTTTCGAATTCATCAAAAATGACATGAATTCAAGATTTTAACCTTTGAGTTTGATTTATACTTTATATTTTTAGTCAAGTTTTATCTTATTGATTTTGTGGGTATGTTGTGATTTTCAAGTATAATTAAATTGACCTAAGAGATTATTAAATAATTTAATCAAACAAAAAAAAAAAAAATCAATTTTACTATATTTAATTAATTAAGAAATAAATTTAAAGATTTAATTAAAAGACCAAATCAAGTACAATTATATTTATTTAGTTTAATAATTATAGAAGTTGCATTTAAATAGTGGACCTAAAAATATTGCTATTAGTTAAATTAATAAATATGTTTTCTAAAAATGTCTTTCTTATTAAAAAATGAAGTGGGAATAATTTAATTAAAGTTTATTCTAATTAAAGGCAAAAGGCATGCACAAGGAAATTAAATAAATTAGAATAGTAAAAGTTTATTTTAGGGAGAGGCTTTTGCATGTTTGAAAACTAAAAACCCTAGGTAGAGCTAAACTCTTTATTAAGAGATTCAAGCTCATTCCTACACGCACAGGTTTGGGGAGCAAAATTTGGAATTAGACCAAAAGAATTGTTAAAATTTTAGAGCGTTTGGATTTGCATGGATTCGTAGGTTATCTCTGAGTTTAGTTATTGTTTTGATGTAGGGTTTGAAAATCCATTGTAGAATTTTATTGAAAGATCTATCTACGTCATGTCTTCCTGGGTGCTTGCATAATGCTTATTAATTTATTGTATTAATTTTTGGATAATGAATTATAGTGTACATTTTGAAAATGAAAACTTATTAATCAAGAAAATATGACTGAGGAAAACTGTAGAAAAATTTAAAAAATTATTATGACTTTTTTTTTATAATCCTTTATAATATAAGGAAAATTTGATTATAGAAATTTGGAAGAAAACAACAAATTGAACAACTAGGGTTTCAACTTTAAATTTGTTATTAGAACAATGTGATTATCATAAATTTTATAATTAAAGATAAATATTCTTCTTATATCTAAAATAATTTGGTTGCAAAATTTATTGAAAAAATAAAAGATTAATTGAGAGGAAAGCATCTTGTAACTAAACTTATATATACATGTAAAAACAAATATACTAAATATAGAAACTATGTTTATTATGGTTGCATGATTTGAGAGATCAAAGGAATGTGAAAATACTAATTGCATGTTTATTTAAACTTTATAAATTAAAAATAATAATTTTTAGATTTATTTTATTGAAAAAATAAAATAAATTTATGATTAATTATTAATTTTAGAAATTACTGAAATATTATTACTTTAAAAATTAATTAATTTAAAAATGTTATTTATTTATATTGAAAAATAAATAAATAAATACTACTTACCTTCTTATAATTAGGTTTTTAATATTAATTATTTTTAAAAACTTCGAGTTAGTTATAACTTGTTATATATTTATTAATGTAAGTGGAGTTATAAGTTAATAAATTTTTTTTTTTTACATAGCTATATTTTAAGAAGAGTAATAGTTGAGTTAACTAGATAATCATCTAGTTATGAATATTTAAATATTATGAGAGAAATTATAAATAGTTTAATTATAATTATAATTATAATTTCAAGTTTGAGTTATCTTGAGTTGCATTATGAATTAAAGGAAAAGTAAACATTAGTATTAGACTTAAATAGAAGTCAAATTAATATTTTAAAAATGAAGTTGATATTATGATTTAATTTAATAATATACATTTATATTATAATTAATTACTTCATGATTTAATATTTTTTTAATTAATAACATGATAATATTACATGATTGATAACCTTTATCCAACTATGAAACGATTATGAAATGAAAACTTGAATTTGATGCAAATCAATTTTTATGGAATGATATTTTTTTTTTAAAAAAAATAACTACACATCTTTTAAGTGTATGTTGAAATGTCATGTTTTATCTTGTGATGATATTTTTGGGTGAATCTAGTATTTTGGCCAAATACGATTGTTTACTAGAGGCTTGGGAAGTGATGATTTTATGATGTTGCTATCTGATATTGTTTTGTCATGATTATTTCATTCCCAACCAATGTGCTACATTCACATGTTTCTGTGATGAGATCGAGTTATTTTTTGTAAGCTTATATATTATAATTTTCTAGGTGTAACCTATGAGGTTTTGATTAGTTATCTACCAATGCTTTCCAGTTGCTTGTATAGTACTAAGGTGAATATTGTGATTTTATGAGATATACTTTTAATAAGCTTAGGGTAGGTTATCTATGTATATGCTAGGAGGTGGCTTGCAATGGAGGTCGAAGCCCTAAAGAGGCTACCAGGGTAACCCATTGTAAGTCATATTCATAAGTGATAATATTTCATTAATGAGGTTAAAATAAATTAGCAAGAGTCAGCATATAAGCTCGCTCATGCCTTGAGTGCTAGTATGGGCTAGGATGAGACTAGAGAGGAGGCTTGGTTGTGACCTTGCTTTGTTAGTATGTGTTTTCTATAAGAAAGGATATTGATGCCACAGAGTCACTAGGGGTCGAAGTCTAGAGAGACTGCTAGGGTAACCTTAGAGTTGACTCATGTGATGACACTTTCCCACATGCATATTAGGTTTCCTATGTTTGCCTCTGGGATTAGATGTTACTTTTGTACTTGGTACCTTTGAGATAGATTGCTATTAGGATTCCTTGACCTAGATTCTTATTATGACTTTTGGATTGTTAGCCACTTGGGACTTGAGTTTATCTCCTCAACATAGTGGGACTAGTCCATTTAGGTTCCATGAGGTTGGGTGGTAGTGTTTCTTATACCATTGAGATCTAATAGTTGGATGTACCTTGTGCAATTATTTTATTCTTCTTATCATGTGATTATGTTCTATGATCATATTCTGGTATATTATACTTTTATTATTTGAGATCCTACAGGATGTTGTATCTTATCATGATGTATATTCTTGTAGCATTTCATACCTTGTGACATGTGTAGAACGATGAGTATGCATTTTGGTTATGCCATGTGACATCTTATGTACTTGCATATTCTTTCATGTGATTTTGTACCTATGGTTATTCTATGACATGGACTTTGTTTACTTATCAAATTTAATCTTAATAAAACTTATGTGTGTGATTCAACAATATGTAGAGATGTAATTGTTATTGTATTGCTTATGTGTGTATATGAGTTATTGCTTCCACTATGTTATCTATTATTTGTTTTAATCTTTAAAAATAATGTTTAGAAAACTTAGTGACATTATAAGTTAATTTCTCTTGGGCTCCCTGGTGGTGCATTACATATGGTATCAAAGCCCAAGTTTCAACATTGGAAACTCTGGACATATCGTGTATCATTAGTTAACAAATAGTTAAACTTGCAACAAGATTAAACAACAAGACTTATCAACCGAAAATATAAACAAAAAATTTGAAAACAATAGAACTATGAAAGTAAAACTTGGATTCATAACACTTGGTGTTTCAAACATTATTTTATGATTGTATATTTCATCTTTGTTATCTTAGTAGCAATATTCAACTTCCAAGAGTAAGCATAAGTCTAGGGCGATGATGTAGCACCTGCCCCTAGTTTTCTTTTTGTTATATTGTCAAATTCTTTTAGGCCAGTTTTCATGGTTACATGATTTGATTTAGTGGTAATTGTTTACTTGATTTGGTTGATACTATTTACATGTTTAGATTATATATTTGATGAGCAACTTTATACTCAGATATTTGATGTGTTCATGGTTATTATTTTGATAATGATGTTTTGCATACTCATATAGTGACTTTAGTTGCTTTCATGATGACAATTATATGGATGATTTATAGACGGCTTTATTGTTACTTACTCCATACTTTCATGTGTATGGTGTACATGTATGTTTTACTTTAAGTTTGATGTGTCTGATGTGGTTATGAGAGGGAGTCATAATCACCTACTAGTTGACATTTACACAATATACCACTCTCTATCATTACCTATTTAGTTTATATATATGCATATGTACATGTTTGTCCTTTATGTAGATTGTAGGTATCAGGCATCAACTTCACTGAATTGCTAGGATGAGCATGTCCTATTGCAATATCTCAATGGTAAAAATGGGGAGATAGTTCTCAAGTCCAAATTCTAATCCTGAGTCTAATTGTCCTAGAATAAAGGACAAGTACTTGAGTTCTTCACCTTTCTAAATTTATCAAAATGATAGAAATTTGAGATTTTAACCTTTGAGTTTGATTCATACTTTTTCTTTTTGGTCAAGTTTTATCTTATTGAGTTTGTGGGTATGTTGTGATTTTCAAGTGTAATTAGATCAACTAAAGAGATTATTAAATGATTTGATTAAAAAAAAAAACTATAAACAAAAATTAATCTGATTATATTTAAGTAATTGAGAAATTAATTAAATGGAAAAAACTTAAATATTTAATTAAAAAACTATATTTGGTGCAATTATATTTGTTTAATTTAATAATAATAGAAATTACATTTAAATAATGGACTTTAAATATCATTATTTGTTAAATTAATAATTATCCTTTCTAAAAATGTCTTTCTTATTAAAAAATGAAATGAAAATAATTTGAATAAAGTTTATTCTAATTAAAGACAAAAAACATGCACAGGGGAATTCAATAAATTAAAATAATAAAAGTTTATTTTAAGGAGAGGTCTTTGAATGTTCAAAAACCAAAAACCCTAGGTAGAGCTAAACTCTTTATTAAGAGACTCAAGCTCATTCCTACACACACAAGCTTTGGAGAGCAAAATTAGGAATGGGAGCAAAATAGTTATTGAAAGTTTCAAAGGGTTCATATTTGCTTGCATTCACAGGTTGCCTTAGATTTTAGCTATTGTTTTGAGGTAGGGTTTGAAACCCACTATAGAATTTTGTTGAAAGATTTGTCTACTTTGTGTCTTCCTTTGTGTTTGCATAATGCTTATTTATTTATTGTATTAATGTTTTGGTAAAGAATTATATTATAGATTTTGAAAGGGAAAACATATTAATCAAGAAAACATGACTGAGGAAAATTGTAGAAAAAATAGAAAATTATTATGATGGTATTCTTTTAAATGCCCTTCTAATATAAGGAAATTTTGATTATAGAAAATTAGAAGAAAAAAAGAAATTGAACAATTAGGGTTTCAACTTTAAATTTTTCATTAGAATAATGTGATTATCATGAATTTTCTAAATAAACATAAATATTCTTCTTATATCTAAAATAATTTGGTTGCATAATTTATTGGAAAAACAAAAGCTTAATTGGGAGGAAAACATGTTGTAACCAAACTTATACATGCATGTGAAATACTAAACATAGAAAACTATGTATATTATGGTTGCATGATTGGAGAGATCAAATACATGTGAAAATGCTAATTGCATGTTTAATTTAATTTCATAAAAATATAATTTTTAAATTTATTTTTTTTTAAAAACTTTTTTATGATTAATATGTATGTATGTATGTATGTATGCATGTGTGTGTGTGTGTGTGTGTGTGTGTGTGTGTGTGTGGGTGGGTGTGTGTGGGTGTGTGCATGCATGTGTTAGTAATAGACCAAAGTCATGGTTAATTAATATTATTTTTTGTTGTTACTTATTATTTTATTAGTTAATTTTGAGTAGATTCGAACCCAAGACCTCTTCAATAAGAGGCTCACAATTTACTATTGTGTTGTAGGCTCTTGCCTATTATTAAAAAATATATTAATAAAAAAAATATTTATATTTTGAAAATTAAATCAATAAATAAACACTACTTATTTTCTTATAAGTGGGTTTTAATATTTATTCTTTTTAAAAACTCTGAGTGAGTTTTTTTTTTCATTGGTAAGAGGCTGAAGCCATGATTAACTATCATGTGTTGTGATTAATTATTATTATTTATTAAGCGTGAATAGATTCGAACCCAAGACCTCTTTGATAAGAGGCTCATGATTTATCGTTGTGTTGTAGGCTCTTGCCTAACTCTGAGTGAGTTATAACTCGTTATGTATGTATGTATGTATGTATGTATGTATGTATGATGCAAGTGAAATTATAAGTTAATAAATATATATTTGTGATGTAACTATATTTCAAGAAGAGTTATAGTTAAGTTAGTTATATAATCATCTAGTTATGAATATTTAAATATTATGAGAGAAATTGTAAATAGTATAATTATAATTATAATTTCAAGTTTGAGTTACCTTGAGTTGCATTATGAATTAAAGGAAAAATAAATATTAATATTAGACTTAAATATAAGTCAAATTAATATTTTAAAAATGAACTTGATATTAAGATTTAATCTAATAATATATATTTATGTTATTAATTAATATTATTTAAGATTATATCCAACTATAAAACAATTATGAAATTAAAACTTGAACTTGATGCAAATCAATTTTAATGGAATTATATATATTTTTTAAAACCCTAAAAAACTACACTTGTTTTAAATGTATGTCAAAATTTCATGTTTTATCTTGTGATGGTTTTTTTGGGGAAACCTAGTGGTTCGACCAATTAGGATTGTTTACTAGAGGCTTGAGAAGTGACGGTTTTATGATGTTGCTATCTGATGTTGTTTTATCACAATTATTTCATTCCCAACCAATGTGCTATATTTACATATTTTTGTGATGAGATCGAAATCTTTTGTGTAAGCTCATATATTGTGATTTTCTAGGTGTAGCCTATAAGGTTTTGATTAGTTATCTATTGGTGCTTTCCAGTCACTTGTGTAGGACTAAGGTGAATATTGTGATTTTATGAGATATACTTTTTATGGGCTAAGGGTAGGTTATCTATTTGTATGTTGGGAAGTGTCTTGCAATGGATGTCAGAGCCCTAAAGAGGCTACCTAGGTTACCCATTGTAAGTTGTATTAATAAGCGATAAAATTTCATTAATGGGGCTCAATTGAATTAACAAGAGTTGATGTATTACCTCACCTATGCCTTGATTGCTAGTACAAGCTAGGATGGGAGTAGAGAGGTTTCTTGGTTGCAACCTTGCCTTGTTAGTATGCCTTGCCTATAAGAAAGGGCAATGATGCCACATAGAGTCACTAGGGGGCCAGAGTCCAAAGACTACTAGGGTAACCTTAGAGTTGCTCCATGTGATGAAAATTGCCCACATGCATATTAGGTTTCTTGTGTGTCTTTGTTGCCTCTAGGATTAAATGTTACTTGTGTACTAGGTACCTTGGAGATAGATTGCTCTTAGGATTCCTTGAGCTATATTATTGTTATGACTTTTGGATTGTTATTCATTTGGGACTTGATTTTATATACTGAACATGGTGGCAGAGGGCCATTTAGGTTCCACAAGGTTGGGTGGTAGTGTTTCTTATACCATTCATATCAGACAAATGGATGTCAATGCTAGATGTACCTTGTGCAGTTGTTCTATTCTTCTTGTCTTGTGATTATGTTCTATGGTCATATTCTGGTATATTGTAATTTGACTATTTGAGATCCTATGGGATGTTGTATCTTATCATGATGCATATTCGTGTAGCATTTCATACCTTGCAATGTGTGTAGAGGATGAGTATGCATTTTGGTTATGCCATGTGACATCTTATGTACTTATATAGTATTTCATCTAATTTTGTACCTATGTTTATTCTATTACATTTACTCTATTTACTTATCAGATTTAATCTTAATAAAACTTGTGTGTGATTCAATGATATGGAATCCTTGAGAGATGTAATTGTTATTGTATTGTTGATGCATGCATATGAGTTATTGCTTCTGCTATGTTATGTTTGTTTGTTTTAATCTTTAAAAAAAAAATAGCAAACTTAGTGACATTATAGGTTAATTTCTCTTGGGTTCCTTGGTGGGGCGTTATAGGATGTGAGTGGATTAGCTCCTACAATTTGTACCCATAGGATATACATAAGCCCTAAGTGTAAACCTATTAGGAAATTCAAAATTAGAGTGAGTCTAGTCCTTAGGGATATTATAAAAAATAAATTTTAAAAACTCCTTGATGGTGGTTTAATTTATCCTATTTCTGACAACCAATTGGTATCACCCTTAGTGATAGTACCTAAAAAGTGGGTAAATGAAGAGTGTGAGTATATAGGGAACTTAATACTAGATGGGTTTAGTGGATACAATCAAATTAAGATAGCACTAGAGGATTAGGATAAAAATTCTTTTACTTGCCCCTAGAGAACATTTGCATACTCACTATTTACCATTTGGGTTGTGTAATGCACCATCTACTTTTCACAAATTTTTTAATAGTATATTCTCTAATAATTCTTCTAACTGTATGGAAATCTACATGGATGATTTCACTTCTTATGGGTCTAATTTTGAAGAAGCTCAAGATAATCTAGACAAAGGCTTCAAAAGTGTCAATAACATAGCCTATCTTTAGAAAATGAGAAATCCTTCATGATAATGAAATAAGAAGTCGTGTTGGGATATTATATCTCATCATGTGGAATCCAAGTGGACTTAGCCAAGGTAGAAGTGATAGTACATTACCTACACTAGAAAAGAAAATGGATGTTAGAAGTTTCCTCAAAAATGTTGGATACTATAGGAGGTTTATTAAGCACTTCAACTAGACTATGACACCATTGTAGAACCTATTGAAGAAAGAATCTAAATGTGCATGGATTCCAAACTATGATAAGTCATTTTAATATTTGAAGGGGGTTTTGAAAAAAGAGCTAGTGTTGTAAGGGCCAAATTGGGCTTTTCCATTTCATATTCATATAGATGCCACTAATTTTTCTAATTGTGTAGTTCTTGGCCAAAAGGAATGAGCAATAGAATATGCCATTTACTATATCACCAAGAATTTATTAGGAGAACTCAACTATACTATCATAGAGAAGGAATTGTTTGTTCTAGTTATACTATCAATAAATTTAGACATTATATAATAAAATATGATATTTTTGTGCATATAAATCATGTAACTATTAAATACTTGATGATCAAGCCTGTCATCTTAGGACCATTAGCTAGATGGTTGATTCTCATGCAGAAATTCAATATCCCAGTTGTTGATAAACCAAGAATAGAAAATGTAGTTGATTTTCTCTTAGGCTTACAAGTTCCATATGACCCTACAATAATTGATGATAGTTTCCCTGATGAGCATCTTTTTTCCCTATCTATGCATAATCCTTGGTATACTAACACTACAATTTATATTGCTACAGAAAGGATAATTGCACACTTTTCACCAAAAGAAAGAAGGTTGCTAGTTGAGAAAAGTTTCAATTTTTCTTGGATAGTTGAGTTCATGTTTTATGCATCACTGAACTGTGTAATGCATAGGTGTCTATAGGAAGATGAAACCTGTGATATCTTACAACAAATATTACAAGGTATGTCATACTATGCCTTTGTACATATATGTCATATCATTGTATTTCTTAATTAATTTTTTTCATATGTACCAACTTATTTCTTGCATGTTGGAATTAGTGGGACCTATTGCCTAATATCATTTTTTTTTTTTTATTTTTTTTTTTTTTTTTTTGGGGGGGGGAGGTACATCTATTTCATTTTTCATATATTTATTTGATTTTAAAACTTTTTCTAAGTCCATATCATGGTATTATGTGATATATCTTTTTGAATTCTTGTTGATGTGACTTCAAACTCATGATACATCAACTCTAGTATTAACACTCACTAATAAGAAGTCAAGTAATGACTTCATTGCTTATCATGACATTAAGTTACTCTATAAAATTATGAGAACCTGTGTATTTTTCGTAAAGTGCTTTATTTTCCAAAACTACTACTGCTAAGTGCTTTTCTTTCAAACTTGACTCTGCAAATTCACTCACATTTCTATTTTGTGTCTATGTGGGTGAGTGCACCAAGTTGGTGTACAAAAAAGTGGACACATAACAAAAAAAAAAATCTCAATAACTTGACCGAGTTTTCAATAATCTAACCCGGTTATTTAAAGGTTAAATTTGAGCAGAGCTTGGAATCCAAGCCTAGCCATTATAATTTTAAAAACCCGATCAAGTTTTAAGAAACATAAATTATTTCTGCTTCCTACATTTAGGGTATTTTTATACCCTCAAATGACAACAACAGAGTGGATTGGAGAGGAAGAAGGAAAAAATCGATCAGGTTTGTAAGGAAAAGAGGATTTGTTTTGCACTTTCATCCATGGCACTATGCAAATGAGGTGTGTCTTCATTCTCCTTTTTGTTTATGTATTTTTCCATCATATTTTGTAATGTGGTTTTGTAATTTGTAACTATTTTTAAAAAATTTAATATCATATGCATCAATGAATCCAAGAAAATGAGCGAGAGATGAAAGATCACCTCCTGCACAATGAAACCCTACACCCATAGTGGCACAACCACAAAACAGTCACCCATTGTAACACAAATACAAAACCCTCCACTCAATATTCCTATTCAACAACCACCACTTCCTATAAATCCTCCATGCATACCATTACATCATTTAAATGCTGCACAAGAAGGACCTCATAAACTGCCTTACAAAAAATAGTGCTTAGATTACCCAAATGGTCAATAGGTTGTGGTCATCTACACTTTCTCACCACTCAATCTTAGGGAATACACTTGAAAAAATGGACCAAAATGTGAATGAGGTGTTTAGGGAGGTTATAGAATGGGGTTCATGGAGGGATAGGTGTTGTGCATTTTATGTCGATGGGTTATCATATCAACAAGTGAAAGATAAGGACAAATTGAAAGGTACTATATGTTCCCTTTTCATTGATCCTATATCTTACAACCCCCTAATACACACAACCAAATATTTTCCTATTCATTGGTGCACTCATACTAGTATGAGCTCATGTTTTTAGGATAAGTAGTATATGGTATTTGACCTACCACCATGTAATTTTTTGAGAAATCTATATTGTGAGTTCATCCTTGGTGAGAAGCCAAATTTCTTTGACATCCATGAGTTCTATGGTAGAGGGAGAGGCTCTGTGCAAGATAGACCTAAGGCTTGTAGGGTGGTACCAAAACATGAGAGGAGATGCACAACATGAAAAACCATGCCCCATGTTGTGCTCCCATCATTTGTAAAGGAATCTATTGATTTATAGACTCTTCATGCAGCTACATCATTGAAAAATGTTATCATTGAGCATGGCTCACAATTAGGTGGTTTTCCTTCACCTACGACACCTCAAAAATCATTAGATGCACCTTTAGTGTAATGCCTCTCCCGGAGATCCTCCAAACAAGGATAAATATAAACCAAGATAAAAAAAGAAAATTTAAACAAGTATGGATGCACATGACATACAACATATGAGGATCACAAGATCACAATGGAAGCTTAAAAAAACATCCAAACACCAATGGATCTCCAAATGCCACTATTGACCAAAATAACTAACTAGAGAAGGATGCAATCAATTTTGAATCTGAAAACATACCGAATTCAAAATGCAATTACAAGGTATTCAGGAACACCATAAAGGGTATCCAAAACACCTCAAAAAAACTTTTGGTCAAACTCAAAAGTTCTTGTTGTTTGCCTAGAGAGGTTTTTCCAAAACCTAGGTGAAACTTTCTAGTTTTGTACAACCTTTCTAATGAAGGAGTGTGATACTTTCAGGGTTTGGGTGAAACTCCTCCTAAAGACGTGCACTACTTGATAAGTATCATACAGCTTTTCTCCTAAGGGTGTGGGATACTTTAAAGTGTCACACAATAAAGTTTCTATGGGTATGTGATACTTTCTAGTATCGTATGATTCTTCTTCTTTGGGCATGTGATACTTTAGAGTATCACCCAATACTGATGCATGGTCACCCAAGAAAAGAAAGAAATGCACTAAGGAAAACTAAGGGATAAAACAAGAAGTTAAAACCTCTACACCAGAGAGTATTGGATCCACAATCGAGGCATAGACACTCAAACAATAACTACTAGACAAAACAACATCTAACCATCTAACATAGAAGTGAAGGAAAATAACTAAAAGCAACATCACAATGTACTAAAACAAAATTGCAATGAACTAAACAACCAAACTAAGTACACATTTCCTCCCAAGTGTATTAGCATCATAAGACCCCGAAGGTCCTAGCCATCCCCCATGCGTAACATCCCAAATTACTAACCAGATCGTCAAAGTTTTCTTATGAGGATGTCACTACTAAAATGTACTACAACATAAGAATAAGGAAATATAACATACTAGAAGTAAAGCATAAGATAATCCCACATATTAAACTCATCAGCTAACATATGCTAAATATCATAATACAAGAATGCATTAATTAAACTAACATCATCTAACATGGTAACCAAGCATTCCTATGAAAGCATAAATAAAAAGATAACATACTTTAAAATCTGAATTACCAAGTGAAACACAAGCAATAGTTGTATTGGAATAAAAAATCATCTATGTACACGAGACCCAGCTGTGGTGGAGGTTGCTACACCTCCCAACCATGAGGAACCTATAGGTCCACTCCTACCATGATGATGAAGATAATGATCTAACCACAAACACGCCAAAGAAAACATCCATGGCTATCACTCATGCTAGACAGTAATGATGACTGAAACCAAGATCATGCAATAATGGAAGTACAATAGGTCCTAGTCAGACACTCTATGGGTAACTATGTAGGGACTCTTGGTGGAGAGTTAGTAACATGCTAACAAACCATTCCCCTTGGTATTCCCTCAGGAGGCTGACATGTTGTGTCTACAGCTTATCTGCAAGGACTGTGTATCACTAACCATTCTGCTCGGCACCATCCTCAGGAGGCTGACTTTAGTAGTTTTATCTTATTTAATTATCTAAAAATTAATTAAGTTATCACTTATTAGAAAATCCCTAACACTAACCTGGGCTAGGACACCATGGTTGTGTTAGGAGCCCCCCCACTAACCTTACCCTACATACCCATACTCATCACATGATGAGTCCCCATAGGGATGCATATTCCCAACCCAACCCCAAATGAATATAACTCCACCAAAATATAAACGAGATATTGGGCCTCACAAGTCACCTAACAAATGTATGTGCACATGCTCATGTGTGCCACATCACCATCATGAAGATCAAACACAAGGGTGAATGAGAACAAAAGAAGAAATAACACTCAACTAAGTAACAACTCAGAATGACGGATGTGGCATGCATCCCAATGCAACATAAAAAAGTAGTAATGATCAGACTGACATCCCATAGATGATCGAACTCCACTACCAACATCATGCCAAGAAAACTTGAGAAAATAGGGTGACACATAAAATGAGGTAAAAATCCCCAAAATTGGAAAATTTCAAAATTAAAACCCATTTGGTCTTTGGGCACAAAAGCCACAATAATGTAATAAAATTTTGGATTGGACACCTTATGCAAAAATGGCCAACATAATGGTGTGAAACCCCAAACCCTCCTCCCAAAATTGGGAAAACACTCATACCCAACCAACCGAGTAGAATTAGCAAACAAAAATAGAGGAGAACACTAGTTCTCAACCTCCAGACAAACAAATATAGAATTTGAGTTGAAACAAGAAAATGGGAGAGCCCTACCTAACAACCAAAATGGCTAAAATGGAAAATAGCCAAATAAAATAAAATAATCCATAGACATGGCCAAAAATGGCTGTAAAGCAAAGTCTCCCCGAGCAGGATCCAACGAGTCCATCCTCGCGAAGATCCAATGCCCACAGCTCTCACAACAAATAGAAAACCAATCCTTTAGAAAAGGATTTTAGAAAAATCTCTCAAATTTCCAAATTGCAAAAGTGAGAAGTGAGGAATTACATTCCTCTTTCAATACTTATTCACTTTTTAAGTGAATAATGGATTACAAAAATAGCCAATTACACTAGCTAGACTCCAAATTGACCCAAATGAAAAAAATTTATTCCTAGAAATGGGAATTCATCTATGGAGAAGCTGCCAAAAATTAAATTCAATAAAAATTAAAGCTTGAAAACTCAAAATCACAAATATTTCCTTCACAACTTTCACGACAATGCGAACTTCTAAATGCACAGACACACTCACTAGTCTAGTCACATAATGCAAATGAGTTTAGATTTAATAATCACTAAAAGGTTTAATTTAAACAATTAATTAAGGATAGATCGACCATACATGGATGAAACTGGTAAGATAAATAGCTAAATCACTCACTCCATGTGCCACTACTAGGGATATGAATCCTACAGACTAAAACACATGATCAAGTGCAATTACATACAATAACATAGCATAAAATCTTTACTTTATTTTATGCTATGAACCAAGAATAAATTAAATATCCATAACATAAAATCCATCACATAACAAAATTAGAAATATGTCCAAAATACTAGATAACCAAATAGAATCATAGACCTATTGTAATGTCAAAATAGCATCAACATGCAAATATGATAAACTAAACAACATAGTAGTAAAGCATCTATGATACCGAAATCAAAGTATAACATCTGATGCTCAGGTCAACTCAAATGCAGAAATAATAACATGAGTATCAAGTATCTCTCAAATCAAAATAAATAAGGTGTGTACTGCAAATATGATACACACTACATTTAGGTTCATCATAACCTATGACAGCTCCATCATCATCACATATGGCACCTTGGCTATCATTAGATGTGCCTTTAGGGTCATCACAACCTACGACATGTCCATCAGCATCACTTGCACCACCAGTGTCATCCCTGCTTGTGTTACCTGCACCACTAGTGTCATCCTCAATTGTACCATCTACATCATCATCACATGCATTATTACAGTCTTTGGGGCTCAATCAACATTTTTGTTTTAGTTGTCAATGCATGTGTGATGGGGTGCATATTGAGACATATCAGGATGGAGTGCAATCGCATCCATGTGTACATTGTGGGCATACTTGTTATTCATATGGAGGTGGGGATTTCACACTCATGGATGATTTGATGATGATTGTCTTCAGTGGATAGGAGACACAAGTTTGTTTGTTTGAATTTTGACATGATATCATTTAATCATCTAAATATCATAAAAGTAAAAAAAATATTATAGAGCACTCTAGATTGATATGTGAACAATATGTAATGTAGAGTGTAGTAAGCAATCTAAGAACACCACAGATTAGTCATTCTACTAGAGGTGCAAGGCTAGGAGAAAGAACACCCGAGGTGAATTTTTTTAAATATTCTTAAATTACAATAATATATTGTCTTTGAAATATTGTTCTTAATTGGTATGACACTAACAACACAAAGTTCCCTAAATGTTGTTTCTTTATTGTTTTACAATGAACACCTAGTCTCTAAGAAGTCTTACAAGGAAGCCAATAGAATATCCATGTCCAAGTTAAGTCGATAGGGACATCTCATATAATTACATCATGTGAATTTTCTAGCATGTTGAAACCTTTCCATCTCCCATATTCATCATTTCTCTTCCATGTCCCATAACTATCATCCCCCTTTCATCCAACCAACTTATAGATCATCCTTCATTTCCTACCATTATTTACACCCCTCTTATAAATACTCGTCTATCTCCTACCATCATTGAAACCCTCCCATTCATAAAATCCATCCAATTCCCATCCACATTTCTTTCTTCTAGAATTACCCAAACCCTATCTAATGAACCTCATGAGTTTTGACATGATATTATTTAATCACCTAAATGTGATAAAAGTAAATATTTGTTTATTTTATAGAGCACTCTAGATTGATATGTGAACAATATGCAATGCAGGGTGTAGCAAGTGGTATGAGAACACCACATAGTACTTGTTCTGCTAGAGGTGTGAGGTTAGGAGAAAGAACAGCCAAGGTAAAAATAATTAAATAATCTAAAAAATACAATAATACATTGGCTTTGAAATATTGTTTCTTAACTGGCATGACACTAACAACACAAAGTTCCCTAAATGGTGTTTCTTAATTTTTTTACAATGAACACCCAATCTCTAAGAAATCTTACAAGGAAGCCAATCGAATATCCATGTCCAAGTTAAGTTGACAAGGACATCTCAGCTAATTACATCATGTGAAGGTTCTAGCATGTTGAAACCTTTCCATCTCCTGCACTCATCCTTCCTCTTCCATGTCCCATAACTATCATCCCTCTTTCATCAATCCCACTTATAGATCCTCCTCCATTTCCTACCATTATTTAAGCCCCTCTTATAAATCCTCTTCCATATCCTACCATCATTGAAACCCTCCCATTCATAAAATCCATCCAATTCCCGTCTACATCAAAGAACCTCCATATCACATAGGGTGTGTTATAGGAGTGTGGAGATCATGAAAATAAACTTGTATTTCTTGACAAGGTGCCAAAGTTCGTTCATGTCTCTCTTTTCCTTCCTAGTCTCTTTGTTTTCAATTTATGCCTTGTGGCCTTTTTGAGCCCCAAAGTTTCCTATCTTTCAACTATCCTTCCAATATCTCCCTTTAAGTCCTTCTTGTGTCTTCTTTCCCTCCTATGATCTTCTTGTTGTTATTGTGTCTTCTTTCCATTTACAAAATTATCTCATATTTATAACAATACCCTTTACTATTTTATAGGGCTTGTCAGGGATTGAAATTTCTCAATTTGATGATGACATGCTTTCTGTTGTTAAGTTTGGCCTTGATAGCTATGTGATATCATAGCTTGCACACCTATCAAGTTTATTATTTGAGTTGAACTCATTATGTGTCTTATTGATTCCTCTTATGTTATATTTGTTTCTTCTTTATGGTACTCCAGATAGCTCAAGGTTTGGAGGAAAGGGAAGGAAATCAACAAGAACACCCAAACATAAAAAGTTATTAAATACAAGTCAAGTTTATATTTTGAAATTTTTTATGAATGAATGTATATACATGTACTTAATGATTAATGCATGCTAAATTTTTTATTGAATATATGTAGAAACAATTGAGTTTTGTAGAGTTTATGAATGCACCTAAGACTATCAACGTTTAGGCAATGGAAGAGGTAGAATTTCATATTGTCCTTCTCATTTTTTAGGTTATAGTATGCATTTTTTCTATATACATATTAAATAGTTGCATTTACAAATGAGTACATTTTGGTTTCTTTGGTTCCATAGTAATTATCAATAGTTTAGTTTATTAACACATGATATTTATCTTTTACCTATTACAACAGTATTTGAGACTTTGTGTAAATCCTTTCCAATTTCATTTTGTTAGGAGTCCTGAGTGTCAAAGATGAGGTCAATCACAACAGAGGCCAAAGGTATGTATGTAGATTCTTAATTGAAGCCCTCTTGTGATCTCAATTTTGATTGCTTGTGTGTGTGATAGAAATCCCTAATGCCTACTCTACAATTCTAACATTTTATCACTTACCATACAGGTTGTACCTCATACCAGGATTGATTCATCATTGGTTATGCCTCCTACTAGCATTAGAGATCCAAATCAGGTTAGAGTACATTTTTATTTATTTTTACTAAATTTAGCATCCCTAATGTCACTTTATAATGCTAACATTTTATCTCTTACCATACAGGTTGTGCCTCATACCAGCACTGATTCATTAGTGGTTATACCTCTTGCTAGCACGGGACATCTACCTTAGGTTGTAGTACATTTTTTTTCTATTTGGAATCCCTAATGCCACTCTATAATTCTAACATTTTATCACTTACCATATAGGTTGTGCCTCATACTAGCACTGATTCATCAATGGTTGTACCTCCTGCTAGCATGGGAGATCTAGCTTAGTCTGCAATACATTTTTTCTTTTACACTATTTGGAATCCCTAATGCCACTCTATAATTCTAATATTTTATCACTTACCATACAAGTTGTGGCTCATACTGACACTAATTCATTAGTGGTTGTGCCTCCCATGAAAATTGATTCATTTGTAGTTGTGTATCCCATCATCACTCTACCTCATCATTTTTTTAGGAGTCCCACCCATTGACAAAGGAGCCCATTAGTCTTATCATCTAGTCCAACTATGGGACAAAGGGATGGGGAAATGAATAACTCAAATATCTAGAATTTAGGACCCAATTTCTAGTTATTTTTATATTACTTCTAGATAAGCTTAATTTTGATGATCCTACACAGTCATAGATATCAACAATGATATAAATATATAGTTGTGGTCATTACATGACATTGACATCTATTCAACTTGATTTGTATTGTGTACATTTGACATTTCTATTGTACACATTCGACATTTGTCAGGTATTCAACTTTTGTATTGTATCGATGAGACATATCATCTTTTTGTATATGACACAATATATTGTTCATTTTGATATACATTGAAATTGAATTTCCATCCAACTTGTTGAATGTGTGCATACAAACTTGTATTTTATCTTACTTTCTTGTAATTAATCAAACACATGAGCATTCATTATTTATACAGAAAAATGTAACATATTTATCAAATTCATTATAACATGTAATCAAATTCATATGTTAGTTATTTTGATGTAAAAAGACATGAAAAGTTAAATATGTCATGTTTTTTTGTATTTGTGTCAAAGGTCGTAGCCCGATAGTGCTTAGAGACTCTTAGGGTTGCTTCCATTCAGTGTGGTCGATATCCTCAAAGGGATATTATGGCTAAAACAAGGTTGGTCCTATCCTAAACCTGACCATAGAGCGAACAGAGTAGACAATTCAATCTTAGGACCAATGGTTTGAAATATACACAACCTTGCTCATTTGAATTGAGCAACATTGCAACTTTTGGCATTAGGCAAGGAAGGGATGCCAAATCAAAACAAAGTCAAAACTCTAAAAAAGATAGGTTTTTATAGGCCTAGACAACACGATCATGTAGTACCTGATAGTTCATCAATATCTCACATGAGCTTAGAGGAATGCCCGCTCAAAGATGATAGCTTGATGGTACTTAGAGACCCTTAGGGACACTTCCATTCAATGTGGTCAATAATATTCTAGGGATGTTGTGGCTAAAATGAGGTTGGTCCTAGCCTAAACTTGACCAACTAGAGGTAACAAAGTAGATGATTCAATCGTAGGACCAATAGTTTGAAATATACACAACCAATGCTCATTTGAACTGAACAACATTGCAACTTTTGGCATTCGGCAAGAAAGGGATGCCAAATCAAAATAAAGTCAAATCTCTAAAAACTGAGATAGGTTGTTGTAGGCCTAACATGATCCTATAGCACTTGGAATTTTGTCAATACCTCAAATGAGCTTAGAGATATGTAGGAAAAAAGGATTGAGGAATGCCATAGTGTGACAGTAGGGACATGGTCTAAAACAACCCTCCCCAAGATTTGCATACATTGTAGAGATGCCAAATGGGTATCCAAATCTATAATTTATTTGCTTAATGTTGTAGTAAAGTTGGGAGAAAAATGCAAGAGGACAACCATCTAAATCCATATAAGTTAAAGATAATTGAATATATTTTAAGGAGACATTTTAATCAAACCCATGAAAAAGAGTTCAAGAGCCAAATTTATAAACATAATGAAAAATTCAATGCACAAATTTATAAGAATAATGTCCAATATTTATATCTATTATTGGTTTTATATACACAATTTGGCAACTAAATATGCACATGTGGCATCTCTTATCAGATTTTATACAAAATATGGCATATAGATATGCACATGTTTTAGATTAAGGTAAAAACAAGTTTTGAGGGGACCCAAAACCCCTTTACATCATAGACCCAAAATATATTCAAAGAAAGCCCAAACATTCCAAAGGGATCTAAAAAAAGGTTATACAGGGGCCAAATACGCCAAGTAAGATCTAAAAATAAGAAGCATGCTACAACATAAAAAAATTATGTGTTGCAGCACCAACAAAAAACCTAGAAAAGAAACCAACAGGAACTCTTAATGAGCCAACCAGCAAGGGGACTAAGAATTTCTTTTCACTCCCTTTTTGTCTTCTCTTTTCATATGCACATCACTACAAAGTTGCAACATTTCACATAATATATATAGAAAATTTTCAAAATTATTCTACCATATATAGATTGATTCAATTATATAGCAGACAATCAATCAAGGGAACCTTCTAGATCAGCTCTAACCCTTATTGTATCAAGTATTGTCTCATGGTCAAATTCACATACTTTCCATAACTTCTTCTTAAGAGGTCTACCACAATATGGTATCAATTGAATCTTTTTTGCAATAATAAGGTTAGAGTAATGAAGAATATGTGTGTGTCTCTCAAAATCCTCAAATAACCACATGGTAGAATTATTGATAGGGTGTCTGCATTTAATTGTAAAGATAATTTGAAGTCAAAATTGATACATTATACATGACAAATTGACTTAAAGAGATCTTCATGGAAAGGGATGAAAATATACTACCTTCTAAGCCATGTGCATATCACAACAATAGATCCTATTGGGTACTCAACATCCTCACCATCAATGATTATAGCTATTAGTTTCTTTTTGGGCTCAATACACCAACATAGAAAGTATTATGTTCCTTCATCATTATTCTCATATGAAATAACTACATATACATGACCTGCATTGAATACAAGGATACGTTAATGCCAAAAAGAAAGTAATCGATGTTAACCAATTATTAAATTGATAAATTGGTACCTAGTTCAGCTAGGTTAGATACATGCTCAAAATCTATTGATTCTTCAATCTGGTTGAGTTGCAATGTTGTAGGAAGTTGATATGAATCAATTGGATGCAAAGGTCTACAAGACCATTGGTCAATCCACTCTTTTGATTCACATTTATCCCATAAATGATGCATACAAGAAGAGTATAAGCATGCAAGCTTTCTAGTATGAATAAATAGTAATGCTACATTTGAACTTTAAAATGAATGAATCTCACTTGATCCTATAAGTGTGTGACAATCTTTCAAAATTTCAATATTAGGTTCACATATCAACCAAAAATATCTAGAAACCATAGACTTACCTTTATTACCTAGTCCCATCATAGAATTGTATCAGTGGGCAATTGTTTCAACATTTTCTAATATTGTGTCACCTTCATACTTTAATTCCTCTCTACTATGGGCTCTTTTCACACATGCTCTAGCACGATCATACTCTCCCTTTCCAAGTCCTATCTTAGTGAAATTCTAAAAATGTTGCACTCCACTTGTCACATGCATCCTACTCAACCAATGGAACATCCTTGTATTCTCTAATTATGTGGTGCAATTGTCTGACCATATAATGTGTTGATTGTATCTTACATCTCTTTCCCTAAAACCTCTAAATCATCCTTGCAAAAACTTTGATGAATGAGTTTGATCATTTTTGATATAGAAGTGATACTCTCTTAATACCTTTATGTCCATCCTATGTGCTATCATGTGCATGAGTAAATGCTATGTGTACAGAAACTGACACTCATATAGAGTCGTAATACATTGGTTGCACTTCATTTTGATGTTTTAGTGTATAGTTTTCAATGAAGTCAACAACTAACAAGATTGTACCCAAAGGAAAAACATCCTTACACAACTTGAATTGCTTGTCTAACCGTCAAACTCTATGTGTATGACCTATGCACTCATAAACAATTTCCTTTGAAAAATTATCATAAAATCAGCTACACATACATCATTTTTCACTAATTCACACATCTTTAATTCTTTTCCATCTTTAACACCATATATAACTAAATTGTACTTTCCAAGAGAAACTAGTGGCTTATCAATTTCATGTGTGCTATCTAGATGTAGGAATCTATGCAGCTTTTACAAACCACCACATTGAGGGTAAAAGCCTTTCAAACACATGGTCTTATAATAAATGCACCCATAATCTCATTTACATAATACACTTGCAATAAATTATCTCAGTGACTTAGGAGGTAATTGTAGACCACATTCTTGCAATATTTTGTTAGTATGCAAAGTACAACATATATAATGATAGACACCACAATGCATAGAAAACTCAACATGAACCCTACAACAACATATAGTGCGTGTATGATTTATCTTGACATAGAATGATTTTTTCATCTCAAAAAACCTTTGGTTGTTTTTAATTTCAGGAAATCTTTGAATAACATTTCATAAAATTGTGTTTGAGTCATATCCAAAAAAATGTTTTGCATGTGGCTCGTGGTTTGTTTTTCCAATTAATCTTTTTGGTTTGGTGAAACCCTTATGTTGTCACACCAAAATTTTACTATTAATGTTCTTAGAGCATCAACAATAAATTTATCCTTATGTAGGAGTCTACCTTGGAATGACCAAAAAGAAGTTTCATTAGAATTCTCATTTTTCTCTCGCCTCACTAAGGCTTTGAGTAAAGTTGTTCTACTTATCCTTAATGATTTACATGTTTTTCTTACCATACAATTTTTTTTCATTCCTTTCCCATTATGGTTGATGTGAGAACCCGTTAGCTTGTATTAGCATCTTTAGTATGTTCTTTTCAACCAATAGATTGATATGCATCAAAGAGATTTCTAACAATGCTTCTTTCACTACTATTTTCAAATGTTCTTAACCCCAAAGTTTTCATTGTCTCTCTAAATTTTAGATTTTTAACCATTTCAAAAACTAGTTAGCATCTTCCACTTTGATTTAAATTTTCAAAATAATTATTGCAAATCTTTTGAACAATTCTCCTACAATTTCTTTGTGATATTTTATCATGCATTGCTTCAAAATATTTTCAGCAATGTCAATTAGAAGCTTTGGTTTTGTAAAAATTATTCTAGGAGATGTTTATGTATGCACATGATCTATATTATCATTACTTACATTATGTGCATTCATAATTTCAACTTTAGATATCACATTAGAGGGATTAGGTGATGTAAGTGTCTTTGTCACAATCATTTCAATTGGGTTATGTTGACCATTTTTGTTTGTCAAATTAGGTACATTTGTGACATCAAAATCAATAGGTACATTTTCATCACTTACATTGAAGGCATTTGATGATGTACCTTCACATAATCTCCTCATACACTCCTTTGTTTGTGGCTTTGCTACCTCTCATTTTTCAAGTGTTCCTCTATTGATCTTTCCCACATTTGTAGATGTACATTACCCTACAAATAATAACATGAATAAAATACACAATAAAACACAAAATTGAACAAATTTGAATGATTATTTTATGCTCAATCAAACGATAACCCTATAAACAATAACATGAACAAAATACACGATCAAAAACAAAACTAAACAATTTTTTGAAATTATAGGTGTTGCACATATTGCATAATATTATTATATTGTATTATTTTATTTTATTATGTAATGTTGCATTTAGATGGACATGCAACATGTAAATATTCCCATGGGATATACTTGATGAGTTGTATCACAACATTGTGATAATATTTAATGTAATTATTTAATATTGGTGAAAAGAATTAAATTTTCAATATTAAATGTGGAGTAAATGGGTTAGGTAGCACATGGTTTATGTAATACCACTTGGTGGTTTTGTGGGATTTGGTACTATTTAAGAAACCACAAGGCTAGTTTTTGGAGTGAGAAGTGAGAAGACAGAAGGCAAAAAGGGAAAGAGTTGAGTGGGACAAGGCTTGACAGGTTAGCCAAGGAGCATTTGTGCAAGTTGGAAGCATGGAATGGGATGTGTGGATTCATGCTTGTTCACATGGATTGCTCGGTTGTGGCTATGGATTTGAAAGCTTCCATGATTGTATTGCAATGGTATTTTTGCTAA
Organism: Cupressus sempervirens; assembly: GCA_028749045.1. NCBI lineage: Eukaryota > Viridiplantae > Streptophyta > Pinopsida > Cupressales > Cupressaceae > Cupressus > Cupressus sempervirens. The sequence goes on along the minus strand of CM053788.1, from coordinate 170,511,403 downwards.
ATAATACATGGAGATGGATGCTTTTGGAAGCTAGTTTTTTTCCTCAAAGAGGGTATTTTAGGGTATATCTTGTGTCACAATTTTTGTGGGTATGTTGCCTATTTTCTTGCATGTATATTTCAATTGCATATTTATTTCAAATCTATTCTGGGTTATGTGGAAATAGTTATATTCTTTGTTGCAAGTTTCCTTAAAAGTGGTATCAGAGCTATAGTTTTATTGATGTAACCCTAGATTGAATCCATGGGAATGCATGAGAGGATAAAAGAAATGAAAAGATATATGAGTTATTTATTGCAGATCTAATGGTTTTAGGTTTGTTGTTATGATGGGATATTGGTAGATTTTGGGCATGTGAAATTATTGGACAAAAAAGTTTTTTTTAGATGTTTCATTTAAATGAGGGTTTTAGGGGCAGCTTGGAAAAATGACCTCCTGGGTAAAAACACACCTTATCATTGGATCCATGCTGATGTTTCCATAAATTTTGATATATAATATGCCCTAGTTTGGCCATGTTTAGAAGAAATGAAAGATTTTTTGATTTTAGCCCATGATGGCCATCAAATTTAATCTTGTCAAAAAAATTTGTCACAAAAAAAAAAAAAATATATATATATATATATATATATATATATATATATATATATATATATATAGTGAAAATAAGAAAAAAAATTGTCTTAGTAAAATGGCTATAACTTTCTCTCATGATATCAGATTTCAAACTTCTTATAGTTGTTGGAAAGCTAATTCAGAGCACTATAACTTGATATAGGTTTGGTTTATGATTTTGACATTTTGCCAAGTTTTAAGAGCCCTAAAGTTAGATATTTTTTTAATTTTGAGCACAAATTAGGGCATTACTTGGGCATATAGAGTCAAATTTTAGACTTTGAGTAATCAATGGAAAGCTCTTGGAGAGCTCTACACATTGGTTCAAATTTGGTGCAGGTTTGGTATGGTTTATTTGGTGATATAATAATTTAAACAGTTTATAGTATATATTGACTATTGTAGCAATGTGAGTTTATGACATTGTATGTTTGTAGATTTAAGATTTGATGCCATTGTATACTTAGATTATATTTTAGATTAGTCTCATGATGATATGGTTATCAGTTTCTGGTTTGTATATGTATGATGACTTGTTGGGTCTACAACTTGTGTAGTGTTTTAAGTGGTCTATACTTACAAATTGCATTTATAGCTTGGTTATGGGTTGTCTTTGCCCATTTATCTTTCATTATTGATGCATATTCAAATTTGTGTCTTGTATTTGGGTTGTCTATGCCCTAAGTCACATGATTTACTAATTTCTCTTCATGTAGAAGGATGAGATTTTGTTACTAGGTATCGTCATGGTGGAAGATTGTGGTTAACTATTTTATGCTGATAATTTGGACATATTGAGAGTTAGATGCCCAGTTCATGGACGTGATCATGGTGCCATGGATTTTGGCATGACATAATTGGATATATAGGTACATCCTTGATATTCATTGGTTTGGACTCATGATTTGGTTATGGTGGTATATCTTCTTGGTTGAAGATCGTGGTTATTTGGTTTCCTTTTTGAGTTCATGATGTACACTTTGAGTTCTTTAATAGTTTGATGCCTTAGTTGATTCTCACTGTTAGATGATGGTTTTTCATCATGATGTCATAGATATCTTGGATACATAGTTTAGTTGGAGCTTGTGATAGTGATGAGGTGACAATGCAATATTAGTTCTTGGTTTGGTTTGGAAATCGTGGTTTCACTAGGTACTGACACTTTGGTTGTGTGAGTGTAGACCTAGAGGATCTTCATGTAGGAAATGGATTTATATGATGCCATGGATGACTCGGTACCATGGTTGAGTGGGATTTTTTTGGCATTGATATATTTATTGAGTGTTTTGCAAATGTTGGAGGTTTGTCTTAGATCCTATTGCTGCAAAGTCATCTTTGACATTTGCATGGTGCACTTGTTACCTTCATGGTATATGAAGATAGTTAGATCTTGAGGACTCATGGAGTTCTTGGTTATATTCATGGTGTGTGGAGATGGTTCTTCATGGTATGTGAAGATGGTTTTCTTCATGGTGTGTGGAGATGGTTGCATCTTGAAGACTAATGGGGTTCTTGGTAAAGGTATGGTTTATGCTTCCATTTGATATGTTATCCTTGGTGTGAGGATAGTTTCATTATTATTTCATGGTGTATTCTTGATATGCATTTAAAGTTTTAACATGTTATAGTATGTTCATATGGAGCATGTTATCTCTTTGGTTGAGATGGTTTAGATCAAGTTGTCATGTTTATGTTCCTGAGGCCATGGTTGAAACTTTAACATTGATCTTGGTTTAGTTTCTAGATATTGAGTATATTGATCATAAGCTAGATATATCATGATATTTTCATGTTGCATTTGGAGTTGGCATGGATTGATTGGTTACATGTGCTCATGGATACTTAGAGATGGTGGCGATGCTAATTTCTCTTGGATTAGAGAAGTATTTGTTGGGATAATTATTTGGTTTCAATAGGAAGTCTGAGGGGCATTCACCTAATATGGACTTGAGAGGAGATTGTTCTTAGATGAGTCTTGGTTGGAGACTTGGATATCTTGATAAGCATTCTCATTCCCCACTCTTGGTCTACTCGACGGTTCTCTACTTGAGAAGTATAGTCAATTTTTTTTCTTAGGTGCATTATGTATATGCTTGTCTTTCATGGATATGGATCTTGAGCTATGGTGCATGAATTAGTTCTGGTAGGTTCATTTGAGAGATGGTTTAGCATTGATTATCTCCATTTTCATATGTTGATATGCTGGTTGAGTTTGGGATATGGTTTTATATTGGGCATATTGCTTGGATTAGGAATGGTTATTCTTTGATTTGGGAATGGTTTATGAGTTTGATCTTCTTGTGAGAGGCCTACATCCATGATTAGTTATATGGTATGGTTTGGGTTTTTTTGAGGCTTCTTAGTTGGGGTCTTATGGAGGAGATCATACTTGCACAATTTACATCTAAAGGTGTGTGTAGAAGGACATGATACAAGTTATGATTTGCATGTTTTCTCTTTGGTCTTAGTTATCTTCCTAGATGTTCGCTTTTTCTTACATTGGACTTGAGATTGGTTAGAGATTGTGATCACTAGTTTGTGCTCATGTATGTCATGTGAGAGATGACATGGTTATTCCTTTATCTCTTCCCTCTACTAGTTGTGGAGAGCTTGGGAGACTATTGGAGATTTTTTACGAGAGTTGTTCTTGTAGATTATTGGTTTATGTATAATGGATGTTCTTGATACTACATGAATTTACTTCTTTGAGATGTGAGTGGATTAGTTATAGATTTGGCATTATCTTTTGTAGTGGGAGCTTCTCAGTATATATGTGGCAAGTATTGCTCTTGAGGCTTGTGATTGCAAGTTACAAATTGGATATGTTGATGATGTGAGATTCACTTGGTATACCTTTGGAGGTATGGATAGTTGGATGGGTTTGGCACTTATTGTGGGTGTTATTTCAACTATGGATATTTTGACAACTACAAATACATGTTACTACCTTTGGATCATGAGTTTGTGCTTGGCATTTTAGTTGGTACATGATTTTATGATTGACCCTATGCAATGTATACAACAAGTGGGAGATTGTTGAGATTATGGGTGTTGCACACATTGCATAATATTGTTATATTGTATTATTTTATTTTATTATGTAATGTTGCATTTAGATGGGCATGCAACATGTAAAGATTCCCATGGGATATACTTGATGAGTTGTATTGTAACATTGTGATAATATTTGATGTAATTATTTAATATTGGAGAAAAGAATTAAATTTCTAATATTAGATGTGGGGTCAATGGGTTAGGTAGCACATGGTTTATATAATACCACTCAGTGGTTTTTTGGGACTTGCTACTATATAAGCAACCACAAGGGTAGTTGTTGTTGGAAATGATTGAAGAGATCATGAATGAAGATATGGAACTGGTAAAGAATGTTTTCAATCATTGTTTTGTCATTGATGTCAAACTTGCTACTTGCAGGAATGACAATTGCTTTAGTAATCCAAATACTATCAATTGGTTGATTGACAAGGAGGTGGCAATCAATAAGATATAACTAGAGTACCTAGAAAGGTTGAAGTTATGATTTTATAATGAAGTATGAGGATCAGCTAAGCCATTGATGAGATAGTGTATTGATGACATACTCTAAGACATAGAGTATGGACACACTTAAACACATCAAAGATGTAAGGTTTAGCCAAGTCATTTGTAAAGCTTAACTAAGTTCATTAGAGAGTGTTGAGCAAGCTAGTTAGTGCTGAACAAATTCTCAGTTGAAGCCAACCAAGTTCACCTTTAGAGTGTGCTGAGTGATCTTCAAGTGTTGAGTGATCTTCAAGTGCCGAGTGATCATCAAGTGCCGAGTGAAGATCAGGTGCCGAGCGAAGATCAGGTGCCGATCAAGTGCCGAGCAAAGATCAAGTGCTGAGTGAAGATCAAATGTCGAGCAAAACACAGGAACGGAGTAACACAGAGGAAGCCTAGCATCAGTAAATCAATAGTGTTGAGTTGCTGCATTATTTTGAAAGTCAAAGATTCGCCAGATCTAAGCCGACAAGGTTGTTACCTAGAATTTTGTGAACTAGATAGAAGATAAGAATGATGAGCTAGTGGCATAGAAATCTATGTAAAACATTTTCTAGATGAAATTTCTACATGAAGATGAGTTATGGGGTAGATACATTGTATCCTACCTAATATATTGAAACCCTAAAGTTGGAGAGGGAGAATCAAGCAAGAAAGGTATTCCAAATTTCTATTTAAGGAGTCATAAGGTCACAAAACAAGTAGTTGGTCAAGCATGAAAGCATTAAGTGTTGAAGAAGGTGCTAAGGGGAAGAAAGCACAGAAACTCTATTTCGATAGATGACCACTGAATTGCCTCACAATAGGTGTTCCATAGTCATGCACTAGGCCTGGCTTAAGAATAATCTATTCAAGCTAAGGAATACTTTTCCCCTACCATGAGGTGTATTGAGATTGTCAACCCAAGGACGTATACTTGAAATGGTCGGCACAGTATGTGCACTAGGTACCTTGATGAGTCATTATGCTTGTGCTACAGGAAAGTAAAAATGCAAAGGAAAAAAACTACACTACTGTTGTGGAAAGGAAATTACTGAATCTATGAATGTTTAAAACACAATGACAAGATAACAGAGATTCCATCTTGACTCATCCACTAGACTGTTCTGGCAGATGCTGCAGGAACGTTCATGAAGTGTGATGCTACAGGAAGGAATTAACTAGCTAATCTTACTTAAAATACTGCTAATGCTAGTAAAATGAATCTATTCTATCCTAATCTAATCCACCTTCCAAGTGGGCCCCCTTGGTTGGCTTCTCTAATTTACCAATGCAGGATAGAAGCTAAAGAGAACTAATTCATTTTATTAATCAGTCATTATATGATTCAGAATTGTAAAACACAACTGCAACAAACTGTGAATTAGTGTTCTCTCTTACTTGATAAAACTTATAAAAACCAAAAACTTCACACACAAGAGTCGATCCCAACATATATAGGGAATCTACTCTTTATTACATAACAGAAAAGTAACTGTCCTAAGTTAAGTCTGCAAGAGAGAATATAGGAGAACAACTGAAAGCAGAAAGGAAGGATAATGAAATTGAGGAGGAAGCAATGAAGTCTTAGCATCTTCTTGTTACAACGTAAATACAGAGAAAGAAATGGCTCATAAAAGCTCCTCCTTATTCACTACCATGTTTCCTGGAGTGGTTATAACTTCCTTTTCGTGGTTGTTCCTTGATGCTCATTTCTCCTTGAATGTTGTTGGCAACCAACTTCTGGATTCTTTCGCTCATCCTTTAATCCTTATCATCAGGTTAGTTATGATATAAGACATATTTGCAAATAAACATCCATCAAACTAAATTCAAGCATAAGAACGTACATTTGGATATTTATATGAAATACTGCATATTAGATATAATTTAGGCAAAAGATGACATAGTTTTTCTACCCCATAAATCATCAAAGGTTTATCAAACATAGGCTTATAAGTGTTAAAACAAGGATAAATGGAGTATCACAAAGTATCTTAAACATAACAAAATAAAGGCATTTTTTAGACTCATCATCTGCCCTCTGCTAAACTAATGCTTGTCCTCAAGCATTACATTTCTTTGTCAAATATCTGAGCTCCCCAACTTCTGTCTTTCCCTTTTTGCTGCTCTTGAAGGTGTAATAGAATCCTCTGGTCCTTTCCCATACTTCTCGCCTGTGGTCTTCCTACAACTTATCAAGTTTGTTAGCATCAATATCATACAAGGGCCATAAAAGCATTGGAGGTTGCATGGTCAAAGGACACCATAGCTCTGGCCTTAGTTTCTTTCCTAGTTCTAAATATTTTGGAACTCTATATAGCACCACTTCCAAATTAATAGGATTGTGCAGCTCTGATTTCTTGGGAGAATCGGGTAATCGTGCCCATCTACTTCTTACTCTGGTCATAGCTCTCTGGAATGCAAAATAGGGCAAGTTTTCATATTTGGCATACACTTTGGCTCTAGCAGCAAATACCTTCTTTCTAACTTCTGGATTACTCTTCCCATAGGTTAATGTAAACCAGTCTCGAAGCATTTCTTCTGATTATTTACTTTCTACCCTCAAGGGTAAAGGTTTTGTTCTCTCCTCATCTATGTAATTAACCAGTTGTCTGTCATAATTCACCTCATTAGACATCCATGACATAAAAGCTTTCAAATGCACATCTCCTATATAGAGAAAAGGATTCCACTTAGTTTCTGCAAGAATGAAAAAATTATGAATATACAACTCACACAATAGATTTTGTTGCCATGGTTGTAAGGTTTGATACAGCCCATAAAACTCTTGTGCAATTTTGAATTCTGCATTTACATTTCTAAGGGTTAACATCAACTGAAACAAAAGATATTGTTCTTCCAAACAAAAAGCATATACTCGAGGAGGTGGTCTACAAGCAAGAGCTTGATCAGCTAATTTAAGTGCATGTTCCATGCTTTGTTTCTGGCTTTCTAGTTGTTCTTTCAATTCTTCAATCTCCTCATTTTGTGATGTTATGATCTTTCTCATTCTTTTCTTCTCCTCTATCCATAGTGCTTCAGAAAATAAATGTTGTCCATATAATTGGAAAAGGAGTTTTTGTAAGGTGACGGCACTGTTGTCCTCTTCATAATCTTTTTTCTTTTTCTGTTCCCACCATAGATTTTTTGCCAAACTATTTATCCATGTTGACTTATATGAGACTAAGGCAGTATCCAAATCATGACATTCAGGAACTGCTTCATTCTCATGGCTTGAAACACCTAGTAAATCCATTAAGGTTTCGTTAATTTCTTGCTCACATGCTGCAGGAGGATTACTAGAAGCTTCTGTCATCTTAGTGTGAAGGGGAGAATGGTCAGAAATTATCTGCACAGGAGACTCTGGAGCAGGTGCTTTAGACAATATAGGATCTTTAAAAATCTGCCCTCTCATTCTAGGGCTTCTCCAAAAAGGAGTCTCTTCTTGTGCTACTGTCTTTTGCCTATTTTTCTATTTTAGTGTCACTCCTGCAGGATTAGTTGCTGCAGGAACCTTCTTTGTTTTCTTTTGTTGCTTAATTGCAGGACTAGGTTTTTGTTGAGCAGTGATTTCTTCTAGTGACTTATGTTTCCTTTTAGCTTTACTAGTAGTGGGTTTAGGGATGTCATGTTCAGGTGGAGGCACATTCTTTTGAATGGAAGCAAATTCTGGTTCAATCCCTTGTGCATTTTCTGTTTCAGCTCCCTCAATATTTTTTTCTGCAAGCTCACTACTGGAAACTACATTTTCTTCACCTTTTCGTCCACTAAGGTCAACTTGGGGTTGTAGAGTTTTAAATTTCACAAATTCATCCCATGTCAAAGGGGATACATCCCTAAGAGAACTTTCTATTAACAACTTAATCAAGGCATGGTGAGTGACAGAATTATCTTTCCTTTTTTGAGTCTCTTCTGCACTAATACAGAGCATAGTATACAAAAAATTTGGAAGATTCATAGCAATATTGTGCCTTATACAACTAAGCAACTTAAAATGGTGTGCATGTAAGTGAGAAAATCTACCTTCACAAGTAAAATACCTGATGACATGCATTGCTAGCTTAGGGTATGGAGGCGACAAAGACAATCTCTTGCACCCCTGCTTTGTAACATCCAATTGAGGGTCATGTGGGGTAGTGAACTAGGCCCTTGCTGATCTAGCGTCATGCGAGCTCGGATAATGCTCTCCAACAGAAGGTAACCCTATTACTTCTACAATTCGTTCTTCTATTGCAATTACTATCAAACCCCACATAGAAGCTTCACCTTCATCAAATGTCCTGGTGAATTCTATAGCTGCTTCTTCATCATGTGTTGTTAAATTCAAACAATAACCTAACCACCTGCATGCATTGAATCTTCTTACTGCTTCTACGTCAGAGAGAAACAAAATTTGCTCAACCGACTCTCTTCTCTATAAACCTCCTCCCATTTTTTGATACTTCTTCTACTACTCTGTTTCTCTCTCCCTTTTTGAATGCAAACTTCAAGACTCTGTGTTATTTCTTAGATGCTTCACCACTTCTTTTTGGGAACATTAATTGCCATAACCAATTGTTATGTGCCATAATTAAACTTTAGCTAAAAGTAAATCATGAATTTACATAAAAATCATCCCAAAACATGGTTCAAATGCAAAAAAAAATTAAATGGGTCACATCATGGCTTAGCACGAAAAAAATTTTAAAAAAAAAATTATTCAAAAAGTGGGAGTACAACACTTGACATGGCATACTTATGGCAAAAAGTTCTCATTAATAAAGGGTAATGCCAAGATTTTAGAAAATCATTAAAGTTAATCAGGCATGTCATTGGATAGTACGACACTCCCCTACCCCCTACTAATTTTACGACAAGTGTCCTCACTTGTCAGACTAGTATGGGTGAGGGACTGGAATATGCCGTAATTATAGAGACTATGCAGTATTATATATAATTAAAAAAATTTGCAAACTTATAAATGAATAATAGTTTGAAAACATTTATACCTACCAAGTGGATTGTCACATGTTCCAAAAAAAGGTGGTAGAAATAATGTAAATAGCAGCATCCATCAGCATGTGCAGATTTGATTGAAAACACAAAAACTTAATTATGTAGAAAGTGAGTGGATGGAAGATTAAGAAATGGAGTGGGGTGGGTGGATGGAAGATTAAGATATGAATGGAAAAAAATATCATGAAAATAAAATGGACTTTATGCGAACATAAAGTTATTATTATGGACATGCAAATTAGAATTAATGTTGAAGAGGAGTAGGCGAAAGGTTTTCACCTTCTGCTGTAGGAAGAGATACTTGAGTTGTTGTTGGATTCGGTTGTTCGAACTGTTACATGAATTTGGCTTTTGTTTGAGGTTGTTTGTAAAGTTTAAGTTGATGACCATTGATCAGCATTTTGAAAGGCACATTATCAATTGTGGTTAGTTGAACTGTTCCATTGTCAAAGACATGGATGATTTGATATGATCCTAACCATCGTGTCTGCAACTTCCTTGGCATATCCTTAAAGCGAGAATCATACAATAATGCCCAGTCACTAGATTTGAACTATTTGTTGAGGATATGAGAATTATGCCATTTTTTTCTCTATTTTTACACCAGTTTAGTGTGTTCTAAAGCGATCTTGCGCTTTTCATTCAAAGAATTAAAATGCAGGAGGCATTCTCTTTGTGCTGCAAGAAGATCAATATCTAAGATCAAGGTTGTTCTTAAAGTCTTGTGTTCAAATTCAATTGGAAGCATTGCCACTTTTTCATACAAAAGCTCAAATGGTATGAATCTAGTAGTGGTTTTCCAAGTTGTTCTATAAGCCCAAATAGCTTCTTGTAACCGGCTGGTCCAATCTCGACGATGCAAATGGACTATTTTAGTTAGAATATTTTCTAGCTCATGGTTGGTAACTTCTACTTGTCCATTGGCTTGTGGATGATAAGGACTGGATCTGCGATGCCTGATGTTATATTGTTTCATCAACTCTGAAATCAAGTTGGAAGTAAACTATGTGCCTTGATTAGTAACCAATTCTTTAGGAACTCCATAGCATGTAAAAATCTCTTCATACAGGAATTTGGCAACTTTTTCATCACGTACATGCTTCATAGCCTTAACCTCAACCCATTTGGTTAGGTAGTCAATACAAACCAGAATATAAGACTTCCCATTGGATGGAGGATCAATAGGACCAATGAAGTCCATTTCCTATTTGTCAAATGGTGTTAACACCACTTGAGGATTCGAAGGCATTTCATCTGTTTTGGTTGGGCGACCCATTCCTTGGCATTGGTCACACTTCCTTGTATAATTTATTGCATCTTTATGAAGGGTAGGCCAATAGTAACCAGTGGCTAAGATTTTGAAAGCTGTTCTTTTGGCTGCAAAATGTCCTCCACAGGGCTCATTATGACATGCATACAAAATATCATATGTCTCATCTTCTCTTACACATCTGCACATAACTTGATCAGGTCCAGTATAGAATAGAAAATTGTCTATCCATGAGAAATGAAGCTTTTCTGTATGAGCAGCTTTCTCTCCTTATAATAAAAATGCACTAGTGTCTTATTAGTTGCAATGTAGTTAGCAATATCTGCATACCATGAAACTTTAATAGCAATATGAAAAAAATGTTCATCTGGAAATGCATCATCTACCAAAGTAGTATCAGTATCATGATGATTGATTCTTGACAAATAATCAACTACGACATTTATTTTTCCAAGCTTATCCACTATGGTTATGTCAAATTCTTGTAGCAATAGTAACCATCTTGCTAACCTACTAGTTATAGCAGGTTTGTTCAAGAGATATTTGATTGCTACATGATCAGTATGAACATAGATAGGATAACCTGTGATGTAATGCCAAAATTTATTTAGAGCATAGACTACTACTAACAATTCTTTTTCAGTCATTGTGTAATTTAGTTCTAGGCCATGAAGACTCTTACTGATATAATAAATGGCATTCTCAAGATTTGAGTGTTTCTGTGCTAAAACTGCACCTATGGCATAATCAGAAGCATCTATATATATGTGAAAAGGTAGGTTCCAATTAGGGCCTTGTAAAATTAGGGCTATGGTCAAAAGTTTCTTAAGTTGCAGGAAAGCTTTATCACACTCAGGTGTCCAATCGAATTCAGCTTCTTTGGTGAGAAACTTGTACAAGGGACTGGCTATTTTACTAAAGTCTTTTATAAAATGCCTATAATATCCAGCATGTCCCAGAAAAGATCTGATATCTTTTAATTTAGTGGGTATGGGTAATGTTTGAATTACCTCAATTTTAGCTGGGTCTACTTGTATACTTGCAGTAGATATGAAATGACCGAGTACCACACCCTCTTGCATGAGCATGAAACACTTTTCACTATTTAGTGCCAAATTATGTTCTTGACATCTTACCAAAACTTTTTCAAGATTTATCATTTCTTCTTCAAAAGTAACTCCAAATGTTGTAAAGTCATCCATATAGATTTCCATACAATCATGTGATATATTAGCAAAAATACTAATTATAGCCTGTTGAAACGTTGTAGGAGTGTTACAAAGACCAAATGGTAAAATAGAGTATGCAAAAGTACCCCATGGACAGGTAAATGTAGTTTTGTCTTGGTCTTCAAGAGCAATACTGATTTGATTATAGCCATTGTATCCATCTAAAAAGGAGAAGTACTTCTTTCCAGCTAGTGTATCCAAAACTTGATCTATGAAGGGTAAAGGAAAATGATCCTTTTTAGTAGCCTTATTCAACTCTCTATAATCTACACAAATTCTCCATTTTCCTCCTTTCTTAGGTACTATAACCAGTAGTGATACCCATTTACTATCAGATATAGGATAGATAAAGCCAGCATCAAGCAGTTTCTGCAATTCTATTTTAACTATTTCTCTGAGGCTTGGATTTATCCTCCTCTGAGGTTGACAAAGTGGTAGACAACCTTCATTAATGTATATCCTATGGGTACATAGTGTAGGGCTTAATCCTTTCATATCACCATAATCCCAAGCAAAAGTCTTCTCATGCTTTTGAAGCAATTCTTTTAATTGTTCCATCTGTATAGATGTCAATTTGGGGTTAGCATGCAGTTTATGGCCTTTACTCAGTTCAACAGGAATAGTGGATTCTACCATAGCAATTTCAAAGATTGGGCTTCCTTCTAATTTATAGGGAAGTAGTGAACAAAGATTTTCAAGTTCCTTAAGTAAAGTACAACTTGTATCACACTCCTCATATGTAATCAATTCTAATACAGAGCTTTCAGACACATCTTTTCCTACCACACAAGTGTTGGTAAGAATGCTCTGGATTACTAAATCTTCTTCTTGCAACTTTAGAAAAGATTGCCTATGTAACATCATAAGTTGTACTATGGAATTTATCTCTTCTTCTTCATCTCCTAAATCTATCCAAAAAGATGTACTCAAATCTGGTAATGGTTATGCAGGAGGATATAGATCATATTGCTTGGTTGCTTGGCCATTTGATATGGTCATATTCCCTGATCTGCAATTTATGTTTGCATCAGCTACGGCCAACCATGGTCTACCTAGAATGACAGGATAGCCAGATAGGTTTACTTTAGGGGAAAAAATCATGAAGTCCACAAGATATTCTAGGGAATCTAAGGTCACAACAATATTTTCTATCATTCCATCAAGAATGACAGTGGAACTATCTGCAAGCTGTAGAATAGTTGGTGTGGGCCTTACTCCTATTTGTAACTTCTTCATGGTTTCTTTAGTCATCACATTTATAGAAACTCCCAAATCTATTAAGACATTTTTTAAAAATTGACCATTTATGCTGACACTTACTACTGGACTCCCTGGGTCAGAATATTTTGGTGAAATCACTCTTCCTAACATGATATCAGCTAAGTGTCTGACAACATGAACTGTGGTAGGATCCTTCTTCTTCCTTCCAGGTTTCTTTAGAAAAGCTTCCCTTATAGCATTTCCATAAGCAGGAATGTCCTTAATAGCTTAAAACAAAGGTATTTGGACATGCATATTCTTCAACTGATTAACAATTTCAAAGGGTTGTTCTTTGCTTTGTTCAGGTTCCTTTTGTATTAGTTGGTCTAGAAAAGGAGACTCTACTGCTGGTTGAACTGGTATTGGTATGGTAACATTAGTTGGGTCAACAGGTTCATCAACCAAAGGCTTTGATGTTGTAGGAGAGTCTGATACTTCAGTTATAAGAGGTGGCTTTGGTGCTGGTAAGGTCGTTCCAGATCTCAAATGTATATCTACAACATCTAGGCCATAAGCAGAGTACTATTGGGTATCAGCATTATACATGGGCTGCTGTGATTGACTATTTGGATTTGGCTGAGGCTATGCAGGTAGCTGTGTTTGCTTTTGAGGTCCACTATTTACAGGTGGTGGCATTAAAGCAAGTTGTTGAGCTAGAGGGGGTAATTGTGGAGCACCAATATTTTGGTTAGGCCATTGTTGAGATCTCTTCCATTGGTTTGGAGATGGCCAATTCCCTTGGGGTGGTTGCCATTGGTTCTACTGGTTAGGCCAAGGTTGTTGGAAATTTTGAGACCATTGAGACTGTTGTGGGTTATTTTGCCCAGCATTATTCCAATTGGGTTGGTTTTGTGGAGGACCTTGGGTATTGTGGTTTTGCCATTGATTACCATATGAATTTGAATTTTGCAAGGGATCTTGAGGCATACCTTGATGTTGAGCCCATGGTTGGCGTTGAGCAACAAAGAATACTTTCTCATCATCCCCATCTATCTTTACATATCCAGTTGGAAGATGTTGGTTCTCCATGCTTGCAACCAATTTACAGTGGAAATCCTTCTTTTGCTTTCGACAATGAGGACAATACTCAGCTAGTTGTAACTCAGCCTCTGCTTTCTTCTTCTTTGCAGTCATTGTATCCAACTGTGTAGCGACATCATTAATGATGTCTTGTTTGAAATCTGAAAACAAATTGGATATTTCAAGTTTTGAAATGCCTTGACTAATTCCTTTTGTAACCATAGAATGAGGTCCTCGACCTTTCTTCATGGTTGACCTTGAGTAGTTCTGACATATCTTTTTGAGGTCATCCCATTGAGTTTGATATACATATCCACCGGCCATCAGGTCCAATGCTTCCAAACAATCTTCATTCACTCCTCTTAGAAAGACTAGTTTTTGGGAATCTTCAGACAATGTGTGCTAAGGATTCTTTTGTAGTGTATATAAAAATTGAGAAACATAGTCTTCTAAATTCTCTTCCTCCTTCTGTGATATCCTAAAGATATCATCTCCTCTTGTGCCAGATGCTTTGCAATATTCTTTATATTCTTTATCTCCTTGATTTGGGAATGGTTTATGAGTTTGATCTTCTTGTGAGAGACCTACATCCATGATTAGTTATATGGTATGGTTTGGGTTTTTTTGAGGCTTCTTAGTTGGGGTCTTATGGAGGAGATCATACTTGCACAATTTACATCTAGAGGTGTGTGTAGAAGGACATGATACAGGTTATGATTTTCATGTTTTCTCTTTGGTCTTGGTTATCTTCCTAGATGTTCGCTTTTTCTTACATTGGACTTGAGATTGGTTAGAGATTGTGATCACTAGTTTGTGCTCATGTATGTCATGTGAGAGATGACATGGTTATTCCTTTATCTCTTCCCTCTATTATTTATGGAGAGCTTGGGAGACTATTGGAGATTTTTTATGAGAGTTGTTCTTGCAGATTATTGGTTTATGTATAATGGATGTTCTTGATACTACATGAATTTACTTTTTTGAGATGTGAGTGGATTAGTTATAGATTTGACATTATCTTTTGTAGTGGGAGCTTCTCAGTATATATGTGGCAGGTATTTCTCTTAAGGCTTGTGATTGCAAGTTATAGATTGGATATGTTGATGATGTGAGATTCACTTGGTATACCTTTGGAGGTATGGATAGTTGGATGGGTTTGGCACTTATTGTGGGTGTTATTTCAACTATGTATATTTTGACAACTACAAATATATGTTACTACCTTTGGATCATGTGTTTGTGCTTGGCATTTTAGTTGTTACATGATTTTATGATTGACCCTATGCAATGTATACAACAAGTGGGAGATTGTTGAGATTATGGGTGTTGCACACATTGCATAATATTGTTATATTGTATTATTTTATTTTATTATGTAATGTTGCATTTAGATGGACATGCAACATGTAAAGATTCCCATGGGATATACTTGATTAGTTTTATTGTAACATTGTGATAATATTTGATGTAATTATTTAATATTGGGGAAAAGAATCAAATTTCCAATATTAAATGTGGGGTCAATGGGTTAGGTAGCACATGGTTTATATAATACCACTCAGTGGTTTTTTGGGACTTGCTACTATATAAGCAACCACAAGGGTAGTTGTTGTTGGAAATGATTGAAAAGATCATGAATGAAGATATGGAACTGGTAAAGAATGTTTTCAATCATTGTTTTGTCATTGATGTCAAACTTGCTACTTGCAGGAATGACAATTGCTTTAGTAATCTAATACTATCAATTGGTTGATTGACAAGGAGGTGGCAATCAATAAGATATAACTAGAGTACCTAGAAAGGTTGAAGTTATGATTTTATAATGAAGTATGAGGATCAGCTAAGCCATTGACGAAATAGTGTATTGATGATATACTCTAAGACACAGAGGATGGACACACTTAAACACATCAAACATGTAAGGTTTAGCCAAGTCATTTGTAAAGCCTAACTAAGTTCATTAGAGAGTGCCGAGAAAGCTAGTTAGTGCCGAAAAAATTCTTAGTTGAAGCTGACCAAGTTCACCTTTAGAGTGTGCCAAGTGATCTTCAAGTGCCGAGTGATCTTCAAGTGTCGAGTGATCATCAAGTGCCGAGCGAAGATCAGGTGCTGAGTGAAGATCAAATGCTAAGCAGAATACAGGAACCGAGTAACATAGAGGAAGCCTAGCATTAGTAAATCAATAGTGTCGAGTTGCTTCATTATTTTGAAAGTCAAAGATTTTTCAAATCTAAGCTGACAAGGTTGTTACCTAGAATTTTGTGAACCAGATAGAAGATAAGAATGATGAGCTAGTGGCATAGAACTCTATGTAAAACATTTTCTAGATGACATTTCTAGATGAAGATGAGATATGGGGTAGATACATTGTATCTTACCTAATATATTGAAACCCTAAAGTTGGAGAGGGATAATCGAGCAAGAAAGGTATTCCAGATTTCTATTTAAGGAGTCGTAAGGTCACAAAAAAATTAGTTGGTCAAGCATGAAAGCATGAAGTGTTGAAGAAGGTGCTAAGGGGAAGAAAGCACAGAAACTCTATTTGGATAGATGACCACTGAACCGCCTCACAATAGGTGTTCTATAGTCATGCACTAGGCCTGGCTTAGGAATAATCTATTCAAGCTAAGGAATACTTTTTTCCTACCATGAGTTGCATTTAGATTGTCAACCCAATGACGTATACTTGAAATGGTCGGCACAGTATGTGCACTAGGTACCTTAATGAGTCATTATACTTGTGCTGCAGGAAAGTAAAAATACAAAGGAAAGAAACTACACTACTGCTGTGGAAAGGAAAATATTGAATCTATGAATGTTGAAAACACAATGACAAGATAACAGAGATTCCAACTTGACTCATCCACTAGACTGTTCTCGTAGATGCTGCAAGAATATTCATGAAGTGTGATGCTACAGGAAGGAATTAACTAGCTATGTCTTACTTAAAATACTGCTAATGCTAGTAAAATGAATCTATTCTATCCTAATCTAATCCACCTTCCAAGTGGGCCCCCTTGGTTGGCTTCTCTAATCTACCAATGCAGGATAGAAGCTAAAGAGAACTAATTCATTTCATTAATCAGTCATTACATGATTCAGAATTGTAAAACACAACTGCAACAAACTGTGAATCAGTGTTCTCTCTTACTTGATAAAACTTATCAAAAACCAAAAACTTCACATACAGGAGTCGATCCTGACATATATAGGGAATCTACTCTTTATTACATAACAGAAAAGTAACTATCCTAAGTTAAGTCTGGAGGAGAGAATATGTAGTGCCTACCCCTAGATCGCATTTTTGCTATCATTGTTGAGCTCTTTTGGGGCTAGTTTTATGTTGTTGGTTAGCAGCATTCTTTTGAGATTATCAGATATTGTGCTATGGATTCAGTGATGAGATCACTTAGACTTTATATTTCATGTATGCATGATGATCATTACATTGCTTTCAGTTATTAATGATGAATAGTAAGATGATTTATTATGATATTTGTTTTCTTATGGATACTTACCCCATACTTGCATTTGTATGGTGTGTGTGTTTGTTTTGCATGTTTGCTTTTGTATGGCATGTGTGATGTGGTTAAGGAAGGGAGTCATAGTCACCTGCTAGTCGGGATCTACATGATGCACCACTTCCTGCCATTGCCTGTTTAGTTTAGTATATATTGTGCTTGTACATACATGGTTTTTATGCAGGTTGCAGGTACCGGGTATCGACTTCCCCGAATTGCCAGGATGAGTGTACCCTATAAGCCATTTAAGCCATTTAAGCCATTTGTTCTAATTGAAAAATTAGGACAAGTATCTAAGTTGAGTACCCTTCGAATATGTCAGATGACATAATTCGTGATATTAACCCTTGGTTTGATTTTGTATGTATCTTGGCTATGATGGGTTTTCATATTTTCACCTTGTGAGTCTTTGATGTATTTTCTATTAATTAATCCTAATTAAAAGATTTAATTAATGGTATAATTAAATGGAAAATTAATATGGTATTTCAATATTTATTTTATTTAATTAATTGGGAAATTAATTATATAAAATAATTAAATTTGAAAATAAAAGTTAAAAGTTTTGTGACAATATTTATTTTAATAATATATTTGGAGTTCATTTTTAAATAAATGACTAAATAATATTATTATTAAAGCTAATAAATATTTTAGCTATTGAGTTTTGGAAAATGAAATTTAAAAGTGGAAAATATATTTTAAATTATTAAAAGATTCTAGATTTCATGTGCTTAAAATATAAATATATTAAGATTGAAAAGTGGAATTATTAAAGTTTGTGCATGAGATTTAATAAATAAATTAATTAAATTAGAAAGAGTAAATTAAATATTATATTAATATTTGCTCACATAGGAGTTGGCAAATTCTCAGGAGTTGTCATGTAGACAACACTGGGGTTTGCGCTCTAAGAATGCACAAGTTGTCTACACTTAGAAGTTAGCATTTTATTTGAGCACATGGTGTCTACAACCGTAAGACTCATCTAGAAGGTTGGAGAAGACTCATGCTTGGTTGTCATGCTTATCTTCTAGTTGTTTCTAGAGACACTCTAGATGCATCTTAGAGGCCTTTAAATAGAGGCTATCCTAGTGTGTTTGGGACAAGCTTAATGGAAGCTACAAGCTACAAGCTTAATGGAAGCTACAAACTTCAAGCTAAAATGGAAGCTTCAAAGCTTACATGCATTGGAGAAGCTCATATGCTCATATGTTTTTACTTGCTTCTATGCTCCTTCTAGCACTTCTAGTCACTTGGAGGATTCGGTTGGCTTGGATCTTGGAGGAATTGCGAATGATGGAGAAGGAAGGGATTTTCTATGGATTTCTGAGGCATGGTTGATTAGCATCAATGTCCAGGTGCACTCATGATATTCACATATTCTCTTTGCACTATTTCTCTTCTTGTCTTCATCGTGTCTATTATATGTGTCTGAATCTTCTCTATGATTGAATCTAAAATTTAAATTGGAATATTTAAATTGGAATCTAGATATGTTGTTGGTTGAGAAGAAAACAATAGAAAAAAAGAAAACTAACTTCAATTTAGGAAAGAATTTAGATTTGAATCGGGTTTGGGTTCGAATTGTATTGGATTCAAAGATTGGATTAAACAAGAGTTTGTATGAAGGAAATTCTAAGATTAATTTTATGATCAAACCTATTAGACAAATTAATAGGTAAATCTGAGGAATGATTATTATGAGTAATTTAGAGACCATTATTTTAAAAGAGAAATTCTTATTTAAAAGAATTAGAAACCCTTTTTATTTTAAAAGTTATAAATATGTTCTCTCTAGAAAATACATATACATCTGCATACATATATTTAAATAG
Organism: Cupressus sempervirens; assembly: GCA_028749045.1. Taxonomy (NCBI): domain Eukaryota; kingdom Viridiplantae; phylum Streptophyta; class Pinopsida; order Cupressales; family Cupressaceae; genus Cupressus; species Cupressus sempervirens. The sequence continues at coordinate 170,492,130 of CM053788.1, read as the reverse complement.
TAGTGCTGAATTACAATCTGTATACACACACACACACACACACACACACACACACACACACACACACACATATATACATATACATATATATATATATATATATATATATATATATATATATATATATATATATATATATATATATATATATATATATATATATATATATATATATATATGTAATTGTCTAATCGATGTTTTATTAAATCTGAAATCGCATTTAAAATGCGAATCGCAAAATTTTATTGCAAATGTTTATAAAATGAAAATTATATACATTAAACATTTGAGGTGGGCAGGGTTTATTCCCATCGCACCCCCATTCCCTTTATTACCCCAGCAGCGTACTTGCCCTGCTCCTCGGAAGCGCAGACAATCTACGATGGGGGGGTCGGGTACTTAAGATTGTCACGTGTTTATTGTACCGCACGGCAGTTTTGGTCTGGTGTCCCTTCTTATAAAGGGGGGGCGACAAACTTATGTTTAACTGCCGCACGGCACTCTTTAATATAGAGGTGGCAGCGATCAGTAGTCCCCATAACATTGAAGGCCTGTTGCGATATTAAAATCGCATTTTAAGTTTGTATTAAAGTTTTAATGATTAGTACGTTCTTTATTATTAGTAATTAAATTTATAAATATATTTTAATTATTTTTAGTGGAATATTAATTAGAGAATGTATGATTTGGTTATTAATAATAATTATTATTATTAATGAGACTATTATCTATTAATAATTGATAATATTAACAAATTATTAATAAATGACGGTATAGTTAGTTCTTTATAAATTCAATTTAATTGAGATTGGTTAATAATTAGAGTATAGCTATAAGCTATAAATCAATTATAATAATTTGGTTTAGACAATCTCAAGAGGTATGAGATATAAGGTTAAAGTAATTATTAGATAATGATAAGGAGAGATAATTATCCTTATATCAGTGGAAATATTAATGCAATGAAAACATAGGTTATGGAAAACTATGGTTGATTATTAAATTGAGAGATATTCATTGAGTTGTGTAAAATATTAGTTAACTTAATTAATCGTAAAATTAAATAAGTTATGCATTGCGGTTAATTATAATGATTATCGATAGCACGAATTTGTAATCTTTGAAAGAGTGACGAATGTGATCATTATAGATTTTCAATATAACTTGTTATTAAATAATAACAAGTCATTATTGAACTAATAACATGAATATTAAGGAATCGGATCATAGTCAACTTTAAACTAATGTTAGTTATCAGTCAACTGATATTCTTTTGGTCGTTGATGAGAATAATTAAGTTATGTAATAGAATTGAATCAATACCGATTCTTCTAGCGAAGTTGTGAAGTATTTATATCAAAGTTGATAGATCTTATTCTAATGACTTGAATAATGACCTTAGATGTTTTAATAGTGAGACTTAGTAATATTGAATTGAAAATTACTAAAAGATATAGGCTATGGATTGTGTACTTATGTTAATGGAATTTAATTGATCATAGAATTATAATATTCTTATTCAAAGATTGATAATTAGCTCTCTTGTAATTTAACGAATAATGATCTTTGATTATCTCAAAAAGTTGACGTAACATTAAAGAAGAGTTAATCAATTATAATATGGATCATAGTTAAATAAAGAGAATAAGTTGATTAAGGTTCAATGATGATCAGTTTAATGAGTAAATATTTATCCTTAAGTTATTCTTAGAATGTAATTCTTAATAATGCAAGGATAATGCTATCGGGGAAACAAATGGGTTGACTTGTAGGTCAAATGATGAAACTTAAGACACTTGAAAATATACTTGCAAACAGAAAACTGGAAACCCCTACACATTATTCAACTATGTGAATTTAGTAAACCAAAACATGTGTTTGCATCGTGTATTCTATATGCTTCTTGTTTTGGGTTTTGGGTTGACTAGTGTTGACCAGTCCTAGGTTGTTACCAGAGGCTCGGGGGTTATGAGATGTGTTGGCATGTTGATCTTACTTGGTCTCGATCTTTATAAGCCCAACCATGGTTATGTGATCGTATGCTCTATGAAATGTTTGTATTTGTTCATCAGTCTTCATGTGTGAAGCTAAGATGTATGTGTATAAGACACTTGAGCTAATCATTTTTGAGTCATCGATCAGTTATCCTTGGATTACTTTGTAGTCGCCATGATGGGACTAAAGTGTTGATTTATTTCTTGATGATGTCATGTTGTGACATGTTTGACTCAACCATTTTGGAGTCTTCGATCAGTATGATTTTGAGATATTCTTGGTTGCTTGTTGAGAACCAATGGATATTGTGATTTATCTTGAGATATATTTTGGTTATTGAGAACCAATTGATACTTATATTATCAGTGATGCCTTCAGTTGCCAATAGAGAACTGTTGTGGTCATGATTTTCTATGGATGCTTTTCCAGATGCTCATGGAGATTTGATGATTCTTATTATGGATATTTGATGCTTATATTGTGGATATTTGATGATTCTTTTTTATGAATTATCTTTTGAATTTTCTTTACAGTCACTTGTACAGGACTGTGGTGATTTTATGATTCCATGAGCTTAGGGTAGGTTATCTACTTGTAGTGTCGGGAAGTGGCTTGCAATGGGGGCTGGGGCCCTAAGTGGCTGCCAGGGTAACTCATTGTAAGTTTGGTTAATAAGTGATAACATTTACACACTAAATGGGGATTAAATGAACCTAAAAAGATAATTGTTTTGGTTCTCGCCCATGCCTTGAGCGCTTGTACATGCTAGGATGGGAGTAGTGAGAATGCATGGTTGCAACCTTGCATTCCGTAGTATGCCTCATCAGTATGAGAGGATACTAGTGGCCGCATGAGATCAGTATGGACCCGTGGAGTTTAGCTAACTGCCAGGGTAACTTGTATGTGATAAATGCAATGACACTTTCTCTCTTGCAGAGTAGGTTTCCTACATGTCATTGTGCCTCTAGGAATTAGATGTTGATTTTGTGTGTGTTGGAACCTTTGAGTAGTATACTTTTAGGATTCTTGGACTTATAGAGATTTATGCTATGTGTTTTGGATAGCCTGTTTGGGACTTGAGATTATCTCCTCAGCACAGTGGGAGTGGACCACTTAGGTTCCACGCAGTCGGGTGGTAGTGTATTTTCCACTCTTATCATTTGAGATCTGACTGAGACACCGTGGCTGGAGTATTTTGGTTGGTATTTATCTTCATTTTGTTCTTGGATCATTATGATAGATGATATACCTTATGATGGATGTATTTATTGGTATGTTTCTTATATTGATGATTTGCATATGTTAGATGATGGTATCCTATGCTTTACTTTGCATGTTAGTAGGATGTTTTAGGAGTGACATTCCTACTATGATAATACCGATGATCTCTTCAGTGCTTTGGAATGTTACGCACAGAGGGATGGCTAGGATCCACAATGGTCTAATGATGCTATTTACGATTGGGAGGAACCGTGCACTTAGTTATTTATGTTTGTGATATATGGTTATATTCTATGATGGATGTTTATATCTTTATGATGATGATGTATCATGTATGATATGTGGTTTCATCTGCTTAAATGGCATCATGGATTAATATTGGATGTTGATGTACTTTATTTACACGAATGTTTATTCTTTTAAGCTTTTTCATACCTTGTAACATGTACGGTGGATGATTGAGCAATCTGAAATGTAATTACTAAAAGGACACTTGTATATTGTTTATGAATATTGGACGTATCATTTTTATTTCATAAGGATGGGATGTTAGATGAATAGTTAATTTAGATGGGATTCAATGTTAAAGGATCCTTAAGGAATGTAATCTATTATGTTATGTTATGTGTACTTTTATTCGAATTGTTTCTATTGCTTCCACAAGTGTTGTGAATAGTTTATCTTTCATGTTTTTTAAAATAATATTGTTGGGTAAATTTAGTGAAATTCTTTGGATCCCTTGGCAGGGCATTACAGAATATAGGAGAACAACTAAAAGTGGAAAGGAAGGATAACGGAATTGAGGAGGGAGCAATGAAGTCTCAGCATCCGCTTGTTACAATGTAAATGCAGAGAAGGCAATGGCTCATAAAAGCTCCTCTTTATTCGCTGCCATGTTTCCTGGAGTGGTTATAACTTCCTTTTCGTGGTTGTTCCTTGATGCTCGTTTCTCCTTGAATGCTGTCGGCAACCAACTTCTAAATTCTTCCACTCATCCTTTAATCCTTATCATTAGGTTAGTTATGATATAAGACATATTTGCAAATAAACATCCATAAAACTAAATTCAAGCATAAGAATGCACATTTGGATATTTATATGAAATACTGCATATTAGATATAATTTAGGCAAAAGATGACATATTTTTTCTACCCCATAAATCATCAAAGGTTTATCAAACATTGGCTTATAAGTTTTAAAACAAAGATAAATGGAGTATCACAAAGTATCTTAAATATAACAAAATAAAGGCATTTTTTAGACTCATCAACCACAGGGACGATTGCTTTGGTATGATGAGCAAGAAGACTCAAGGAGATGAAGCTTGAGAGGAAGACAAGCTATCAAAGCCACAGTGATTAAAGCCAAACAAAGGATTGAACTGAAGTGTGATCTGTAAGCTACAAGATATGTTGTAAGTTGTATCAGATCAAAAGTCATTATTGTTACTCTCTAGCAATTGTAACAGTTAGTCTAAATCCTATGGACTTAGGTTGGTTTAATAGCCATGTTATAAATCCTTTAACAAGGTGACATTCTAAGTGAATGTTCCAAAGTCCTTTGACCAGGCCTATTCCTAACAGTATGGTGAAATCCTTTAACAAGGTCACATTTAACAGTGTGTTGTAAGCCTTTAACAGGGCAGGCTTTTAATAGGGCATCACTTCAAAAGAGTGAGAATTGAGTAGCATGTTACTGGTGGTTTTTCCCAAATTGGGTTTCCACGTAAATCATTGTGTCATGTGTTAATCTTGCATGTTTTATTCCTGCATGTTGATTTACTGTAACTTGCTAAGATGGGTGTTTTAAGCTTGGATGAATGAATAGTTTAATGGGCTCACTATAATTTGTGAAAAAGTATTATTAGGGCATTTAGACCTTGGATAAATGATTCACCCCCCCTCTCAATTATTCTAAAGAATTCTAACAATTGTTGGAGTGAGAAGTGAGAAGATTGAAGGCAAAAAGAGAAAAAGTCAAGCAAAACAAGGCTTGATAGGTTAGTCAAGGGAGCATTTGTAAAGGTTGGAAGTATGGCATGGGATGTGTGGATTCATGCTTGTTCACATGGATTGCCTAGTTGTCTCTATGGCTTTGAATTCTTCTATGATTGTATTGCAATGCTATTTTTGCTAAATAATACATGGAGATGGATTCTTTTGGAGGCTTGTTTTTTTTCCCTCAATGAGGGTTTCCCAAGTTATATCTTGTGTCACAATTTTTGTGCCTATGTTGTCTATTCTCTTGCATGTGGATTTCAATTGCATATTTATTTTAGATCTATTATGGGTTATGTGGAAATAGTTATATTCTTTGTTGCAAGTTTCCTTACATTAATTCACATGATTATTTTATACTAATCACAAGATACAAACATAAACTAAAATGTGGACACAAGATTTAATAGAACAAATTTATCATTTCCAAAAAAATTACCCTATAAATAATAACATGAACAGAATACATGATCAAATACAAAATTAAACAAATTTGCATGATTATTTTATGCTCAATCAAAATATACAAAATTAAACATACAATAAGATGTTGGCACATGAAAATAAATCAAATTTAGCATTCCCAAGCACAAAAAACCCTTATACTTGCATACCTTGTACAAAAATACATGTAAAACAATAGTAGAATCTTGTGGAGCACACTAAAACAACATAATAACCGCTGATATGCTTTTTTATTTAAAAAATTTCAGTAATCTGATCGAATTATTGAGTCCTAATTGAATATCCATATCGACTAATAACCTAATTGGGTTTTACCAAACTCGATCAAGTTATGTACTACTACTACATAAAGGGAGTGGGTGTGTGTGTGTTTTTGTGTGTGAGAGAGAGAGAGAGGGGGGGTAAGGGGGGGAATAGGTGATGTAAGGACAAGTCTTGCTTCTTAACCCTTGGGTCTACTCTAGGCCTCTTCTCTAACCTTTTAGGGTTCTTGCACTAAACCCAACTTAGGAGGATCACACTCCCAATCCCTTCCCATTTTAGCTTGTCCACACCAATGTAAAACTTAACATCAACTAATCACCATTCCTTAGATGCCTTACTAGCTCATCTACAGCAAACACCCACAATTGGTCACAATCTACTCAACATGGAGGGATAGGATTATCACTAGGGTTTTTAGTCCATTCCAATAGTCATCCATCAAAAGTCTATTGACATCTATATTGATTCCAAGAAATTGTTCCAATATTTTAAGCCTAGAAGGGCTACAAGGAATTAAGCCACCAAACTCACCTTTTTGCACTTAACTCAAGAAAAGGCTTAACGAGGTGGAAAAATAACTTCATATCCTAATACTCTTTTGGAATACCTTTGAGATTCACCTGGTCTCACTTCCCCAACATGTTTGTCCAGTGGGATGCTAATTTTAAGCCTAAAATTAAGGGTTTGCAAATTTTCTAACAAGATTCATATGGGTTTGATAAAATTATTATATAGGCATGTCACCAAGAGGTCCCCTTTGGCATAGGACTTCTCTAATCTCGTTTCCTTTGCTTCATCCACTTACACTGAATAATTCATCACACTTAATCCCATTAAATGCTATTTCAAACACTATGAGCCATCACTACAAAATGGCCAAAATTTCTTTCTAGGGCCCAAGATCCTACATTATTATATTAGAAGGATTCATCTCACACATTCCAAGGTACCATATGGATTTCATGGTGGAAAGGTGAGTTATGACCCCATCTACACAAACTACCTGGTTAAGGACATCAAAAGTGCACAAACCAAAGCATCTACAAAAGGAAATGAAATGGATTCCACAAACTAGCTAATCACACAAAAAATTAGTAAAAAACACCCAAAAACTCATGAGCAAGTTACAACATGGAATTCAATCCATCAAATGCCCTCAAGAAGCCAAAAACCCATACTGTGATAAAATAACACTAAAATATGCTTGCTCATTCAACCAAATTCCTTCACAATTCCATTCAACTCTTGTTACAAGTTGAGGGAGGCCTTATGTAGCTCCATTGAAAATGCTCCTACAATTATGAGGTGGTTACACAACCATCTAATCAAATTTGCACCTTTTGCAATAAAAGTTGTCATGACAACTTTTGCAATTTTGCAAAATTGTCAAGCAACTTTACAACTTTTGTCTTAGGTATACCAAACCTAGTCCAAAACCCCTAAAACTCTACCAAGTGCTTAGATATTTTATTTATGTTATGAAAACATCCTTCCACCCCTTAGTTGACAAATCTAGCCCTTTAGATGCACAATTGCCATTTTTAGCAATAATGACAACAATTAGAACATCACTTAGCAACTTTGGATGACTAGGTAATCTTGCATGTTCCTAAGGACCTAGTTAGACCTCCCAATGGAAAATAAACACACTAGGACTCATTAGTCCCTTTATTATACTATTGACTAGGCTAAGGCCACTACAAGCCAAAACGCAACTAGGAACCCTAGGTTAACAATTGGCCTTACCTAGGTGCTCCTACACCAATAGGATAAAGAGAGAGAATGAGAGAGAGGATAGGATAGGATAAAGAGATAGAATTAGAGTGTAATTTTATTTTCATCATGTGTGCCTGATGACCAACCACAAACACTCAATGGTTGTTAAAAAAGGTTGTAAAAAGGTTGTAAGGAAGAAAAGTATGGATTGTACAATTCTTGGGAAGTTTGTACAGTGAGAAGGAGCAGGTGAATAGGACCATATAGTGGGAGGTGTGTAGCTATATGGTATTGTAGATAAGTTCATACATTATTGCAAGGGTTGCACAACATTTGATGGTGGTCATATGGGAGATACATTTGGTCGTATAGAAGAGGAGGAAGGATAATGTATGATCAAAGCTAAGGTCATACAATTTGGTTTGGAAGTCAAGGTGACGAACATACAAAGTATCATAAAAGTTGTATGGTAGTGATTAGAAATTGATAATGGTGAAGGGAGATGCCAGAGATGTGAAGGTGATGTAGTACAGATTGATATAGAAGGTTGTACACTAACTATGGAAAGAGATATGTTGATGGTCTTGAAGCCAGAGGTAGATGAAACCAACACATAGATAATGCTAGATTGAAGTAACCCAAACACAAAATATATATCAGAAAACATATAGATTGCAAAAAATAATGAAGCTCTAACTTACTAGATTTGAACTAGGAATTATAGTGATAGAATAGGGTGAGGGTTGAATCCCACTGAAACTACAAGAGCCAAATAGGGAAGATCTTTTAGTTCCAAAATGGCGAACAATCTAGAACTCCAACAGGAATTCATAGTCCAAAGAAATAATCCAAATTTCATACCAACAAATACCTACAAGAAGTGCTTGAATACCCATCAGGGAAACCTCTCTGAGGGTGTATAAAAATAGCTGATGGAAACACCTACCTATGGAAACAAAAATAAAAATGGGTCCGAGATATACTAAATCAATCGGCTCATTAACAATGTTTGATTAATAATTTATTTTGTGATGGGAACATTATACTCGACTTGTCCCAAAAAAAAAAATTTCCTCAAGAAAATGCAATACCAAATGTTGTAGAATGTTCTCACCTTCCCATGTTACATCATCCAATAGTAAGTGTCTCCAATGTACTAAATATTCCTTCATTGTGTGGTCTCACAGAGTCTTCTCATGTACTTTAATCATCTTGGTCAATTCCAATATGAGCTTCCCTTCTTCATTAAGTGGTTAAAGGTCTACAATTACCATGATGTTCCATCCCACGGCTTTCTTAAGGTAGGAGAGATGAAAAATATTATGAATATGACTCCCCTCTAGAAGTTCAAGCTCATAGGTGACTTCATCGATGCAAAAAACTACACAATAAGGGCCATAAAATTATGTATTTAGTTCTTTCCCCCTTTTCCTTCAATGAGGAATCATGGTATAGTTAAAGTCTGAGATAAACCAAGTCACCCACTTCGAAACTTCTCTCGATTTGATGTATACCAGCATACATCTTTCATTGATTTTGCATCTGTTGTAAGTTTTCCTTCAAGGATCTCAAGATGTCCTCTGCCTCCTGAAGCTAGTCCCTCACCCTTAGTATGTGACTGTCACCCAGTAATGTATCAATGAATGGAAGGGTTGCATACCCATATAGTTCTTTAAAGGGTGTCATTCTAATGGACATGTGGTAGGTGGTATTGTAACAGTATTCCCCGAGGTGCATCCATTTGACCCATGCCCATTGTTGTGTCAAAATGTAGTTTCAAAGGTAGCCTTCTAACCACTTGCTCATAATATTCATCTATTTGTCTTTCTGAGGGTAGTAACTAGTACTTGGAAGCAATTTTTTTCCTACTAATTGAAATATTTTTGTCCAAAAGATACTGATAAATCATCCATCCCAATCACTGACAATGTTTTGGGGTAGCCTATGTAGATGAAATACTTCTTTGAAAAATAGATTGACTACCTGTGTGGCCTAAAAATTTGAGGGGATGGCAAAGAAATGTGCATACTTCATTAGTCTATCAAATATCACGAAGATACAATCCTTCACATTCACCTTAGGGATTCCAATAATGAAATCCATTGAGATACTTTCCCACTTATATTCTGGTATAGGCTATGGTTGCAATAACCCAGCTAGTAGAGTATGTTTGAATTTGTTTTTCTGGAAGACCACACTCTCTCTTACATACTGTGATACATATCTTTTAAGATCTTTCCATGAAAACCTCTCCCTAAGTTGTCTGTAAGTTTTGAGGAAGTCAGGGTTCCCAGCCAAGTGTTTTTCTGCTTCAGTTTAGATTCAAGCACTAAGTATATCTAATTCTTATAGTAAATGATGTCATTCACCACTTTTTACTGATCATTTTGAGTGTTTTCATCCATTAGTTCACTGGCAAATATGTTTTTTGAATATTCCACCAACAAATATACTTTCCAATCAGCTAAAATCTGAGTCAATATGTAGATAGTGGGTTTCCTGGACAAAGCATCTGCAACCACATTATTCTTTCCCTTCACATATTCAATGTCAAAATCAAAAGCTTGAATCTTTCTTACCCATTTTTGTTGCCTTTTGTTCAAGTCTCATTTCTCTAGAAAATATCTCAAGCTATTATGATCAGTGCGGATGACAAACTAGGCACCCACTAGATACTATGGGAACTTGCTTGGTGCATGAATAATGGCCAACATCTCATTGTTGTAAATTGAATATAGATACTCTTCTTGCATAATTTGTTGACTCTTGTAAGCTATAGGGTGTCAATCTTGCATTAGTATTGTGCCAATGCCTTCTCTGGGTGTTCCAAACTCTAGAATGAATGGTTGAGTGAAGTCAGGTAAGGTGAGTACTGGACAAGTGCTCATTACTTCTTTCAACTTATCAAAAGTGCATTGCACTTTTTCATTCCACTAGAAGGAACCATTTTTTGTCAAATCTATTTGAGCTAAGAGAATCCTTTTTAAAACCTCTGATAATAACTACACAGTCTAAAAAACCCTTGCAACTTTGAGAGAGATTTTGTGGGGGGGTGGGGGGGGGGGGGGGGTGGGTGCAATCAAGGATAGCCTAAATCTTCTTCTAATGAAATTGTACTCCATATTTACTGACAACATGCCCCGAATATAATATTTATGTCATACCAAATTCACACTTGGATTTCTTGGAAAACTAAGACTAAGCCTTCACGATCTTTAGGACTTCATTCACATGCTTCAAGTGCTCTTCCCATGTATTTCTATAAGTAAGGATATTATCGAAGAATGACAGTAAGTACTTACACAATTCTTTGTTGAAGATGTGATTCATGCATGATCGAAATATAGCAGGTTCATTCGTTAATCTAAATGGCATGACCAAGAACTCATAATGCCATAATGACAAAAAAATCCATCTTCTCCATGTCTTCTTTCCTCATGCAGATCTGATGGTATCCAGAGTGGAGATCTATTTTTGAAAATTAAACTACACCATTTAATTCATCCAATAATTCATCGATCCTTGAAATAAGATATCTATTTTTAATCATCTTTTTGTTCAATGCAAGATAGTCCACACACGTTTGCATCATCCTACCCTTCTTTTTAACCAATACTAATGATGATGCAAAATTGATAGAACTAGGACAGATCTATCCTTTCTCAAGCAGTTCATAAATCATCTTTTTGATCTCATCATTAAATATCTTGAGATGGCAGTATGGTGTGGTTATGACTGGCTTGGCACCTACTTCCAACTAAATAGTATTTTAAAACCCATGATGGGGAGGTATGCCAAGAGGAATGTCCATAAAAAATTATTTATGAGCACTTAGATATTTTGAAGATTGTTATCCTAGTAAGATGTCTGTTGTCCTTTCATGGGTTCTACCAAAAAAAAAAATTGTACACCCCAAGCAATGGCATCATTCCTAAAGATTGTCGCCATCTGATGTGCTAAAACTTCCTTTGATCACTCACTGGCCATTCTACGGAGAACAACCTTCTTCATGTCAACAATAAAAGTGAAGTCCATTTATTTGAAGCTCTAAGTATATTCATCAAGTGTCTCCATCTACTATATGCCGAGAATAACCTCCATATCATCTAGGTCCACTATAAATAAATCCTCTATCACAATGTGGTTGGCCAGGTGATACTTAGTTGGGGAACAAGGTGTGTATAGGGTAGAAGGGTTCCTCCAATGAACTTGACCTAGAATCCTGCATGTGACTCAATAGGTAGACCTCTTTGTTTCACCAGGGATGAGTTTATGAAGTTTAGAGTGGCTCCACTATCAAGAATCACCATTACCCTTTTTTCATCAAAACATCAAAAGCCCATTATCACCATACCAATTTTGAAATTCTCTCCATAAAATTCAAACTAACCATTTTGGTGTCCTTGTGGGGATGGTTCTTTTCAGAGGGTGGATCTTCTTGTTCATCCTCATCATTGGACATGACTTCAATGCAGTGGATTTTTCCTTTCCCAAGGCATTTGTACCCAAGTTTCTATGGTCCCTTATAGTTGAAACATAGTTTCTTCCTTCAAAGCTCCTGTCTAGTAGCTTTGTCCAACAATGGCTTCTTCAAAAAAATTTATTATCTTTGTCCCTCGAAAACACCAACAGTTTAGAATGTGAGTACCCTTGAGAGGATGACGTTGATGATGATGCCATATTTTGAGCCTTCTTGACGACCTCTGACAGGGTGGTAGGATTGAACCCTTTTACCCAACCCTTCAGTGGTTCTACCAATCCATCCATGAAAAACACTATCCGTCTTCTTTCAAAAATGTCCATGACCAAAATAGAGAGTTTCTAAAATTTTGTAATGTACTAGTCAACCAATCCAGTTTTCTTCAATTGTGCCAATTCTTTGAAATTAAGTACGAAATATTTACCATCAAATTGATCTATCAATATCTCAGTGAATTTTTCATAGGTATTTATTCGGTCATGCCCTAGTGTGATGGTGTCATGATGCCACCATTCATGCACTACTCTCTCCAAGTGTAATGTTGCAAATTTAATTGCTTCTTCTTTTGGCATAAGATTAAGATGGAAGTAACTATCGACCTTCATTACCCATGCTTGTGTAGATATGGATCCAAATAATTCAAATGGAGATAAATTTATTTTACTCAACTTAATTTTGAGATCATCATTAAAATATCCTTGGTTTTCACCTCCCAAATATCTCATTGCCAAATCTATGTAGTCTTTGTAGGATATATCTTCCTCAAAATTCATATTCTTCCAGTCTTTTATCAACTGTTCCTGAACTTCCTCAAAGGTTTTCTACTTACCCTCATGTGGTGCCTCTGTCTGTGGGGGAAAATATGACATGGAAGGTCATGAGCGTACTAGATGAGGGTTTTCTTTACCCAATACAAGGTTCATGCAGTGACCATTTTGTTCACGAGATATTTTATTGTCTACCATTTTTTTGATACTTTCTTCCATGAGTCACTGAGTATCATTGATTTGTGCCTAATTCCTCATAATTTCTCTTAGTATTGCCATAGGTTCAGCAATCATGGGTTCTAGTTTGGTCTCCAGTCTATCAACTGAATGTGATCTTCTTCTCTTCAAGTTATAAATCTCCATTCACTATCCAGAGGCTAGAATGATTAAAGCTTTGATACCATTATAATTTTTTGTTCATCATGTGTACCTGATAGCTAGTCATAAACACTCAATGGTATTATGGAAGGAAAGTATGGATTGTATGGTGTCTGTGAAGCTTGTACAGTGAGTAGGAGCAAGATAACAAGATCATACAATTGGAGGTGTGTAGACTTATGATATTATAGACAAGGTCATATAGTATTGCAAGGGTCGTATAGTATTGCAAGGGCCATATGATATTTGATGGTTGTCATACAGGAGATATAGTTGGCCATATGGAAGAGGAGGGAGGATGATGTACGGTCAAAGCTAAAGTCACATGGTGTGGTTTTCAAGGCAAGGTGATGATCGTACGGAGTATCCTAGAGGCCATATAGTATTAATTAGGAACTAATGATGGTGAAAGGAGATGTGAAGGTGATGCAGTACACATTGATGTAGAAGGTTATTGTACAATGACTATAGAGAGATGTATGGTGATGGTTTTGAAGCTAGAGGTAGACAAAACCAAAACACAGATAATGATAGATTGAGTAACCCAAACACAAAATATATATCAAAAAATATATATCTTGAAAATAATAATGAAGCTCCAACTTGCTAGATCTAAGCTAGGAATTACAATGAGGGAATAGAGTAAGGGTTGAATCCCACGAAAACCACAAGAGCCAAATAGGGAAGATCTTTCACTTTTGAAATGGCGAACAATCCAAAACTCTAATATGAATTCATGATAAAAAGAAAAAATCTAAATTGCATACCAATAACTACCTACAAGTCATGCTTAAATACCTATTAGGGAAACATTTCTAAGGGTGTACAAAGATAACCGATGGCAACACCTACCTATGGAAACAAAACAAAAAATGGTTCCAAGATGTACTAAATCAATTGACCCAATAATAATGTTTGATTAATAATTTATTTTATCATGGGAATATTATAGAAAGAGAGGGAGTGATGGATAGGACAAGAACTAAAATTTTATCAAATTCCTTACTCAGTTGATTATTTATTGAGAGAGAGAGAGAGAGAGAACTATCCTAACACTCTTTTCTACCTATTTGTTTCGTATAGATTTTAGGAGTTAGTAATAGAGACATCTTAGGAGTTAGTGATTGACTAATTGTGTGTGTGTGTGTGTGTGTGTGTGTGTGTGTGTGTGTGTGTGTGTGTGTGTGTGTGTGTGTGTGTGTGTGTGTGTGTGAGGGAGGGAGGGAGGAGGTCTAGGGGTTACTCAGAGAAAAACAAAGGTTGAGGGTAACAAGTTAGAGAGAGAGGTTAGGACTTAGTGAATGAAGGAGAGAGGTTAGGAGTTAGTTAGATGTATCTCTTAAGAGTTACTGAGTGAAGGAGTGAGGGAGTGAGAGGATTCAAAATAGGTTTGTATTCATGTTTACCTATTGGTTGCATGTTTGGAAAATAATGAGTACCTATTTTAGACTACTCTTAATTGAAATGGATGGAAACTTTTTTTTGATGTTATAATATTTTTTTATCTATTTAATTTTGTAGATCTCTTCAATACCTTTCCAATGCATTTTGAATGGAGTCAATCAAACTCTAGATGTGAAAGTTATGGCCTTTGAAGTAGAGCCCATTTTTACCTCTTCAAAACCTGATCGGGTTTTGAAAAAGTAAAATTTTCTGTCTTAATAACCCAATCGAGCTTCAAAACCTGATCGAGTTATGGCTTGGTAATGGCCTTGGGATTTAACACAAAGGCTTGGGAACTCATTTTCCCTTCAATTTTATTCCTTTCGATGTTTTTTCATTTGATAAGATGAATTCTCGTCTTTTCCTTCATCAGGTTTCTAACTAGTAAAGTGGGTATGTCTAAAATCACCACTATAATCTCGCATGTCTTCTTAGCTTTCTAAACATATCAATTTTTCCTTTTTTGGACAACATTAACATTGTAAACTTTAATTAGTTTTACCACTATATTCATAGTCCTCATAAACGTGTGTCGAACTTTTTTAAATAAATTTTAATATGCTTAACCAAATGAAAAATAAATTATATATTATTTTCCTATACTTCATTCTAAACACTTTTTTTTTTTAAATCCATTTTATTATTATTTTGGTACAAGTTATGCCATGCACACGAACAGGTACTGAAATTTCATGATGCAATAACTTCAATAATTCATTAAAAAAAATACTCGTTAGAAAATTATAACAAAAAATGCAACTTCTAGATATCACTCTTATCTATCATCATACCAAAGAGATTTACAAAATATTGAATATAGCTAAGTTTTTTGCACTACAAACGAAAACAACTATGTTATATTTTCTATAAAAATAAGGTATTTTTTGTGTGCACAAGGTTTGACCCAACTAATCTTATCCATTTTTGTAAAAACTCTAGTAGTTTAGAAAGTATATTTAGAGTATAATAATTTATATGTTTTACACATCTTTTCGATTTGAGTGGATGACCATCAAATGTCTTGTCTAAGTGAAGGTTTACATGATTTTAGGAAAAAGGTGTCCACTTATACCCCCCTTTTATACACCATCTTGGTGCACTCACCCATGTCTAAAACTGCTACAACCTTAAGAGAATTAAGATATTGTTATATAGTCAAAATGGGAGGAAACTTGATCTATCATGAGCCCAATATGAATGACATTATTCTAGCTAAACAAGATTATAGAAAAAAAATTGGTGCAAGAGGTTTCTTAAGGTATTTTCAAAGGCTAACTATGTATGATGAATATATTGCATTTCATTTCTTGATTACATTGCACAATGGGGAAGTCGGGGATAAAGGTTTGATGATTAAATGTGGTAAGAAGATCATAGAAGAGGTTTTAGGGTTGCTTTAAGAAGGATATCAATTCATGGAGGATATAGATCTTAATACAACAAGAGCACAATTTTCTCTCCATAGAGAGCCATGATTAGAGGTAGACAGAAAATGAGGCACAAGAATAATTTCTTTTCTAGATCCTTATAGATAATGTCAGTTGTACATCATGCAATCCTTACTTGAAAAGGTCAGAATACATATCTTCATGAGATTCATTTTAAATTGCTTAGTTATTTGAGACATGATAATAGACATGTAAATCTCCTAAATTTTTTGTTTCATTTGTTAGAGAAGCGAGAAGGAATAGATCAACAAGGTGAGCCAAACTTTGTTTCACATCACTCTTTGATAAAGTTGTTGGTAAAAGAGCTTTTCAAAAGCATTTAATAGTTTCTTGGCATGAATTCATTTTATCTAATCAGATTGAACAAAGACTAGTAGGCCTAAGGGGATAAGAGTTAGGGAGAGAAAATCTATACTAAGCAAGCCATGAAGAAGGTGCTTGAAAGATTTGAGCCTTCTTCTTTTGATTATCCTTCTAGAAACTATAGGTCTACCCAGAGAAAAACACTTGTTGAGTCTCCCAATGCTTCTACTTTTGGTCAAGATAAAAAGAAAGCAATATCTTCTAAAAAAAATTCAAACCCCCTAGTCTTCTATAAGAACTAGGGCTTCTACTCAAAAGGAAAAAGGAAAATCTGTTGAGCATGAGGAGGTTCCACCTAGACAAGAGACACACAATGTTAGGGAAGAAATAGATCTCACTGGTTGATACCTCACTTCCTCTGAAGCGAAAAAAGTCAAAAAAAAAACTCTTGTAGCAACTACTATAGGAGAATCATCTCACAAAAGGAAGAAGAAAGATTTGAAAATTTCAAAATAAACGCATGTTAGGAGAAGTGTGTGGTTCAAAAGAAACCATAGTCCAATTATTCCCTTGCAATTTCAATGATTAATTTTAAATCCTCAAAATATTTAGAGAAAAGGATGATAGAATCATAGGTGAATGTTGAAACCGAGGGAAATGTTGCACAAGAAAGCTAAAAATAGTAGGGGGGTATTGTAATGCAAGACTACTTAGAATAGAAAAAAGATAACAATGTTCAAAATGAGTCTCAGGAAGGAAAACTAGAATATTGAGAGATTGATGAAATTATAATTGAAGATGATCAAGATAGCTCAAAATCATAAAAACATTTTTTTTGTTTAAACAAAGAGAAGAAGGTTGAAAGAAAATATATATTGATCAAGATTCTTATTATAATGAAGAGTATAGGAGGATTTTGAGTTTAGGGAAGATAATAATTAGGAAGAAATTTCATTATCTTTAGGTAAGCATATTTTTTTATGAAAACCCTGATATTGATATGAATGTTGTGAATAGAGTGGTAGAACAAATTTTTAATGAAGAATAAGTTGCTTTGGCTTAAATTGCACAAAAACTTGAAGTTGATAACCTAGAAAGAGAAATTATGCTATGGACCAGTAAGCCAACTAGGAAAACATCGAATGATGAAAAGACTACCACTCTTCAGTCTGAATGGGTTAATATTGAAAATAGGGACCCTCTCCACTATTAGATTTGTCTACATCATTAACAAATGGTCTTAGTTTATACCAACAAATGATCATAGAAAGGGCAATGTAAAAAGAAGAGGATAGAAAATTGCAAAAAGATAATAATTAATTACCAATATTGAAATATAGTTGAGAAGTAGGAAGAGATAATTGTGTTGAAGGAGTAGATTGCACAAATTACCACTATGATACCATAGTTAATGTAGTTTAGGCCACCATCGCATGAATACATACATACATACGTGTGTGTGTGTGTGTGTGTGTGTGTGTGTGTGTGTGTGTGTGTGTGTGTGTGTGTGTGTGTGTGTGTGTGTGTGTGTGTGTGTGTGTGTGTGTGTGTGTGTGTGTGTGTGTGTGTGTGTATATATATATGTATGTATGTATGTATGTATGTATGTATGTATGTATGTATAGATACATACACACACACACACAAAAACATCAGATATAAATTTTAAATTTAAAGTTGACTTATCTTGTTTAGGAACTTTATCCATCCCTAGACACTGACATGAATTTCACTCTATCTTTGAATCTTCTCGTGAGAATGGAATCCTCTCCTCTATGTTGGGGATATTCAATCAAGAGCATATATGTCATGGGTGCAAGATGAATTAAATATACAAAATAAAGCCCACCTATATAGACATGAAGAAGTAGATATCTCATTGCCTATAAGGCCAAAAGCTAGAGATGCTCAAAAGTACTATTACAATTGGCTAAAACCAACCAAGATTGATGCAGTGAGTGAGAAAATGTATCCTCTCAAAGAAGTTGCTATAAATACTATGAAAATATGGTTGGAAGGGAAGTGCATGAATCTTTTGATCAATTACCCAAAGATGGATAAAATTGCATGAGGCTTTAAAAGTTAAGGAACCACACTTTCCCAAAAATTACATCATGGTCAGCAAGAGCACCGTGGTATATCATATTGGGTAGGACTAGACTAAGTTATTAGATTTCTGTAAGTATCCAACCTCCACTCCTTATCTATCCACTTCTTGGAATGAACAAGATGTTTATAATCATGGCAATAAAAGTAAGGCAATAGGAGAAGTTAAGGGATACACAAGGCTACTACTAGAGCTATGCCAATGGATTTGTTGGACAAAGTCTTCTTTCTTATATGAGAATCAGCCCAGCTTTGAAAGTACATGGTTTTTGGTGGTCCAACGAGGGTCTAAGTTGGGGCAAATGATGAAGCCAATTAATGGCCTATGTGTTCCTTAATTTATATGATAGTTTAAGGGTTTTCATTATTTATTTCCTAAAGACTTTTAAAATTTTATCTTGTATAAAATTTCATTTTGCCTATACTTATCATGGTTTGATGTTTTAGAACTATAATGCCATGGTCAAAACATATGGTTATAAATAAAAGAAAATCAACAATATACATATTAATGAATTTATTGTTGTTTATCCTAAGTTTTTTATTGGGTAGATGTGCTTTTAACCAAGTATCCCATGTGTGCAAGAATAAGTTAGCATAGTAAAAAAAAATTATGAAGTAATGGCAGGGTTATATGTTGTGAAATATGGCATGTGCTGCTAATCTACTACACAAACAATTCAACATAATGTGGGAAGCACTAGGAAACAAGGAGATTGACTAGTTCAAGTAATAACCACATGAAGGAAGGGAAATAAATGTCATCTACTATCCAATGAGTGGTTCAATGTAATAACTAACTGCCTATGCAAAAATCCAACACCAAAATGTTCTGGTTAGCTACTTGAAGGAGGACTTGTCCTATGGAATGAGAAATATATCAAATTGTTGAACTCACTAAGTCTCTTCTATATCATCATGGCTGAAAGGATCTTCAATATAGGAAGTTTTTTTAGAATGCTCTATTATAAATAATCTATCCCATGGACTTGTTCTAGTTAGTCAAGAAGTTGTATTGTAATCCAAAGCAACACTAGTCAATAAAGAATTTTATATTCCAATTTGTAATTGATGTCTCAAGTATGAATAAAATAAATTTGTTTATCTCCATCAATTTATCTTGAGAACTTTATTTATAAAATCATCCAAGGGGGGCCACTTGGTGAGTTAATCTTGTTATTAGATTTACATTTCTATTTTCCCAAGAGTAACTTGATGCCATGTTGTTCTTGTAGCCATGTAGTAATAGAACCCACGCTTATTCCTCCAACAAAGGTAGACAAAATAGAATCATGTATGTAGCTAAATTGCTTTCCATAGAATAGATATTTCCATTTTTGGATTCTAAGATAGGAATGAAATTCCAACATTTCACTTAAGCTATTTTGTTTCCATAGCATAGCGATGAGAATTGGGGTGACATAGAGCATATTCTTTGCTTCACAATTTTAAGTTAACATCTCTAGTTTGATACTATAAATTAACTTAAGGGGTTATTTGGTAACTACTTAAAGATTTCTAATCCATGAGTAATGGGCAATTGACTCTAGTTTCCAACTTTATTGACTTAGCAAGAAGATCAAACGATAAGTCAAGCAGAAGATATGGCTTTTCTTTGGGATCTTAAAATTGCTTCCTCTATGGGAATCAAAAATTTGGAGATTGAAGGTGACTCCAAAATCATAGTTGAAGTTGTCCAAAGAAAGACCAAGGATGGCTAGAGAGTGTGCCTCATCAACCTTGATGTCAATACCCTACTCCATCAATTTTAGGAACAAAAAATTGGTCATATTTACTATGAACGTAATTTTGTGGCTAACTCTATGGGAGAGGTTGGTTTGCATCTGGAAGGCTTAAGATGTTGGTGTGCTACTAAAAAAATGCTAGAGAAGATCCTGTTAAGGCAAAAGGAACACATCATCACCACTTTTATCCATGAGTGACACCTCTATTTGTGTGCAATGGAACCTAGCCTTGATTTTTTAAATTATCATTTGTATGTCCAACACACCTGCTTGGAGGAAATGATTGTGAGTTGTACTAGGAGGTATGTGTTGACTAGTTTGATTTGGTGGGCTTATATGGCTACCTAGATTGTGAAGATGATGACCTAGTATGAGCCATTAAGGTGTCATAACAAAAATAATGAATTTAAAAATATTCCTATAAGAATTTGTCTTAGACAAAAATTCACCCAAGATCAAGGAACTCAAGCACAAGCACAAGTAGACCAAGAGAGTATGATCAATATCAAAATATATTATCTTAAGCATATACATACACACTAGGAGAGCCTGTATATAAAGGCCTCTAAGATGCATCTAGAATGTGTCTAGAATGTAGTAGGAGATAAGCATGATAACTAAGCACACATCCTCCATAATGAGAGGATAAGCATAATGAGGTGTCTTACATGTGTAGATTTTGTAGACACCATGTGCTCAAATAAAGTGCTTACTCCTATGTTGTAGACACCATGTGCATAATTAGAGTGCTAACTCCTATGTTGTCAACATGACAACTCACAAGAGTAGGCATACTCCTAGGTGACTAATAAATAAATAATAATAAATGCATTAACCTAAGAAAACTTAAGTAAAGTGTAAATAGTAAATACTTATTTAAACCAACACCCCCCCTTAAGTGAAACTTAGGGGAATGCACTTCAGTTGACAAAATCTAGGATGAAATGCATGATGGGTCCTATCTACTAGGCCATGTTAGGTACCCATGTACATAAAAAATGCAATCTCCCATAAAGTAGAGAAAGAGGGAAAATCTCATGGGAAAAACCCTCCCCCAAAGAGAGATGAAAAAGACACGATGTATGGATGGATGGAGTAACCAAAACCCCCCCCATTACGACATACATCAAGTATATACAAAGGAGAAAAATGAGAAGAAGTAGAGAGACAAGATAGTCTCCAACCACCCCCCCCCTAAAGAAGAGTGTCAACTAGTGATATTTGCTCTAATGTAGAAGTTGATCCAAGACTGTAGAATGGTGTTCCTCCCCTTTGGAAGAAACAATGCCATGGGTACAAATGAGATGCTTCCACTATGTGTGGAAAGAATCCTATAGATAGATGTAGTCTTTGAAACCTACTCAACCATCCCTATGAAGGATGAATGTAGAACCTATCTCAAAGAACTGTCTGTCTCCTCAACTGATAAAGAGACCCTTTGCAATTTTTGTTCATAAGTTTCTACAATCACTTCAACTTGTGAGGATCAATCATGTAGATAATGGATAGGAGGGTCAAAGTGAACCCTCATGACAACTGAAGAAGTGTCTACTTCATCAAAGAGAAGATGTATATCATCAATATTATCCTCCAAATCTACTAAGTGTGACTCCATGAAAAAACCCACAATGTCTGCCAAGAAGTCATCTATTGAAGTTAGAGCTAGAAGACTAGATGTACCCTATTGTGTTGGACCTATCACTGTGGTGCTATATGCATGTGGAAGATGTTGATGTCATGACCTCACATTACAACTATCAATAGAACCCCATGTGTTTGAATCTGTTGAAGCATTATCATTGGTGTCACTATCAATCTCCACAATGTATGATGTGCGAAGAGGATTAGAGGACAAGCTTGGTGAACTTTCTTCAAAGTATACATCCTTCTCCACAAAGATCGGATGTATCTCTGGATCCATAAGTCTGTATGTCTTCACACTGTCTTCATATCTGATGAAAGTACAAGATTGAGGTGGTGGTGCCTTACATCCCCTGGAAGATCTATTTGCCCATGTTGGACAACCAAAGACTCTGAAGTGTGTCACAATTGGTTTTCTACCGCACCATGCCTCAAAAGGAGTCTTTTCACCTAAGGAAAAATGAGGAGACCTATTAAGTATGTGATTGGCACTGTTGATTTCTTTTACTTCAAGTGATGGATCTAGAGACTTGGCATGTATCATGAAACTTTCCATGGACTTAAGGTTTTGTATCCTCAGTGCTACAACATCTGTCTTGTGCAGAATGAATTCTGGTGGATTCTAAAGATCAATTCCCTCAAGTTTGCAAAAGTCTATAAGTCTTCTATTCACATATATGCTCTCATTGTCCATTCAAAAAAATTTGATGGCTTTCCTTGATTTCTTTTCAACGTGACTCTTGAAGGCTAGAAACTTATCCAACACTTCATTCTTATGATGAAGAAAGTAGACCTAAGTGTATCTTGAGAAGTCATCAATGAAAGTAGACCATGTGAACCATCTAAAGAACCATTGGTGCTCTTGAAGACTTCCATTTATATAACTTCTCCTCTGGATGCATATCCACTGAACCTGTTGAACATTCACCTATGGAAAAGTTGATTAGAGGTAGACCTTTGACCATTTTTTTTAGCAAAGTTTCTAAAGGTAGCAAAAGGCAAGATGACCATACTAGTCATGCCATAATTTGGCTATTGAATTGGATTGAGTTAGCATGTCTTGTGAAGTATACTTGGGCACAAAGTGGGAGAAAGAATACAACCTTTTGTCATGATTAATGTTCCCCACTACAACCAATGAATTATCTTTTAGACTATGCACCATTACTGAATCAGGAAGGAACTCAACTTTATGGCCATCTCCAAGGTGAGTGATTTGGTAAATTGAGAGGAGATTAGAACTTAGGTTGGGAACATAGAGAACATCTTTGAATTCTCCATTTTCCATCTCCACATAGCCTTTCTCTTCAACTTCCATTTTTGTATCATCTCCCACAAAGATGTGTGATACCTTTGACTACTTCAATGAAGGAAAATCCTCTTTTGAAGAACCCATATGATAGGAGGCACCTAAGTCAAGAATCCATTCCGTTGAAGAAATTGAATTTGCCATGAGTACTTGCCCTTTGCCCTTTGAATCTGAAGAAGACCCTTTCTCCTTATAAGCATTAGGAAATGGAACATTATGTTTCTTCATGATATTGGACAACTCATCAATCTTTTTATGATAACACTCATGTTCTTCATGACCCAATTTCTTGCAATAGGCACACTTTTTCTTGTCCTTATTAGTTTCCCCCTTCCTATTGGAAATCGAGGAAGACTTACCTTGTTGATTTGATGATGGTGTTGTCTTTTCTACATCCTCTAATTTGTTGTTCTTCCATTTCTTATTCTTACCCTTTCCTTTATTTGAAGATTGACTGGCTGAATTTTGAGAACCCTCATTATTGGCCACCAATGCCTTAGACTTAGGTGAATTGATAATCCCCATTGATTTCAACTTCTTTTCTTCTCTATCCAACAAGTCAACATAATCATCAAAAGAGACTTTCTAATAGGCAGACCCTAATGTATTCTTTGAGGTGTTATAAGAAGAAACAAATGTGAAGTACTCTAATGGAAACTTATTATGAATAAGATAGACCAATCTGTCAACTTTGATAGGATTCCCACAATCATTAAGCTTCGTTCCTAATTCATTCACCTTAATGATAAAATCTTGTATGGAATCAAATGTCTTTGGATCTAAGGAGACAATCTCATCTTCAATTTTGTAAATATCTTCCTCAAACACTTTACCATATAGGGTTTGGAGGCTATCCCAAGCTTCCTTGGATGTACAAGACTTCTAGATCTGATACATGATCTTTTCATCATCCCCAAAACATATATCACCTAGGGCTTTTCTATCCAATGCTTGCCAAGCTGAAATGTCATTTTTTGATACATTATCACATGTTGGTTTTGGAAGGGTACCATCTACATATTGAGAAACTCCATTATGCATTAAGTGACACCACATTTTGATGGACCATGTAGCATAGTTATGTGGAGTTAATTTTGAAAACTTAAAATTTTCCATGATGTAGAAAACGAAAGAAAATAATAGAAAAAAAAAGAGGAACACAACACCAAGAACACCCCCCAATTTTCACTCAATCAAGAAATCTCCCCCACCCCCCCCCCCCCCCCCCCCCCCCCCCCCACCAAAAAGATGCTTTTGGTACTTTATAAGTAGTGTGTTTATAATGGCCACTTACCAATTTTGGCCTTCATGGACTTCTGATTTTTCTATTTACAACCTCTTAATGGAATAGAAATTTGAAACTTTACGATCTACGACAATTTTGATGCAGTACAAAGAAAAGAAAGGTCTTATTTCTCAAAGTGACACCTTTTTCTATACAACCCTATAATTTGATTGTAGATCTAGAAAGTAGATGAAAAATAGCACACTTTCAAAAAAAATGAAACCTGATTTCGAGTCCAGATGTGCTCGTATGGAGCAATTGAAGTTGCAAAATGTAGGATTAAACAGGTATAGTCACCAAAAGATGCAATTTATGACAAATCTGTGCACCAAAACTAGAAAAGAACTACACCACTAAAAATTTTAGGAAATTCTAGCCAAAATCAAAAAAAAATTGCACCTAATTTGGAGTTCGGATGATTGAGATATGGCCTCCCAAAGTTGGACTACAAAATCAAAAATCAATCTGGAGAGGGGTTGAATCAGAGAAAGATGGGGTTAAATTTAACAATAATATGGTCATCATCACAGTTCAATTTTTCCCTTAGATGATGTTCATACGGCCATCAAATTTAAGCTCCTGAACTGATGATGTCAGCGTACCCAGGCCCTATGATGATATCAGCATGTATGGAACTATACAGATGGTTACATGTATGGAATGACACGTAGGCTATTAACATGTACTGCTTATTTGGCATATGAATTGGCTAGTGACGTGTCTTCACTACTAACTAGGCAGATGAAATAGTAATGACATCGCTATCTGATAGGGTTGTAGACTTTGTCGCTGATGTGTCTAGTTGTCTGAGCTGGTAGGTTAGACCAATAAAATAGTGTAGCATGGTGTGAAGCTTGGAGAGTTGCAGGCTGCATGGGCAGCTATGATATGGTCATGTGTCACTATTGGAAGTCTGTGCGCAGATTTCTTCACTAGAGGTGGGAAGTGGTTCACAGGAGCCAGAGATAGATTACAGTCATCAAAATTGTGTGGGGTTTATCCCACATCACTTGTGGGATGGACTCCAAATAAATTTTAAAAGAATGTCGCTGGTGAGTTTAAACAAAGGCCACTAGGAGGTATGTGGCCATGGTCTGCTGGTAAAGTTGGGTTTCGGGGTAGCCAAATTTAGTTGTCAAGTTATGCCACCGAATATGTGTGGTACGGCTCGCCTAATTTGGCCGAATGGTGTAGGATAAATGTCAAACTTAGAATAAATGCCACTTATAAAATAGAATATTCCTCGTAAATTGTAGGGTCAGGGTGTCAGTTCCTAGTTCTACAAAAAAACTTCTTTGTACGGGCCTGTAGGGCCTTTTTTTTTGAAAAAGCCACAAATTTGAAAGTATTGAAGAGAAGGATAAAATTGTAGATCTGAAAAATAAATAAATAGATCAATTAAATGATCATACCCAGTTGCAAATTGAGGCCTTTGGGTTCTGATTTGAAAAAAAAAAATTGCCTCACGATTGACTTTAGCCCAGCATAGGTGAATTTATAGCCAATTTTCACTAAATCAACATTTCAGACACAATGGCAAGGTTTGATTTGGCTCTAGATGCTCCCAATTTTTGCAGATTCTCTAGATTTGGGTCAAGGTGTTGAAGCAACAATGGTCTTGAATGGCTATGTGAAGAGAATCTCCCTAAGCTCGGATACCATGTAAGAATTTTCCTTAGAGAAAAATTCACACAAGATCAAGGAACTCAAGCACAAGCACAATAGTAGACCAAGAAAGTATGATCAATATGAGAATATATTATCTCAAGCATATACATACACACTAGGAGAGTCTGTATATAAAGGCCTCTAAGATGCATCTAGAATGTGTCTACAATGTACTAGGAGATAAGCATGAAAACTAAGTACACGTCCTCCATAATGAGAGGATAAGCATGATGAGGTGTCTTATGTGTGTAGATGTTGTAGACACCATGTGCATAATTAGAGTGTTAACTCCTGTGTTGTCAACATGACAATTCACAAGAGTATGCATACTCCTAGGTGACTAATAAATAAATAACAAAATATGCATTAACCTAAATAAACTTAAGTAAAGTGTAAATATTAAATACTTATTTACACCAATAATTTCCAAAAAAAAATGATAATGATGTTTTTTTATAAGAGCTCTCACATGCACAGGTGTCTAGTGCATGAAATGAGGTAGAAGTTTAATATCAAAACTATGAAAAAAGATGGAGCTATAGTAGTTATTACTCCTTGGCAAGACACTTTGGGTGTTGGCTTTGTATTCAAAGGGGGTTTCCTACCATTTACACCAACACTTATTCTCTATTGATATCTACACTATATTTTCTTTCCATGGGTGGTGCCAAGCTTAGAATTGAGCCCAACAAGATTTATGAAGTGTACAAGAAGAACCCTACATTGATGTTTGTGTATAGTGAGGAAGGTATCCTACCCTTCATGGATAGTATAGAGAAAGGTTATAATGAGATGGTATCTCATAAATTTTGCACTACCTAAAATGATGAAGAGTTACTGTAAATGACATAACCTTTGAGGTTAATGAAGAGGTCATTGTGAAGGCTACATGACTTTCTACTAAGGGTCACAAATGGAAAAAGACTAGCAAAACTTCATACTAGAAAAGCCTAAATCATTTTTTGGAGTCCCCAAGGAGCAAACTATGAAGAATCAAGGTGGTTACAACTGTAAAGACCTTCCTAATAGTTGGCCCCACATCTTCCATATCATCATGAAATATTTCATTCTTGAAGGTAAGTTCACTGTCTTCTACTTCTAACACTTTCCTTTCATAAACCACCTTAGGAATAAGGATTTCATTTCTATTCTATTTTTTCTTCTGCACTCCATAGAAAGCAATGTGGAGTCTATTAAAGAGGATAAAGCCATGATATAGGAGTTTATTATCCTACACTAGGATCTTATTTATAGATGGTATAATTTTCACCTAGCCCTTTTTCCCTTGGTAAATGTGTCTATTCAAGTTGTGTCACATAATGAGGCCTCCCCATCTAATTTGATATAGGACATTGGTCTCCCTCGGTTAGTACTAATGCAAAAAGCTGTGTCAAAAATCCCTTCAAAAAAGAGGTCATTACTCCTACTTTTGATTCCAAGGATTCCAAAATCAAAAGAGCTAAGAGCCCTTGCTGCCCCCCCCCCGCCCCCCTGCCAAAAAAAAAAAAAAAAAACAATCACTGGAGAAGGCAAGAAATAAGTTTTTAACATTGACTTGGATGATTGTACTAAAAATCCTAGAGTTGGTAGGTTGAATAAACTAGCGAAACAAAAATGAAAAAAAAAAGTCATCAAAGCTAGCATGTCCACCAAGTTAGAAGCATCTGATGAAAATTATACTAATGAGTGTTCCCAACACTCTTCCAATTTGAAGAAAGAACTTCCCCTCCCTATGATCAAGAATGTGACTTATGCGCTCTCCACTACCCCTCCTCTTTCACCTCCCCATTGTCCCAACAATAATCCTCCCCAAACCCTAGCCCCACCCCTAACCCTAACCTCCCTCGGTAGGTTTTTGTTGAGCTGGAGCTAAAGGTTGACACCATTGCCCCCAGATTTGGTTGTATGGTGGGAAAAATCAAACACCAACTTTCAGACCTAGAGGAGGTTGTGAAATGGATGAAGATGGAGGTTGTGGGACTCAATAGCATAATGTAGGACACTATCAAGTTTTCCATTAAAGTGGTGCATGCTTATTATATCACCCTTTGTTTGATGCAGTAAAGGATCGCAGGTGTGAAGCCAAAAGTTGATGAAGATTATAAGGATCTCTTCCAGTTCCTTAAGGAGGAATGGGCCTCAACATCTTCTCTAAGACGTTGGGAGGGAATAGTTGGTTATGTGAATTTCTTTTCTTTTTCTATCTTGTCTATGGAAGTCCTAGGGCTTTGTTAGCTTAAAATATATATTGTTGATATTATTGGTCTTGTGTTACTCGTATTTTACCTAAAATTTTGACTAACTATGCTACTATTGTTAGTTTTAATTATGTTTTAAGATACTGTATTTCGTTCAATGTTTTTGATAGAGGCAAAAATAGGATGCTTTGTTATGTCGTTAATGTGCTAGCTATTGTTAATGCTCTAGTCCTATATTGTTCTACGAGCCTATACCCTTTTGCTACTTTTTTATTCAAAAACATGTGACATTCTAGTTGATAGTCACATCACACTTTTTTTTAAATGTAGAAATTCAAACTTTCTTATGCACTAATATTAATGTTATCTATTTGGAAACTAACAATTCAAGAAAAAAATAGTTTCTTTCATTTGTATCAAAAGTTAATAAAAATAATATAGTTTATGTATTCGATTGTGTGCAAGTTTTTGCATCAACATTTCGAATCACACTGTGTGATCCATTATCAAGATGAGAAGAGAGTTGAAAGATCAAAAAGTGATAAACTATTGCAAACTAGTTACCTATAAAGGGGAGGAGAGGGAGAGAAGAGGTAGAAAAGAGTAGGAAGAATTTAGAGAAGGCAAACCAAAGTAAAAAGTCAACACTAAGTCTAAAAAGGGGAGGTATAGAATAAATAAATGAAAAACGAAAACTAATATACTACCAAAAAAATTAATAAACCCAAATCACCAAAAATATCAAATAGAATTCTTGAAAATTTATACATTTCATTAGTTTACATAGAAATTAAGTAGATTTTGTTGTCTTGATCATTTCTTTAATAAATATATAATCTAGATTTACCTTCAAAATAATATAATCCTTCTAATGAATACTTTTGATTAATTATTATTATTTTTCAACTAATCAAAAAAATTTATTATGTTTTACTTTCTTATTATTTTCAAAGTAAAAAGTTATGATCAAAATTCCATTTACCTCAAAAGAATATTAGATCAAAATGTTGAAGTCAAATTAAAATAGATAAACAAATAATAGTAATACTTTCATCAATATAATATAAAAACAACCAAGGTTGCAAGCATTTATTATTATCCTAATAACCTACTTCACTCCATTGTCAATGTCCCGACTAATGTGAGGTGGCATCATTGTTTAAATGTTATACCATTTACTATTATCTTTATAGTTGAAAATTGTAAAAAAAAATATTGTTTTTTATTTATTTTTTTACTTTTTTTTAAATTTATGTCATATTTAACCTCCTTCAATTATAGATTATAAATATTGACTAATAGTTATCAATTGGAATTTGAATATCTATTTAATTTATATTTGAGTGATACGTGTGTATGTCCTCTAATTATATATATACTTAAATATTGACTAATAGCTATCATCTAGAATTTGAGTATTTATTTAATATATACATGTGTATGTGAGACTTCATAAATTAATATTTGATCAATATTAGAAATTAAAATAATATTTAATATGAATAAAATAATTCAACTATTATTTAATTATCAATATCTTAAAAAATTGGATGAACAGCTACACTTTATCTATTATTACTTTTTAATATTTACTTTGAATAAATAAATTAATACTTAAACTAATAATTTTTGTACTTATTGAAGCTAATATGTAATTCCATACTCAACTACCCAAAAGCTATGGAAATTGTAAAGCGCAACGATAGCCATCCAACACATTTTTAATATGTAGCTTTATATGTACGTTCTTGGATGGATATCTCTGGTTTTTGCCTGCAAAATCTGACTTTGACCAATAAAGTTGATGGTAGACATAATGTTAGCACAAAAACTTGATAATGTTTTCTAGTCAACCTTTAATTATTTTGCTCCTCCCATATTTTTGCACTATTATTATTTTATAGGTGGTAACTATTGAGATGCAATTTTATTTATTTTATTTTAAATAGGCCAATCAGATTTCAAAATTTCTCAACTCTATTTTTATTTTCTAAAGTGTAACAATTTCAACATATTTTTCATTATAGCATACAATAAAATAGAATCACTTTTAATGTCTAATTAGTCAAAAATATTTTTTAGGATAATCATCTATGTTAAAAAAATATTCTTTAATATTTTCTTATTTTTCAACTTTCTTAATCCTTTTTTCAATAAATAAATTAAAGAGAGCACAATCAACTAAAATAAATGAAATAGATTGATAATTATAAGAAAGGAAAATAATTAGGAAAAACAAATAAATTGTTAATTGATAACTGACAAAAACTATCTTTTAATCAAATTTGTTTATGATTCTTTATTTACTAATATTTAAAATTTAAAATATCAATACAATCAAAGAAATGGTCTATTGCAATATTAGAATAATTTAAAAATGAAAAAAAAAGGTAATTCTAAAATAATATAAAACACTCTTTAAAAAAATAAAATAATCGAAAATAACAATGAAAATTAGTATATTAGTGATGGAAAAGATAAAATAAAATAAATATAAAAATAAGCTAATTTATTATTTTAAAAGTATTTTTTATCTAATTTTCAATGAAAAAAAGATAGAAGAAAACTTTGGCTACCCCTAAACATCACACACTAAGAAAATAATTAAGTTTGGAAAAAATAGGTCAATTTTTGCTATTATCTTTAACACTTTTAACCTAGAAAACAAGCTATAGGTGATGTTTAAGCCCTTCAAAAAAAATCGAGTTTTTTTCACAGCCAAAAGAGAAACTATCAAGGAAGTTGTAAAGCTCCCACCCAAGTCTATCTACTCACTAAATTATTTTGTACCTCACTCTCTATAATAAGCAATAGAAAGAACATAAATCAAGTTTATTGGTGTTTAAAAATCAAGAATATTCATAATCATTATGTTCCAAATTATTATTTTCACAATCATTTGTATATTAGCGTTAAATGAATAGTATTTCTTGCTCGAGCTCTATAACTTGTTTCCACTAGAGCTTTTTTTTTAAATTACAACACCCCACCCCCTCGCCTGCAAATTTTGTTGTTAGGTCAGTCTTGAATGGGCATGAGATCCTTGTTGATCCCTTACTAGAAACTTCTACTAATACTGAAAATTCTCTGCCAAAATATTCCCCCAAGCCTGACTGGAAGGGTGCACTTGTGGGGGTCCTCTTGGTGAATTGGATTCCATTCTTGTTGACTTTATTCATACAAAAGAAGGCACTAAAATTTCTTTCCTTGATTCTGTTGTTGAGTGAACCATGGTTGACATGCATTTGACTCTTGTTGGGAGATTTTGCAACTTTCACCCCTCCATTACCATGGCCAGGAAATGGGTTGGTGTCCAATAGAAGTTTAAGGGTGGTTTTCTAGTCTTTGTTAAGGGTGGTTTTCCAATCTTTGCTATGTTGGGTGGGTTGTTTCTTTTCAAATTCACTGCCTAGGATGACATCTCTCTTGTTCTATCTAAGTTTTGGTTTTATGGAAAATATTTTTTAACTTTGGCCAAATGAAAATTAGGGCTTTATCCCTCAACGAAACCCAAAAGGGTGGCTCCAGTTTGGGTTTGGCTACCTAGACACCCCAGTAGGTTTTGGGATGATAAAATCTTCAAGTATGTGGGTGAATCCTTTGGGCACTACATTTAGGTAGTCATGGTTACTTTGACCAAATCTTGGTTGGCCTTTGCCACATTTTGTATCAATGTGACTATTAACGAAACCCCTTCCAAATTTGTAGTATTGAAATATAAGCTTGGATGTAGACCATTGTGCAAGAGAATGACACTCTTTTTTCCAAAATATAAAACTCTAAGGGGCACATTATTATGGATTGTAAGGCCCTTCAATATAAGGAACCTAAGCTAAAAGGAAATGTGTCATCCCTGTCTTGTTTAGATAATGATTGTGTGGTGGTCAAATATGGAACTGGTTAGATTCCTCCTACTTTCTCAGTCTCTACCTCAATGTCTACTTACCTATAAGAGGAAGAGATCCCTAAGCCTTTTCACCCCCCTTGGGTAGGACGATATCTTGGATTTTCACCCCTCAGTCCCCTCTAAGACTGATTGTAGCACTTAGTCTTATGTCTTTCATTGGGCACTTGTTGGAGTTGAGGATAGCACAAAGGAATTCACCTTTGGAGAGATTGGCCTTCCTCCTAGTGTATTATTGTTACACAGGGTGTCTATCTTCCTATAGTTGAGGATTTTTGAGCCCTAGAGGACCTTTGGTGATACTAAGGGAGAGTGGTAAATGTTAAAGATAAAGTAAAGGAAAGAAAAAGAGGATATCGGCATTGAGATGAAGTTAGAAGACCCTCAGAGATGTGTAGGAGACAAAAATTTATTGCAAGGGAAATTGATGTGGGTAAACAACTCACCCTATACTCAAATAAAAAAGGTAAATAATGATCTTCATCTCCCAAAATATTAGGGGCCTCAATATCCCAAAGAAGCAATATTATAACAAAATGTATATTAATGATAATAAGGTGGATGTCTCACTATTGCAAGAGGTTAAAATGTTCTATTCTACTTTTGTTGAGATGGTGAGGAGGTTAAGGGCTTGGGCTCATTTCTTTTATTCAGAAATAGTGGGAGCATCTAGACACATTGTGGCTATGTGAAATCTAGCTCAAGTTGAAGGGGAAGTTGTGTCCTTATCCCAAAACTATTTTGATATCTCTTTCAAGAGATTTTAATAGAAATGACACCTTTTCGATGTTAATACCCTTAACTCCCGCTTGGGTAGGGGTGCACTATTGAGTGAGATAGCCAATGATTTTGCAAATAACTTGACTGATAATTTTATGGTTGTGGGTGACTTCAACACCCCTCTATTCCTATTGGAGAAGTTGGGTGGTCTAATGGATTATAGTGGCACCATAATGGACCTGTCTGCCTTCATCAGTAGTATAGGGCTCTATGATTTGGAGTTGAGAAGCTACCTCTTCACTTGGTCTAATAACATAAAGGGTACTTACCTCATCCATGGATGAATTGATTGCTTCTTGATTTCCTCCTCTTAGGGGCTTAGTAGTTTCTTTCTCCCTTTCTAAGCTACCAAGAACCTTGTAGGATCATAACCTATTATTGCTTAAATGGTTATATAAACTAGTTTTGGGCCCTACTCCTTTTAGGTGTAAATTTATGTGGACTTCCCATCCAAATTTGTGTGATATGGTCAGTAATTGGTGGTCTACCTTGATCAAGGGATCAAGTATATTTTGTATTACTAAGAGGATTGAGATTATCATAGAAGAGATATAAGGTTGGAGAAAAACTAATAGTGGAGATATTTCAAGACTAAAAAATACCTATGTGGGGAACTCGATGAGCTTTAACAGTATATTGCATTAGGTGACCTTTCCCCTAAACTTCATTTGGAGGAGGAAGATTACAAGACTATATTGAAAAGTACTATGGAAAATAAAGAATTTGTCTAAAAATAAAGGTCACACATTTAATGGTTTATAGAAGGGGATCATTACTCTTCCTTCTTTTGTAGGTTTGATAGTAAACATTAAAATATGAATACAATCAATTCCTTGTCTGATAAGGTGAGGATTGTTATCTTTGATTTTTCTCAAGTTATCTTCTTGGCTTATGGCTACTTCTACAACTATTCAATGAGGTAAATTCTAGAGACATCTTATATCTGCATGACCAAGTCCCCAGTCACCTCCCACAAGATGTTTCTAGCCTAAATAATGACTTCCTCCTCTCAAGGGTCTTAGATAAATACATTTGGGTGATTGTATTTCTTATGGGAACTTATAAGTCTCCTAGTTTAGAAAGTTTCGCTCTGGCTTTCTTTCAAGAATTATGGGACATTCTTAATTACAATGTTATCAAATCTACTAGGGACTTTATTAGAATGGGAAAAAATTTATGACAACTAAATGATACCTACATTGTCTTTTCCCCAATAAAAATGAT
This sequence comes from Cupressus sempervirens, assembly GCA_028749045.1. Taxonomy (NCBI): domain Eukaryota; kingdom Viridiplantae; phylum Streptophyta; class Pinopsida; order Cupressales; family Cupressaceae; genus Cupressus; species Cupressus sempervirens. Next base: position 170,457,792 of record CM053788.1, on the reverse strand, counting down.
CCTAAATCTCTTTAGGATTTTAGACCTATAAGTCTATTCAATAACTTTTAAATTGGTGAATTGAATCAAACCACTTCTAGACAATATTATCAACCCTAACCAAAAGGGATTTTTCTTGGGTAGAAAGATCGTGGATGTTGTTATCACCACACATGCAATCATTTATTGCATGGACCAAAGTAAAGGTGATGGAATGGTCTTTTAACTTGATATCTCTAAGGCATATGATAAAGTCAATTGGTATTCCTCTACAAGGTGTTATTTACTCTTGTCTTCAACCTTTCCTTTGTCAACATCATAAGGGAGTGTGTGAAGACTATGAAGTTCTTTGTTATAGTTAATGGTAAACTTGAGGATAAATTATCTCCCAATAAAGCTTTGAGATAGGGGTTTCACCCCCACCACCCCCGCTCACCTCTTAATCATGGTGAAATAAGTCTTAGGTCAAAATATGATTAACCTAGTTAATACAAGGAGAATTATGGCATCAAACCTTCTTCTACCCTCACCCCCTCTATTTTTCAACAATCTGAGATGACACCTTCATCATTGGAGATTTCTCTATGCTTGAGGCTAGGGAATAGAAATTCCTCCTAGATCATTATGTCACTCACTCTAGCCATTGTATTAACTATTAAAAGAGAAAAAAAAATCTTATTCAAAACAACCTCATATCTTCAACGTAAAGTTTTGGATAATTTTTGTTGCAATTCTATTAGCCTCCCCTCTACCTACTTGGGGTTGATTCTGATAGTTAAAGATGTCAAGACCAATTCCTAGAACTCTATTTAGGAGTGTTCCTAGAAAATTATTATTGGGTGGAAGGGAAACCTCCTCATTTGTGTTTAGAAATTGTAACTTCTTGTTTCCTCCCTTCGGGGGATCCTTGATTATTTTCTCTCTTTAATTTTATGGTATCTATGATTGATAAACTTGAAAAGATCTAGCACACCTTCATATAGTTTGGAAGTGAACGAAAAAAGAGACTCTTTCTTTTTTATTGGGACAATATTTTCTTTCCCAAATATTTGGGAGCCTTGGTATTCGCAAGATTATTAGCCTTAATAAGGCCCTCATGACCAAAATTGTCTACATATTGTGCATTGGAGCTACTTATTGGTGTAAGATCATGGAGGTGAAATACATTAAAGGACACATCTATTAGAAAGATATTTACTACTAGAGGATTTCCCCATGATTCTAATACTTGAACAACACAGTCAAATACAAAAGCATTCTAGTGATGGGGGTGAATCGATGGTTAAGAAATGACAAAGATATTCAATTCTAAGAGGATAAATGACTTGGAAATTTCACTCTAGAAAATAGGAGGTTCAATCCCTTGAAATATATTCTCATCCCACATGTTAGTAATCTGATTATCAAGTATCTACATTAGGACCAATGGAGGGACCTCCCTTCGTTGTTGATTGGAAAACCTAAAATTAGCCATGATGTTGAGGACCTTATGACTTTGTTCATTAAGGTCAAGATCCCTATGTTTGATAATGTGGATAGAGTGCTTTGGTCTCCCACTCAGGATTTCTTGGTCAAATTTTCCTACTCTCTTCTTTATTAGGAATTTAGGGGATTATATTTTCTAGAAGAAGGTTAGGGACTCTCAACTTATTTCCAAAATCATTTTTTTTCTGGTGTGTTATTTTGGACAAAAAGATCTTGACCCTAGACAATTTGGTTAAGAAAGGTTTTGGTTTTTTCTAATAGATGTGCCCTTTACAAAATGGAGGAAAGTACCAATCACCTATTTATTCACTACAAGTATGCCTCCAATGTCTGGCATCAAACCTTCAGTGAGCTTAATTTCCAATGGGTTTGAACTTTAACATTAAATAGTTCATCATGGATTGGAACTCTTCCTCTATGCATCCTCTTCTCCAACTCCTCTAGAAGAAAATCCCCCCTCATGTTTTCTTGTGTATTTGGGAGGAACATAATAAAAAATTCTATAAAGATTTTGAATTAGCCCCTAATTTTGTTCTCCATCTTTGCATTAAGCTCCTAGATCAGGACATGTCAGTTTCCACTGGAAGGGTCCTTCCAAGCCTCCAACTACTACTAACAACACCAGGTTGTTATCTAGACAATATACCAAACTACTACGCCCAAATCTAACTTGGATAAATTTAGTCTTGACGGTGTTTTTAAGAATGACACAAAGACTAGCAATGAGATCCTTAGGGACTATAATGGGCAAGTTAGAGATTTTTATGTTGGTCCCCACTAGGATCACACTTTCAATCAAGAAGAAGGAATGTCCCTCCTATGGTGGGTTAAGTTTGCAATCCTGATTGGTACCAGAAAACTTGAGATCAAGGGTGATTCCAAAATCATAATTGGTGCTATCAAAGGCAAGGCTTTGGCATGGTGGAAGGTTGATAGTATCTTGAGGGATATCATAGGGATTCTCTCTAGATTTGGGGAGGTCAATATTATGAACACCTATAGGAGGGGAATTGTGTTGCTTATTCCTTGGATATTGTTTTTGATTTTTGGTGAATGATCAAGCAAGCACTGTACACTTTTCATAAGGCATGGGGTTTGACGCATTGCCTAAAAAAATTGGTTAAATCATCAAGTGTTTCCCAAGTTTGACTCATCTAGTATGATTAGGGTCAACTTGTTAAGTTGACATAAGTCATGTATTGTTGGCTTAGGCTTAGGTTTTCTAAGAATAATTTATATATTTTTGTAACAATATTGAGTTGTAAGGGAAATGTTACAAATTGTAACATGTTAAAGTGATTTAATAATAATATTGAACTCTCTATTTGGAGGATGGAGCCCAAGATTGGGTGAACCACATTAGATCTTTGTGCCTTATGTTTGATTTATATGTACTTTATTTGTCTATGATGTTGGTTATATTTGTATGCAACTATTATTTTTTGTCTGAATAATCATAGCAATTTTTGGTGAACAATCAAGTTGCTTACAATGGTGGCGTGTTGTCAATATGCTCCCAGAGTCCACCCAATTCATCATCTTATAGGAGGATTACAACACCCCAAGCATTAAAAATGATGAGTACCCCTCCTCATTATGTTGTATTTTTGGGCCTACTATTGATAATTCAAATGTCATCCCCTTTTTAGATTTCCATTACATGACAACTAGTGACCACTAGTTGGACTCTGTCTTAGGAATTGTGGTTATGTGGATTTATTTCTGTATGAACATGATGTGGTGGAAATCTAATCATTAATTATCATTGACCTATCTTATAAAGGTGGATTTTGGTAAATTTTTGAGTTTTTTAGGTTTTCTTGGGTTCATTGGCTCATTTTATGGTGATTTCCCAAACTTTTGTGACTATTAGTACATGTCTTTGTGCACTCATTTTTTGGTGAGTCTTTATAAGAGAATGAATCTTTATGGTGATTTTTTTCTACAAACAAAGAGGAATTCTCCCTTTCATGTAGAGTATCATAGGCGATGATGATCTCATCTCTCGTTAGTTCATTTCCACCTAGAATGATCACAGGGTGATGATGAGTGGAATTGCATTCCAAATTAATGAAGAGGTGATTGGGAAAGTTGTAGGGATCTCCACTAGTGAGACAAAGAGGAAGAGGATGAGACAAACTCTAAACCAAGCTAGTTTGAACTAGGTCATTAGGTCATCGAATAAGAAACCAGTTAAGAAGCAAGGTGGCTACAATCCCAAGGATCTATTTGATGTCTAGTCTCAAGTTTGTGCTTTTATTATGAAGTATTTTACTCTAGAGGAATAATATGTAATTTTTACTTTTATCACCTCCTACTGCTAAATCACTTGAGGAAAAAATATTTTATTTTCATTCCATAACTTTTACTACATTCTATGGAAAGTAATATTGTTGAGATTGTTGAAGCTATAGTGTTGGGGAGGAATTATACAATTTTTCACTAGGGTTTAATGTTCTACCTCTACAAGTTCCACTTGTCTATTTCCAAGAGATCTTGCAACAACCCTTGCCTTCACTCTCAGGTTCCTCCTATGAGTAATTCCTTCTCCCTTCATCTTTTTTGAGTAGAAATAACTGTATTAATAACCCCTTCAAAAGCATGGATTCCAATGAAGTTTCCCCTATGTTGTATTCACATAAGCAAACCAAGAAGAAAAAGGTTGAAAACCTCATCCTTGAACTTCAAACCTTTAAAAAACCTAAGAAATTTGTCCATAATGTAAACTTTGAAGTGGAAATTACATAACCCCCTTATTGTACCAATAGGCTTGCTAAGAAAAAAGGGAAATACACCATCAAGAAACATAATGTTGAGGACTCAAATGAGAGAGAATCCAATGTAAAAGACTCGAAGAATGTTTCCTCCTATTGGGACTATAAAAGCCTCAAATGTGTTATGTTCCCTACTCGTTTGGTCAATCCTCCCTCCTCCCCCTCCCCTAAAGTGGACTCAAGTAATGTGTCATTGAGGAAGTGAAAACTAGGATGGCTCCTTCTAGTACCCAAGGCACTAGTAATATTGTGGGAAAATTTAAACTCCAAATTACAAGTCTGGAAAGTATGGTTCAACATCTTAAGAATGAGGTCATGGTCTTGTATATTAGGTTGCATGATGTTAGAAAAATCTTCCTAAAGGTGATGCATGTTTCTACACCTACCCTCACCCTTTTGTAGGGGAAAGTGAATAGGGAGAAGTTGGTCGATGATGAGGATAACATGAACCTATTCAAAATCCTCAATGAGGAATGGACCAACATTTATGGGTGTCTTAAATTTTGGTGATATTGTTGGCCATGTGGGTTGTCTCAATATTTTCACTTCTATCTTGTATGCTAAGATAAACTATTTATGTTTCTTCCATATGTGACATATTATGCTCGCTAATTTTAAGACCTATATAATAACTTTAACTTAGATTATGACTAGTTTTGATTAAGTAAAAATAGGTTTTAAGGACCTAAAAACTTATTACAAAAGGACAGTCTCAGAAAAGATAGATCATTTAGGAACAAAAACAAAACAAACCTCCAAAAAGAAACACAAGAGGTCACAAACAAAACTGTTAAAAAAATAGCAAAGAAACAACACTAGGAAAGCAAAAGGACAGCACAAAAGATAGAAAAGAACTAGCTACGTGGCCTTAATCAAGTTTAGAGCCTGATCAGCTAGCATCTGCATGTTTTCCACCATAGCCTTCACCTCATCCTTCTTGGTTGTATCATTAGTCTTTTTAGAATGGGTCCTAGTGTGTTTGTTGGGACCTTGGCTATCAACCACCAAAGGAGAGTCTTGGCCTTTATCCATGTCCAGTTTCTTTAATAGGGTAGACACATTGTCAACCATTTTCTTAATTAACTTCTCAAGGTTGCACATCTTGGCTTCCATCATAGTTACCTTCTCCTGATTCACATTGAAGTCTCTGTCAATAGCCCTATTCTTAGCCTCCAGTTGCAAAATCTTCTGCATAAGATTTTTAACATCCTCAGCACTTCCAACCACTTCCATGAGCCTATCAATATCTTGTTTGAGGGTGCACTCACCATGTGCAGCTTTACTAACATGCATGAAAACCTTCCTAAGTTCCTACATGTTACTGCCAAGTGTTTGAATTTGGCTCTTCATGACCTAAATTTCTTTCAGTATAGCACCTGGGTTACCATGCATCCCTTTCACAAGCTTAGGGGTACCTTCATGTTTATTCTCCCAACCCTCATGAATCCCCTGATCTTGGGAGTCCTCATCACCTGACTCCCCTTTATCTCCTAACTCCTTATCAGGGTGCCTAGATGGGTATCTTTTCTTTTCCAAGCATCAAGCTAGGGTATCATCATCATTAGAAGGGGATGAAGCCCTCTTCACTAGACTATCCTTAACCCTCTTCCCCTTTATCTTAGACTTCTTCTTATAAACCCTTAGTAGATCCTCCACAGAATCACTCTCCTTTTTAGAGTCAGAGTGACCCACGACTCTCCTTTTCTTCTTAGGTTTGTTCCCAGTTCCCTTAACCACATAAACCTCATCCCCATCAGCCTCATCCTAGGTTTCAAAGTCATAACCCTTCTCCTGGGCACTCCCTTTCATTTCATAGTCAGCATCTTTAATTTGACCCCTGCTCCTCACTATTATTTTGGCCTTTAAAGTATTCAAAATAAGCACCATTAGACCCCCATGGCAGACATGTTCACCATTTGGGTTTTTTTGTAAAGCTTGGATAGAGATAGTGAGAGACTGCTTCAGATAATAGGGGAAGTTAATTTTCACATTACGCCTAAAATGGTTGGCCAGCATGAAGTGGTAACCATAACATTTGGTAAATCTCCCATCCAACGTTAAATATTCCATGATAAAAAACATGATGAACCGCCATGGGCAGGATATTGAAGCTGGGTTGATGAAGGACTTACCAATTTTAACTAGGCGAGCCTTCTCAATCTCAAAGTCCACAAAATCATCCATGGCTCTATCAGATAACTTTACTTCCCTGTAGAAATTGAGACCCTCAAGCTCCAAGATTTTAGCCTCAACAGTTACCTCCTCTGTGATCTCCATGCACTGGTTACCCACCATAATTGAGCCCTCTTTCCAAGTTTTGAGAAATTGTTGTGTGATGGTGGGATTGCCTCCATTCAATCTCTCCATAAACCCAGTGAAATTACCCCTTCTCAAAATCTCCCACACCTCTTCCTTCTTCATCCACTCCATGCAACTTTCGAGTTCAACTTGTCTCCACTTACCTCCCATTTGCAAAACACCAAAATCACAAAGAACTTTATCTGCAACTCCCAAGTAAAGAGGGCCTCACAAATGACAGCGAACAACACCAGGGTGAAATAGACCCAGAATCCATGTGAGATTTTACATAAATCATTGGGAATTAAAGCACAAAACCTGTGGTCACATACCTCAGTATCATACTCCCGTACTAACATATTCATTATTAGAAAACCTTTTGAGATGACCTCCATTTATCATTATGGAAAAGAAGTCGAGCCTCCAGCGGTAAGGGGTCATGAGTATCCCAAATAATAATTTGATCATTTCTACATGCCACATTCGCTACCTAGTCAGCCGTCCCATTAGCCTCTCTGAAGTTATGGGAAATAACACATAATTCAAAAGAATTAATGATTTGAATAGACTCATAAATTATATTACTAATTGTCTATGAAGGTGTAGTGTTTTTATTTAAACAATTAATAATTTTGAGTGAATCCCCTTCTAACAAGATCCTTTTCAAGTTCAACTTTTTTGCATACAGAAGACCATGAAGAGCAGTCGAGGCTTCAGTAACATGATTTTTTTGGGTACCAATTGGAATAGCTAAGCTTCCAACATTGTCCCCTTTGGAATTCCTTATCACAATACCACATCCTGCAATTCTGAGGTTACCTTTCAATGCTTCGTTAAAGTTAATCTTGTACCAATCATTATGAGGGCAATCCCAACTAGCTTGTTCCCTAGGATTGAGCCTCTGGTCACCCAAAATCTTAACCTTCAAATTCTAATTAAGAAGAACAATAGATTCCCAATCATTACAAGGTTGCTGATATGGGGCTATATTTTTAATGTTCTCAATCAAAAGAGTCTTTATTTTATGGAAGACATGAACTGGGTTGGATTCAACATCTCTGAAGATTCTATCATTACGTTCTTTCCAGATACCCCAAGCAACATACGGCGGAATGAAATCCCACAGTTTACCAATCAAGGAATTTTTTGAAGGAGCCTTCCAACTATTAAAGAAGAGCTAAAGATTGTAAGGGAAAACCCATTCAACCTTTAATAGATGAAATATAGAATCCCAAAGCTTCACAGAAAAAGGGCAATGTAAGGTAATATGATCAACAGATTCCCCATCATTCTTACAAAGTACACATCTATTGATAATAACAATCCCACACTTTTTAAGGTTATCTAGAGAAAGTACTTTATTTTGTAGCAGGGTCCAAAAGAAAATGTTAACCTTGGGTATCATACCCTTCATCCACGCTTTAGCCCAACAAGGTTCATCATAGTTATCAAAAGAGTCAGCATAGGCAGAGGCAACAGAAAAAACACCATTAGGTTCTTCTCCCCATATAAGTTCATCCTCCTTTTGATTTAATAAAAAAGCATTAAGGCTCTTTCTAAGTTCAGCCAAATTGGGGTCAAGTCTAAAAAGATCCACCCATCCATTGTCTATCTAATAGTTTGCCACAAGAGAACCAAAATGGGTCTTACACAAGTCCATATACCTATTCCATCTTGAGTCATCACATAGGGGGTGATCCAAAAACCAAACATCTTCCCAAAAAAGAACTCTCCTTCCATTTCCGACCTTCCATTTTATCCCTTTTCTTATGATGTTTTTGAGCTACTGAGAATTTTTCCAGATCATTGACCCCCCTTGAGCCACATTACTATTAAGGTAATGGTAAAGGTCAAGGTTATCAAAGTTGTATTTATCATTCCAGATATTCTTCCATTCCCCATCCTTATTATGCCATCTCCATAACAGTTTAGCCATTGAGAAATCATTCATGGAAGAAACTCTACATAGCCCAAGACCTCCCTTCTTATATGGCATGCAAACATTTTCCCAAGCAATAAGAGGGAATCCTTTTTTATTCTCCATACCCATCCATAAAAAAAAATTCTAAATCTTTTCAATAGCAAGGGCAAATTTTCTAGGAATTTTGAAAAGACTCAAAGCATATAGCGGGGCACTTTGCAAGACAGATTTAAGAACAACCACCTTACCAACCTGACTGAGTAAAGATCCCTTCCAACCTTCAAGTTTCAAGTGAATTTTATCTATCAAAGAATGATAGAAACTGTTAGGAGGGGATAAACCCATAGGTAAACCCAAATAGGAGCCTGGAAAGGAGCCAATCTCTCAACCAATAATATTTTTAATCTTCAATTGTCTTTCCATATTAACATTCATGAAGTAAATCAGACTCTTATTCCAGTTAATAAGTTGACCAGTAGCTAAGCCATAATCCACCAAAGCCTTCTTCAAAATCCTAGCATTCTTCATCGAAGCTTCTCCCATAACAATAGAATCATCAACAAATTGTTGATGGGAGCAGACTAAAGCTGAGGAGGAAGGATAAAGACCCACAAAGTCACCTTTAAGAACCAAACCATCTATAAATCTTCCCAAACACTTAGCTAAAATAATAAAAAGAATAGGGGAAATAGGGTCACCTTTTCTTAAACCCCTAGAAGACTTGAAGAAAGAGGAAGGATAACCATTTAGGAGCACCGAGAAAGAAGCTGAAGACACCAGCATAAAAATGAGATCACAAAATCTCTTTCTAAAGCCAAAAGCTTCCAAAACCCAGAGGAGAAAATGTCAATCCACTTTGTCATAGGCTTTAGAAAGATCAAGCTTTAGCAAGAAACCTTCCTTCTTGGAAATCAAAAGGGAGTGGATATTTTCGTGCATCGTAATAATGGAATCCACAATCTGCCTGCCTAGAACAAACCCATTATGCTGTCTAGAAATAATGTGAGGCAAAAGAGTCATGGTTCCCAGTGTAAGAACCTTGGAAATGATCTTGTAAAAAGAGTTACACAAACTAATGGGTCTGAACAAGTCCATACTATTAGCTCCTGGCTTTTTAGGAATGAGAGAAAGGAATGTGCCATTCAACTCTTTAAGGATATTCCTGGACCCAAAAAATTCCTTCACCCCATTGCAAACATCCAATCAATAATATGGCAGTACTTATGAAAGAAAAAGAGTGGGAAACCATCTGGACCAGGAGCTTTGTCTCCTTCAAAAGAAAAGATAGCTTAAGAAATCTCAACATTCGAGGGAATAGAGGTGAGAAAAGAATTTTGGCTCGTAGAGACACAAGAACGGATGCATTCAAGAAAAGAATCATGTTTGTCCAGATCCAAATTGGATTCTTTCAATAGAGATTTGAAGAATCCCATAGCCTCCCTTATTATGGTCTCTTCATCTTTCGAAGATCCCTCATCCATTTTAAGTCTGCAAATTATGTTAGCTATCCTATGCTTGAGAGTTGACACATGGAAAAACTTAGTGTTACGATCACCTTGCTTAAGGAAGACCTTTCTAGAGCGATGCCTCCAAAACGTTTCCTCTTTGGCTGTAATATCATGCAATTCAACCATTTTACCACTTTCTTCTTCCCTTGAAAAGGTTACATAAGCCTCCATTTGAATCTTGTCTTGAATATCTTTAAGCTCCTCAATAATCTTATTTTTATTCTCAAAGATATTACCAAAAAGTATTTTTGTTCCAAATTTTAATCTTTTTCTTGACATTCTTCAATTTTGCAGCAACTTTGAACATTGTTGTACCATCAACTTGAATGTCCCACAAATCCATGATAAGGGTCTCCAAACCTAGATGATGGGTCCACATTTTTTCAAATCTGAAAGGGAAGTTCTTATGATAATTAATCTTGTCAACGACCAAAAAGATAGGGTAATGATCAGAACCCACCCTAACTTGAGCACTAAGGTTACATTTATAAGAAAGGAGCCAGTCAATACTGATGAGAGCATGATCCAATCTGACCTAAATAAGATCATTACCCACCCTTCTGTTTGTCCAGGTGTACTCAATACCATGTAAATCAATATCATGAAGAGTGTGCTGATCAATAAACTCCATTAAGTCAATCCTGTTATCTAGCAAGGTCTGGCTCCCTCCCCATTTTTCGTGTTCTTTAAGTGGAGTATTGAAATCCCCAATAATAATCCAATTGACCTCCTCAAAAGACTTCCTTTCATTTGAAATTTCAATCCATAATGCCTTCCTACCCCATTTATTATTAGGAGCGTAAACATTTGTGAGGATCCAACAAAAATTATCTTTGGAATTGATGAATCTAACATTCATAAAATTAGAGTTTTGAGAGATGATTTCCCCATGAATCCACCTACTAGACCCAAAAATAGCCAAACCTCCTGAAGCTCCTACTGAGTCATTTCCAATCATCTTCCCACACTAAAACATTAGGAGATTCTCCACCTTTGCTTTGAGCATTTTGGTTTCTTGAATCAGCTGGCCTATTATCTCTTATCAAATTCTTCAAAATATCTTGTTTATGAGGGTTGTTTAACCCTTGAATATTCCATGAGATAATCTTCATGGTTTATGAAAAAAATTTGTTTCCAAAATAGTTCTCTAACTACCATCTACTATGCTTCTGATGGTCTCAGCTATTCTCCTCTGCTGGTTAGAAGGTCTGCCAACCGATGAAAGGGAGGAACCAACATCCTCATGCTTACGAGATATTCCAAGAGGCTTATCTTCTGAGCAATTCGTGTCCCCTTTTGGCTTAGGGCCTCTCTTCATAGGCTTAGGAGGTACCTGCTTTGCCTTCTCCCCTTCATTCTTCCTATTTTTGTATTTTCCTTTGTTGTTGTTTTTTTTCCCAACCGTGGACCATTCAGCATTAGAAACATCCTCCTCCCACTAATCTTCCTCAACAAGAGACAAGTCCTCAACTTCTTCACTGACAAAATTTCCTTTCTTAGCCATATCCTTCAAAGGGGAGTCTAAAGGAGAAGCCGAAACCATATGGGCTGCCACAAAAGAATGATTCCCACCATTCTTAGTTGAAACATCTTGACCAACTAGGGTCATCTCCAGATTGTCACAGTGTTGTTTCTATACAAGACGCTCCTAGTCTTTCTCCAAGACTTCCACAGGAACCTACCTAAGAGGGTTGACAGAAGAATCCTTCACTGAATGGCCAGCCTGCAAAACACCAGCATCCATGAACATGGGAGATTCTTTGATAGCCTTAGCAGTCCCTACATCCTTACTCAAATCCTAGGAAGAAGTGTTCCCATCTAGAGAAACCTGAATCTCAGTACCTTTCTCAAAAACCTCAGAAGAATCCTTCACAGAATAGCCAGCCAACAAGACACCAGCATCCATGACCTTGGCAGGTACTCCAATAGCCTTAGCAGACCATGCATCCTTACTCAGATCCTTAGAAGTAGTGTTCCCATCTAGAGTAACCCCTCCACAAACCAAAGGTCCAACATCCCTTGCCACCACCTACTGTTGCCATACTTTTTTACCCTTCTTGGATTTCTCTCTCAAAGAGGGGAACTTTTTAGCCCAATGCCCAGCTTTTTTAAAATGAAAGCAAACAAAGGGGAAAGACTCAAACTCAATGCGTTGATCCCATATACCCAACTTGGATTTTAACGAGATTGATTCAAACATATCCACTCCTTGAGTTAGATTATGACTAGTTATATGACTTAACTTGGTGGATTAGTGGTTTCTCGAAAATTGTTTTTGATAAAGGTAGAATTTGGATGTTGTTTTATGTTTCTTCTCATTCTTGCTAGTAGTGGTTATATGTCTTAACTTGGTGGATTAGTGGTTTCTCAAAAATTGTTTTTGATAAATGTAGAATTTGGATGTTGTTTTATGTTTCTTCTCATTCTTTCTAGTTGTGGTTAATATTTTGTTAATCAATGTCTAGTGTGCATTGAATTTATACCTTGTGTCAGCACCCATTTTTGTTGTTGTTATTTATCAAAAATAAATGACAATTTATCAATTTATATAGTTTTTAGATCTTTTAAATTATAATTATGAAAAAATATTATTAAATTTTGAATTCAAGCTTCTTAATATCTTGTCAATGAATATCCATATTTTTATCTAGTATTTGACTGACTATGCCTTCAACTTCTATTAAAAAAACTTTTATTTGTATACTAGACATATGTTGATAATTTCAAAATTCATTCTCATTGATGTAATGTAGTTCAATGTCTTTGAATAAGTTAAAGGTATATTTCATGTTTTTTTTAATATATAATGTTATTGTTGTGACAAAAAATATGTTTCACTTAAATGCATCTTTAATTAAAAAAAACACTTCATTATCATTTCATTCATCATATTGTCTCATTTTTAATTGATTGTAAGATTTTCTAGTTCTTTATACCATGAATAAATATCTCATAATTCTTTAAAGTTTTAAAATTTTATAGTACTTGAATTTGTATATTTGAATAAATCAAATTATTCCCATAAAAAAATATAATTTTACAATCTTGTTGTATATCACCATATTTTCTATTGCATTGAGAAAATATTCTTTAACAAACTAATCACAATTTACTTTTAAAAATTCATTTGAACACTTCAACAATTCTTGCATCTTAAAAAAGTATAAGGGGAAAATCATTATATCAAAAACTAATACATAACAAAGAAAAAATAATGATCAATGGATTCTTGATTGAGACATGAATGGAAAGATTGCAAAGAGTGCCCTGCATGTTAATGTAGTGTCCATCTTCTACATTGTCATTAGGGCTTCCATATGGCAAGTCCACTGAGAGTTTTTAAACTGCATTTATGTGGGAACATGTTTTTTTAATGGTTGCAGCCAACTTTAGCACAACATTTGTTATTGGTGTTGGAGTTTTGGCTTTCAGAGGTCACGACTCTTCTTAGAGAACATCCACAAAAAAATGTTCTGAAGGTGTTCCACAAGGTAAGGTCTCTGTCAATGTGATTGTGGTTTTGCCAATGTATGATTATGATAAAGCCTTTGACTATCTTGATAAATTTACTTTAATTGGATATTTTGTGGTCATGTTCCTTCTAAAAGTGCACTATCAAATTGAGTCACCAAGGCATAGCCAAATATTTTTTCCTATTCTATCTTGGGAACCCTACTCTCATCTTGAGGGCATTCTCATAAATGGCCCCTAGTTATGTTTTTTTCTCTTCTTCTTTTTCAGGCTTGGCCATGGGACTTTACTTTCTTTGATGACAACAAACAAAAGTGTCCTTTTGGATTGAATTCCCTAGTTAACCCTTGCCTTGCTGGCTATTTTTTTCAAAATATTCCTCAAACATTAGGTTGGGTAATATGAATTGAGCCTTAGTGTTTCTTTCATGCTCGCCATAAAAAGAGGATTTGCATTGAAATAAATCATTCTAAGGAGCTCAAGGAAATAATTGATATACAAATTGGTGGGCAATGTTTTCCCTAGTATGTCATGTATTTGAATTTTTCCAATGCATGTTTCTATTGTTACTCTGCAAACCATTAAATTAAGGATTTCCCTTTGGCCACTCCCAAGACTAAATATTCTCCTAAGAAATTTGTTACTTCTCGAACACGGAAGGTCAATTGGATAACTATGGTCCATAGAGGCAAACACAGTTTGGCTCTTCAACTAAGTTAGTTTCACCTTCAACAGCTTCATCGCCTAAGGATTCTATGTCATCCAAAGTTTCTAATAATGTCTCCCTTCCATGGGGTATTTCAAAACTTTCTTCTTAGGTGAAGTCATTACCAACCACTGATTCTCCCATAGTTCAATCTAGCTCAATTTATCGCTCACTAGGAGCTCACACTCCACAACTAGCTTCTTTGGTTTATGTTGTTCCAACTTCCTTGTATCTCTCATGTAATCCTCCTTAGATAGATGACATTAAATATGAAGGGTTCAAGAAAAAGATAGTTGATTTTTGGGGACCTTTATTCTATTTTCCATTCGAACTTAGAATTTTTGCACAAAAGATTCTCCTCTCTTGGAACATGGATAGCATGAATGATGCCTTAGAATTAATTATCTCTCCTTGAATGTTTGAGGTCTAACAAACCTCTCTCATAATTATTCTGTGTGAGATATTCATCTTTCATGGGTTTTTGTGGGTTGCCAAGTGCAGGTGTCATGGGTGGTTGTTGAATCTTCCACCATTGTTGTGGGTTGTCGAGTGCAAGTGGAGTGAGTGGCCGACTATAGTTGGGAAGGTGCAATGTCATGAGCAACTAGATGGTGCAATGTGCCATGAGCACCAGGAGGGAGCAATGTACAAGGCCGCTAGCAGAGCTGTCACTATAGCCTTCTGACGAGTTCTTAGATTGCATGTGAGCTATTCAATAGATTGTCCAACCTTTGATCTCTGTAACTTTGTAACTTTTTTACAGTGTGTGAGCTGTTTGACACAATGCATGTTACGAAACATAGTCCCTATGCTTGGATAGAGTCACATAGTATCGTATCTACATCTATTTATACAAGTATTGCATATCATTGTTACTCTATAGTGATAGTTTTGAATTTTGAATCATGAACCCCCCACCCAATCCAGCAACATTTCAGCAAATAGTTGACCACTTGACATTACTAGAGAAAGATAATGCAACTTTGAAAGTCACAACTCTCTCTTTTTGCAGTCTTCCAAGGTCTCTTAGTACAGTTATAGAAGTACAAATGTGAGAACCAAACTCTACAAGACACTATTCACTCCCTATCTGAGACATTAAGTGACTTGAACTAGCAAGTGGTAGTTAGTTCTTCACAGATCCAAGACCTCTCTAAAACTTTCACCACCCAAATAGTAGGCGGTACAAAAGATATCAACTCCATTATTGAAGACTTTGAAGATATTGGGAGCCTCAAGGACAAGAAAACTGAGATCATTAATAAGCAAACATCTCTCTTGACTAAAATAGGGCAGCACATTAAATCTTGGACTTCCACTTGCAAGAACTCTAGCACTACATCTCTGCCTGAGGTCAAAAAAATTGTCCAAGAGAAGTTGGCAAAAAATAGGGTTAGGCACTTCGCAGAACTCAACCTTTGGGTTAAAGGTCTTCCTTTGTCCTGCATTGACCCTCTCCCTGCAGGCTACTCATTTCTCAATGAGCAACTAGGTATTTTAGATATTACATTAGATAGAGCATGGTTTAGACATGATGGCACCCTTTTTCTTAGGTTTCTCTCACTGGTAGAACGATTACAAGCCGTTAGGGCAAAGAAGAAGCTCTTCCCTCTTCCCACTAAGATATTTATTAATGAGGACCTCACAAAGGCACAGGTAGCTAAACTCAAGCACTCTAGGAGTCTCGTGGTGGAGAAAAGGAGTAACGAGAAATGGGTAGTTATAAGGAATCTAAAAGTAGTTATTCGTGACTCACCTCCCAATGGTTGGGAAGTGAGACATACCCAAGCCAAATTAGGGTCTGATCACCAACAATTAGGTAGGTTTAAGCCCCCCATTGGCTCTCTGGCTCCCTATGGTCTTTGTTGGGCGTACTTCATTTTGCAATTGGGTCTACTAATTTTTTGGTTGTTATTGAGACTCATGAGAGTCTTGCACGACCCCTTCCAGGTTACACAGGATATCAGTGGCTTTCAATTTGTAGAGAGGAGGTCTGCACTTCTAGAGGTGTGTGTGGTTTTGGTGGGGTTGCATATTTGATTGGAGATGATATGTTCAGTACTACCAAATTGGTTCTTTCTGATGCTTATGCCAGATTTCAGTGGATCCATGTTGGAGACACTAGCCACCATCAAAGAGATATCTTCATTACTATTTTCTATTTTTCATTGGCTTCCTCACCTTATGCCATGCATAGTGTTGAGGATAGTAACCCTTTTACAAATCTATACGAGAGCATCTCCAAGTTTGGGGCTATGGGTAACATCATCATATTAGGTGATTTTAATGCATGGACTAGAGATCTCCAAACCCCCACGTATGTCTGTGGGTTTGACTTGATTTGTACTATAGAGAGGGATCCTACCAGTATGGGGCTTCAACAATTTTCTGAGGAGCACAGTAGGCCTCTTTCTTGCTATGGTCGCCACCTTCTCTAGCTTTGTAAGTCCTTTGACCTAGTGATTCTAAATGGCCTCTCTTTCTTACTAATCTTTTAACATGTTGGCCTCATAGTGGGGGTGTGAGCGTAGTTGACTACATCCTCATTGTTATTTCTTTCTTATAAATAGATGGTTTGATGCTGACTACAAAGCTTTCCATCGCTTTGTTTGTGTCGCCTTTAAGGCTCAGTCTACTGCCTTTACCCATCTGTGTGTTTCTTATTTGCATTTTCTTCATCATAAGAAACATTCCTTTGCCTCTTTTTAGTGTAGAACCCTTTGCTCCACACTTATCCAGAATCCCCAGATCTTGTGGCGTACCCTTTTCCCTCGTTGCTCCCCCCCATCCTCCACTCTCGACTATCGTTCTCTAACCTCCCATATCATGACGCTTTATGACATTCCTGGGAAGCCTCCTCTCTACTCCACTGCCATTTTTTCAGCTATTCTAGCATTATGGAGGCCATCAAATCTTTGAGATGCAGCAAAGCAGCTAATGAAGAGGGTTTTCAGGCAGAACTTTTCAAACTTGGTCTTCAGTTCTTGGATCTTACCTTCCTACACTCTTTAATAGAGTGGTTTGCACTGGGTTTCCTGATTCCTAGTCTAGACATGTTATTTACCCTATTCACAAGTTTGGGCCTATTTCTGATCCAGGAAATTACAGAACTATTATGATTGGTCATAATTTTGCCAAACTTTGTGCCACTACTCTGAACACCATGTTATCCAGTGAGCTTGATAGACGAAGACGTAGGGTGAGAGGTCAGGTTGGCTTTCAGGCATACTACCAAACTATGGATCATGTTTTTATAATGCGGGCTATCATTGAGGAGGCTAGACACTGCTCTCAGAAGGTTTGTTGTTGTTTTGCAGACTTCCATAAGGCTTTTGATTCTACTCCTAGGTTGGCTTTATTTTAGCATCTTCACGAGATTGGGATTTCAGATACATTATAGACTGCTATTTTGAGACTTTATGAGAAGGTTACTGGTAGGCTCAGAACTTTGGAGGGCTTTTCTAATCTAATTCAGAGCACCATTGGCGTGAAGCAAGGTTGTCGTCTCTCCCCTACACTGTTTGGCTTGTATATTGATGAGTTGGAGGATTTCCTTATGAAATCCTATCAACCAGGAGATGGGTGTTATTTACATCAGGTTCTTATCTCTATTCTCCTCTTTGTTGATGATGTCATTCTCTTGGCCTCTTCTTCTGATAGCTTACAGAGACTCCTTGATACTCTTGCTTCTTTCTATACTCAGAGACAGCTTGTAGTCAATTTATCTAAGACACGAGTTAT
This sequence comes from Cupressus sempervirens, assembly GCA_028749045.1. NCBI lineage: Eukaryota > Viridiplantae > Streptophyta > Pinopsida > Cupressales > Cupressaceae > Cupressus > Cupressus sempervirens. The sequence goes on along the minus strand of CM053788.1, from coordinate 170,439,909 downwards.
GGTCTTTAACTATTTAAAGACCTCTCATCTCCATTTCTTCTTCCAGGGGAAGGAGGTTGAGATTACTCCCTCTTACATGTATCTTGGTGTGAAGTTCTCAGGACCACGTTTCAGTTTGAGACCTGTTATTCAGTCCCGAGTCAATAAGGGTATGGGCTCCCTGGCTTTGTTGGAGAGACAATGCTTCAGGCATCATTTTTAGGATATTTCATTCAAGTTGTCCCTTTTTGACTCCTTGGTTCGTCCGACGGTTCTCTCTGGTTCTGTGGTTTGGGGACCTTCTCTTATTGCTTCTGATTGGGCTTCTATTGAGTGGGTCCAAACACTGTTGTTGCATCATATCATTAGGTGTCACAGATTCACCCCTCACAACATTATTTTAGTAGAGTTTGGTGCTCATCTCTCAAACTTGCCATTATTTTTTACTTGATTTGGTTTCTTCAGCGGCTTCATGGTTTTATGGAGATAGGTGTTGACCGACATAGATACTCTTTTTTGGCATATTTTTCTTCGGTGGAGATTATGAGATCTGACACTTCTACTAGATCAAGATGTTGGTATGCTCAAGCCACCTCTTTGTTGGGTTCGATTGGGATTGAGATCGATCATCTTCCTACCTATCAGTTTTCACTGGATGCCCCCGCTCATCTTCTTCCCTCTCGTGAGGAGTTGAATGAGTATGTCAGATAGGATATCTATAGGCAGTATATTACCACTACTTGGTATCATCCCCTGGGTGGTTTGCGACCTAAGATGGCCTTCTATGCTGAGCATTTTCTTATTATTTAAGATGGTATTATTGTTCACCCTGCCTATCTTTACCAACGTTGGAATCATGCATTACGGTTCTCTTTGGGCTCTTTTAGGGTTGGTTCTCATTGTCTCAAGGCTCGGACTAATCACCACATGGATCAGGTTGATTGATTATGCCAGTTATGCACTCTAATGGAGGCTGAGACCGAGACTCACTTCATATTTCATTGTCCTCATTACTATGAGATCAGAGGGAGATTGTATTGCCTTTTTAGAGACTGTTCTTCTCTCTCGATGTTCTTCAGTTATATTGATCAGTGGTGTTTAGCACTTTATCTTCAGAAAGCCACCCATCTTCGAGAGAATACCCTGCAGTCCTTTCATCAAAGACGGACTTCTAATCAGCTCATTACCACCTTTTTCTCTCCCTTGTCTCCTCTGTGGGGTTTGAAAAGGCCTTCCACTACTTCACATTCTAGATCTGTCATACATTGTACCAATCTCTACAGGCAGCATCAGTCCTATAGGGGTTCTTCATGGCATCCGAAGACTATGGATTATCCACGGATGTACCTCTCTGTTACGGATTTCTTTGTGACATTGAAGGACCCTTAGTCCTTACCTTGTCTTTCTTTCTTTTTGTTGTTTTGTTTCATTTTCAATCACTATTTGGTGCCTTTTCTTGGTTGGCTCTTCTATTTGTATGCTCAGTCCCATAAACCATTTTGGTTTTTCGTGGACATTAATAATTTTATCTTATCTTATCCTCCCCTCCATCCACAAATTTACCATCTCTTATCTTCCCTTGGTTGTTCATGCTCTCCTTAGCCTTTCTGTTCATGTTTCTTCCCACCCTCTGCCACCCACCTCTAGTCCCCCTGCTCAAATCTGCCCCCATACCCATTTCTATTTCGATGAGTGATCAAGACCTCTTCATTTTTCATTTGAGAAGATTCCTTTGTCCCTCTAGCTTCAAAAATCATAGCCAAGTGCCCACCATGTTTCACTCACTAGCCACCGCAATTTGGGAGTTGACTCTCCTCTCTATCCCCCATCACTCCATTCTCAGAACCCCCAGATCTACTCGATAGAATACTTGCCCCATGAACCAATGGTTTGATGATACCTATAAAACTTTCCACCACTCCTTGCACTTGGCTTTTGATACTCATTCCACCGCTTTCACCAACATATTACTCTCTTACAAACTCTTTCTTCACCATAAGAAGCAATTATTTATTACTTCACAGGGTAGACCCCTCCACAACACACTTATTCAATGTCCCAAGATGTTTTGTCACATCATGTTCCCCCAAAGTCTCCAACCCCCATCCACCCCTAACCTTCCCCTCCTCACCTCCCATGTCTCCATGTTGTATGACATCCTGGGTTAGCTTGCTCCCCTTCCCATCCCACCCCTACATTGTCACTTGTTCTCCACCTCCAACATTTACAAGGCCATCAAACTTATGAGATGCAGTAAGGTAGCTAATGAGGAGGGTTTTCAAGTTGAACTCTTCAAGCTCAGTACCACAATCCTAGGCCCTTATCTCTCTACACTCTTTAATAGAGTGGTTTGTTTTGATTTCTTGGACTTATGGTCGAGACACATTATTCAACCAATCCATAAGTTTGGGTTGGCTTCTGATCTCAAAAACTATAGGACCATCATGATTGGGCATACATTTGCCAAACTTTATGCCACAATGTTGAATACTATTTTATCTAGTGAGCTTGACAAGAGAAATTGTAGGGCTAAGGGCCAAGCAAGCTTCAGGGCAGACTAAAGACCATGGATCATATCTTGATGCTACAAGCTATTATCGAGGAGGCCCGACACCAATCGAGGAAATTTTGTTGTTGTTTTGTGGATTTTTGTAAGGCTTTTGATTCCATCCCCAAAGTGGCCCTTTTTTAGAGACTTAGAGATATTGGTATTTCTAAGATCTTAGTGATGGCTATCATGAGGTTATATGAGATAGTGGTTGGTAGACTTAAGACCACTGAGGGCCTCTGCAACCCTATCCAGAGCACCATTGGGGTGAATCAGGGTTACCCTCTCTCGCCCACCTTGTTTGGGATCTACATTGATGAGCTTGAGACCTTTCTCAATGACTCCTCACATTTGGGTGGTGGTTGTCATCTACACTAGGTACTAATCTCCATCCTTCTCTTTCTTGATGATGTGGTTCTTCTTGCTTCTTCTCCTAAGGGTCTTCAGAGGCTTTTGGATAGACTTGCATTTTTTTGTGAAATGAGACAGTTGGGTGTGAACCTGGAGAAGACTCATGTTATGGTCTTCAACAATCTAAAGAACTCGCATCTCCATTTTTAGTTCTAGGGTTGGCAAGTTGAGATTACATCGCCTTATACATACCTTGGGGTTAAGTTTTTTGGATCCCGTTTCAACTTGAGATCATCCATTCTACCTTGGATCAGCAAAGGGTTGGGTTCCCCTGCCACACTTGAGAGACAGTGGTTCAAACACCACTTTCAAGACACAATGTCTAAGCTATCCCTCCTGGATTCCTTAGTAAGACCCATATTTCTCTATGATTCGATGGTATGGAAGCCTTCCCTTTTGGACTCAGACTAGACCATGATCGAGTGCACCTAGACTCTACTGCTTTGTTGGATCATTAGATGTCATATATCCACCCCCGACAGTGTTATTTTGGCTGAGTTTGAAGCTCACCCATTTAAGCTTGCTACCATTTTTTTTACCTAGTCTAGTTTCTCCACCATCTTCGTAGGTTTGCAGACTTGGCTGAAGGACAACACATAGACCCTTACTTAGCCTATTGCTCTTCAGTTGCTATTGTAGACTCTGATCTAGCCACTAGAGCCCATTATTGGTATGCTTAGGCTACTATCCTACTGAGATCGATGGGATCGACATCGACTGTCTCCCTCCCTACCAGTTCTCATTGGAAACTCCTTCTCATCTCCTCCCCTCTCGGTAGGAGTTGAACTAGCATGTCATACTTGACATCTACAAGAAGTATATTATACAAACCTGGGTTGATCCTCTAGGGGTCTACGTTCGATGATGGCATTCTACGTTGAGCACTTCTTAGATATTCAAGATGAGATTATTGTATGCCCTGACTACTTACATAGACATTGGACACATGCCCTACATATCTCCCTTGGTTCCTTTAGGGTGGGCTCACACTGACTCCAAATCTAGGTCGATAACCATATTGCAAGAGAGGATCAGATTTGTAGACTTTGTACCTTAGCAGACGAAGAATCTGAGACCCATTTCCTTTTCAGATGCCCATATACTATGAGATTAGAGGGAGATTTTATTGTCTATTTAGAGATTGCAAATCCCTCTTGGAGTTCTTTAGGTACACAAATCAGCATTGCATTGCACTCTATCTCTGTGAGTCCTTACAGCTTTGCAACCATACTTTACAGCTATCATTCCCCATGATTCAGACCCAGGCATAGCTTATCACGACCTTCTTCTTGCCCTTAGCTTTGGCTCAGGGTGTGAAGCGACTATGCAATTTCCCTAACACGAGCCATTCCAAATCAGTGAGACCCCACAGTGGACTTCTTTGTCAACAACACTCCTCTCATAGCACTCAGCTACACCACAGGGTCCCTGGTAGCCACTGACCATATCAGTTGATGTTGGATTTTTTCCCTTTGAAGATAGATACCTAATATTTTATGTGATGTCTCCTGCTTTCTTCTTCATTTTTTGTGCTTTTTTTTGTGGACAACGTTTGGTCCTCCATTTGTCTGCTATCTTCTTGGTTGTAAGCTTCCAGTCCCATAGACCCAAGTTGTGGTCTTTTGTTGGACATTAATAAAATTATCTTATCTTATCAAAACAATCTTGAGATAGATGTGTTAATCCTTCAAGAGGCTAAGATAACTTAACTTTTTTCCCACAACAATATGTCGTGTAACTTGACCACACTATATGGTTTTTGCTTCCAATCATGAAGATGGTTGAGGGGTTGTTACCCTATTTGTGTCGTGATGGAAAGATGCAATTATTAATCATGGTGAGAACCTCATGCACATATTGGTTTGAGTTCTCATGCAAATCAGTAATTACATTTTTATCATCATTAATATTTATGCTCCAAATGATGTGGTTAAAAAAGTGAACCTTTGGCAGTGGATAACTAACTAGCACTTCGATTTTTGTGGAGACTTCAATATGGTTGTGATTTCTTCTGACAAGAATGAAATTTCACCATTTTTTTGGGCAACTAGTTATTGTGAGGGTTAGTTCTATATGCACAATATATTAGGTCATTTTATCCCAATAACAATCATCATCTTCCACATATTGTTTGGTGTATTTGGAGTAATTTTAGGGTTGACTTTGATAGTCTTTAAATGCCTTGATCGTTCCATGATCTCCTATGTATTTTTTTTCTTTTTGGGGCATATCAACCTTTGCCAAATTTTCCTTTATCTAATATCAATTTGTCAAATTACTTCGCCCTTAAAATTTTTATTAAATAGTGTGTAACCATTCCATATTCCTTTTAGCCTCAATTTTTCCTCTACATGTCACTTCTAAGCCATCCACCTACTTTGGCCCACATTAAACGAATTTGGAATGTATAGTGCAGATCTACTCAACCTTCTGGTTACATTTTGTGGTGGCATGATGCAATTCATAGAACAACAAAATTCCTCCATTTCATGGGATACAACTTGCACAATTCCATTGGCGGTCTTATGCTCAAACTACCAAGGAATTGAATGCAACAACTAAGAGTTTGGTAGCTCATCCTTTTTCAACTTCTTTATTGTTAAAAGTGAAAGGAACTTTTCATCATCATAAGTAGGTTGTTGTTAGATATGCAACTAGGGGTGCTTAGATTAAGCATGTATATGCTAGTTGAAAGTGGGAGATCAAGCTAGTAAACAATTGTTTTCTTTCCTACATCCTCAACATTCATCTTCGAGTATAAAAATAACCAAAGATGGCAATTTAGTTCATTGAAATTCTATATATTATCCAAGTCTTTGTCAATCATTACCAAAAAAAATTCACTGCTCAAGCTTCTACACTTGCTAGTCAACAAGCTCTCAAGGATTATCTTACAAAGGTTCCCAATTCTTCTATGGTCATACTTTATCTTTACAAGACCTTAAAGGTGTTGCTTTTTCAATGACAAACTCCCAACGATTTTTACAATGTTCTTTGGAATTGTGTTGGGCCAAACCTTCATCATGTTTATCTTGAAGCATTTCAAAATGGAACATTAGGTATATAAATAAATAAGGAAAAAACCAAAATTGTACCTAGATTCAGCAACCCAGAAGATATTTACAATTGGTTCTCGATCACATCGCTTAATGTATCATATAAAATAATTACCAAGGAACTTGTCTTAAAATTTTCCATCTTCTTCCTTGGATTGTGTAACCTAAGAAAATTAGTTTTATATAATTTGAATTCATTTTGGAATGAGCTCACTATTCTAATCAAAATGTTATTTTCCTTAAAATTGATTTTGCTAAAGCTTCTAACCACATTGAGTGGCCTTTTATTTTGGCTATGTTAAAATATATTGGTTTTAAACCATGCTTTGTCCTTTTTGTTCAAATGCTCTTTGTAGATGCATTTTCTAGCATAACAATTAATGAACGTTCATCTCATACTTTTGCTTGCATAGGTCCATTCTTCAAGGTTGCCCTTTATCTCCTTTGTATGTGCTAGAAGCATTGTAATGTCCCCGTTTTGGAGGAGTTAATTATTTATAAAGTTATCAATTAAAAATATATTACAAGGTAACTTTATATTTAATTAATTTAATAAAGTGATATATTTTATAAAATTATTAAATAAAATAATGTTCTAGAGGTTGCTAGAAGAAGCGGAGAAAAAATTAAAAAGGAGGCCGACCTATTGAGGAAAAAAAAGAATAAATAGGCATTGAGGGCTCATTGCCTATCACCGAGATTTATTATTGATATTTTCTGATATGCATTGTGGAGCCTAGGGTTTCTACAAGTAACAATTGGCCATTGACAATGAAAACTCTCAATTGGTACACAATTTTGAGGGTGTGAAAGATCACCTAAATTATTGCAACTATGGGAAGGATAGTTCAATCCTTTCACTTGTGCTTAATTGTTGGTTTCGAGTTTCAATTGGAGTTGCACTTTCATCATATCATCTTCAGCATTTAGTCTCCAGCATTTGATCAATCCAAGTTCTTCATTTCAGCTTGTAGTTGTAACAAGTTCTCAGTTGAATTCAGCCTGTTAGGGTTTGTCTATAATGTGCCATGTAATAATGTTTCGGTGCTGAAAATTGCATATCATATGTAAAAACACTTGGTTATCATTCAATGAATACATTGGCATTATTTTTACATCAGTTATTTAAGTAGAACAATTTCTTTTATTCAGCAATATACTTTCAGCAATGTATTTACGATTTTTTTTAGTGGCCTGTTGGTAAGGGTCTTTACAGTGGTATCAGAGTGGTTTCCTGCCAGCCTGATAGGGTTTATGCAGCCAATTTAGTTTACAAAAGTTAAAAAACCAAAAGGGCTCTATTTACACAGGGAACCAACATAATTGAGAATATGGCTAAGAGACATTCTCAAAGCCCACCCAGAATTATGCGAGATGATGAGACTTTACAGCATCAGGAGAGGCTTCTACAGTCAATAGAAGCAAGTACACAGATAATGATGGTTATGATGCAACATTTGATTGGGGAAAATAGGAGAAATAATCATAATAATGACCAGGATAATAGGAGCGTAGTAGGATCACAACATAGGACATGGTCTAGAATAGCTAACAGACCCATGTCCTACATTCAGGGAAGAAACTCCAGCACGCACACCTAATGCTATGGTAACAGATATTGTAGATGAACTCCGACAAGCGAGGAATGAGTGGGATTCATTACCAACATATGTACAAGATGGATGAACATTTGACAGGTACTTGAACTACAAAGCTACCAGGCAAATGCAGGCAGATAAACATAGTGAGTTGCAACAGGTCACCAACAAGTTGGTATTGCCCACATTTGATGGCAGTGGAAAAATGACTGCTCTTGCTTGAATTCATAAGGTGGATACTTTCCTATCTCTGAAGACTATGACAGAATTTGAAGCACTCAAGTATGCCACTTTACACTTAGATGGGGTAGCACATGATTGGTGGACACATGGCATGATCACATTGCAACAAAATCAAATAACCACTTATCAGGAGTTTGTAGATAGATTGATAGAAAGGTTTGATAAAAAAAATCCTGAAGTTTATTTTCGAGAGTTAGCCCAATTGAGACAGTCAGGGGGCTTAGAACAATTTATCAATGACTTCTAGAAGCTTGTAGTGATGGTGCCTGACATTTCAGAATAGAGGCTAGTCATTTTATTCACAGAGGGATTAACTAAACCACTCAAGGGGTGGGTAAAGGCCTTTGATCCTCCTACATTACAAGAAGCCATGAAGAAAGCCCACAGTATGGAACTTGCAGCTCTAACACACCGGTTTAGTTCGAAGGGTCCTTCATCATTTAGAGATAACAAAGGGCAATTCAACAAGGGTAAAGAGAAGGTTAGTGACTCAAAAGGCAAGTCAGCTGCACCATTGGATAAGGAAATGCTTAATGACCTATGTAGGAAGAAGTTATGCTTCTTTTGCAAAGGTCCCTATGAGTTTGGTCATAATTTTCATATGAGGCCTAAGGGGAAGGCTAACCAAGCGATGTGGGCTTATTACAAGGGTTCGAATTCAAACAGCTCAAAGCACCATGATGAGGATCCTGATGAGGTAGATGGTCAACAGGAGGTAGATAGCGCTAAGAAAAAAGAGGCTCCAAAGCTTCATTTATAGGAGGCACGTCTGTCTAGTATTCAAAGAGAGGGATCTTTCAGACATTGGGGAGTCTTGGCAGACAGAAGGTTATTACTCTATTGGATACAGGTGCCACACATAATTTCATTGATGCACGATTTGTCGAGAGGCGTGGACTCATTTCGGGGGAGTTTGAAGGATTGAGAGTCAAGGTAGCTGATGGATATTCTCTTAACTGTGATAGGATGGTGCGAGATCTACCTTTTCACCTGAACAACTATGAGTTCAAGGCGGACTATCATGTGGTCAACATGGGTGACATGGACATAGTACTTGGGATGTAGCGGCCACATTCTTTGAAGGAGGTTACCCTAAGACTGGAGGATATGGAGATACGATTTGAGGTGGATGGAAGGACTCATGTGTTGAAGGCTATCCATAATGGTGATGTCAGGACTATCTCATTTAGGCGGTTGGAGAGATTAGTTGGGCATAACAATATAGAATGGGTGGCAATATGTGCCTTGATGCCTACCCAGGAGGAGCAACATAAGACTAAATATCATCCAGATATTCAAAAATTGAGAATCAAGTATGAGAAGGTATTCAGTGAGATTCCACCAAGCAAGCCACTAGATAAAGGCATAGAGCACATTATCGAGCTAGAGGAAGGTGCTAAGCTTGTCACGATCACACCATACTAGCACCCGAAACGACTCAAAGATGAGATCAAGAGGACCATCAAGGAGTTTCTAGCAACGAGACACATCAGACCAAGTAAGTCACCTTTTGCATCTTCTATTTTTTTGGTAAAAAAGAAGGATGGTACTCTACGAATGTGTATTGATTACAGGGTGTTGAATAAGAGAACTATAAAGAACAGGTATCCCATCCCACACATTGATGAGTTGATAGACGAATTGCATGGGGCTTGTTATTTCACAAAAATTGATTTGAGATCAGGCTATCACCATATTAGAGTTTGAGAGCAGGATATTGAGAAAATTTCTTTCAGATGTCATTGTGGGCACTTCAAGTTTGTAGTCATGCCTTGTGGTTTGACTAGTACACCTACCACTTTTCAGTCCACTATGAACAAGGTCTTCCACCATCAGTTGAGGAAATGTGTGCTGGTGTTCTTTGATGATATTTTGATCTATAGTAGGACATGGCAGGAACATTTAGAGCACTTGGAGACAGTATTGAGCATTTTACAAAGGGAGTCCTTGTATGCCAAGGAGTCCAAATGTGATTTGGGGATGACAAAACTGTTGTATCTTGGACACATCACTAGTGCAGAAGGAGTGCGAATGGATCCTGAAAAGATCCACGCTATTGTTGATTGGCCACCACCAGAGAACCTTACATAGTTAAGGGGGTTCATTGGTCTATGTGGATTCTATCATAGCTTTGTCAGTGGCTACTCACAACATGCAGCACCCATGACAGATTCACTAAAGAAAGGGGCATTTGTGTGGATTCAGGATGCACAAGACTGTTTTATGTGGTTCAAGGAAATAACGACTACATGCCCAGTATTAGCATTGCCTGATTTCACGAAGCCATTTGAGCTTCAATGTGATGCTTCTGGAGAGGGAGTTGGCGACGTACTCATCTAGGACAAGCATCCTATAGCTTATGAGAATAGGAAACTCAAGGGCCTGAGAGATCATTTAGCATATATGATAAGGAGATGTTGGCCATCATGCATGCCTTGGCCAAATTCAGACAGTATCTTGTGGGCAGCAAATTTTGTATTAAAACTAATCATAATAGTTTGAGGCACTTTTTGGGACAGCAGGACCTGAATGATCGACAACAGAAGTGGGTGAGTAAGTTGCAGGTCTATGATTTTGATATCACATATGTTAAGGGGACACAGAATATTGTTGTAGATGCTTTATCCCGTAGGCCACACCTCGCTTCTATGATTCAGATATCAAAGGATTGGTGACACTTGATTGTAGTAGAATATGCCAGAGACACATGGGCCTCTGATATAGTGGAGGGAACAATGATCAACACCAGGTACACTCTCATAGATGATTTGATCATTTACAAGAACAGGATTTACTTAGTCACAGGATTGAATGTGAAGCAGTTGATTTTGAGAGGATTCCATAATTCACCTACAGCGGGCCATCATGGGTATTTCAAGACTTACAGGTTAGTACGGGAGCAGTTCACTTGGAAGGGACTTAAGGCTGATGTTTTGCAGTATGTGCATGAATGTCATGTTTGCCAGCAGAACAAACAAGACCACACTTATCCAGCAAAGCTCCTACAACCACTTCCTATTCCTAACAGGAAGTGGGAGTGCATCTCTATGGATTTTATCATGGGCTTGCCCAGGGCCCAAGGGCACGATTATATCTATGTGGTGGTGGATAGGCTAACAAAATATGGTCACTTCTTCCCTATCGCTACTACATACTCAACAACTCAGGTGGCAGAGGTCTTCTTCAGGGAGGTTTTCAGATTACATGGTTTGCCTCGAAGCATTGTGAGTGACAGGGACAGTCGCTTCATGAGTCACTTTTGGCAAGAGGTATTTTGGCTGTGTGGCACTGAGCTTACACCTAGCACTAGTTATCACCCACAGACCAATGGCCAAATGGAGATTGTAAACAATTGGGTGGAAGGGTATTTGAGGAATTATGTGGCAGATCAACAGTGAGCTTGGGTCAGATGGATATATCTTTGTGAGTATTGTTACAATACTACATACCATATGACTATACAAATGACACCCTTCATGGCACTTTATGGTTATGAGGCACCTAGTTTCTTAGATTTGTTGTTGGGAGACAGTCAGGTACCCCGTGCAGGTGAACCATTACAGGAAAGTAAGGATATAGTTGCTACTCTCAAAGACAACATTACTAGAGCTCAAAACTAGCAAAAGCAGTATGCAGACAAGAAGAGGACTGAGCATAGTTTTGAGGTAAATGATATTGTTTACCTCATGTTGCAGCCATATAAGCAGTCCACTCTCAAGAAGAGTGATGCAGAGAAACTCAAGCCACACTATTATGGACCATTTAGGATCATCAGGCGAGTTGGTGAGGTGACTTATGAGTTGGAGATTCTCGCAAACAGTAGAGTGCAAAATGTGTTTCATGTATCACACCTCAAAAAGGTGTTGGGTCAAAATGTGATGCCTTATGCAATATTACCTCCCTTGGATGATGAGGGGAAATTGATCTTAGTGCCAGAATCTATTCTGGATAGTAGAGAGAAGCAACTTCGTAGGAGAGTAATCAGAGAGTATCTAGTTAAGTGGAAAGATTTACGTGTTGAAGATGCTACTTGGGAGGGAGAACTGATTTTGCAACTTCCAGCATTAAGATTGCTTGAGGCCAAGCAATTTTAGGAGGGGCGGACCTGTAATGTCCCCATTTCAGAGGAGTTAATTATTTATAAAGTTATCAATTAAAAATATATTACAAGGTAACTTTATATTTAATTAATTTAATAAAGTGATATATTTTATAAAATTATTAAATAAAATAATGTTCTAGAGGTTGCTAGAAGAAGCGGAGAAAAAAATGAAAAAGGAGGCCGACCTATCGAGGAAAAAAAAGAATAAATAGGCATTGAGGGTTCATTGCCTATCATGGAGATTTATTATTGATATTTGCTGATGTGCATTGTTGAGCCTAGGGTTTCTACAAGTAGTCACAATTGGCCATTGAGAACAAAAACTCTCAATTGGTATGTAATTTTGAGGGTGTGAAAGATCACCTGAATTATTGCAGCTGTGGGAAGGATATTTCAGTCCTTTCACTTGTGCTTAATTGTTGGTTTGGAGTTTCAATTGGAGTTGCACTTTCATCATATCATCTTCAGCATTCAATCTCCAGCATTTGATCAATCCAGGTTCTTCATTTCAATTTGTAGTTGTAATAAGTTCTCAATTGAATTCAGCCAGTTAGGGCTTGTCTGTAATGTGCCATGTAGTAATGTTTCAGTGCTGAAAATTACATATCATATGTAAAAACACTTGGTTATCATTGAATGAATACATTGGCACTATTTTTACATCAGTTATTTAAGTAGAACAATTTCTTTTATTCAGCAATATACTTTCAGCAGTGTATTTAGGGTTTTTTTTAGTGGTCTGTTGGTAAGGGTCTTTACAAGCATAATGCTTTGGCTATTTGCTTGCCTCAACTATTTATGTGGGTTGTGTTTGAGGTATTTCCCTCCCCAATTCAAGCTCACTTGTTACCACTCATTTTGTTAACGATTTCTTCCTTACCCTCATGGAGGATAGAGAGAATATCCAAAATGTTATTCAATGCTTGAAAAAAAATTGGTTATCTTTCAACTCAGTCATTTAATGGCACAAAAACCCTTTGCTATTGTCAACCATTCATTCTTGCTCCACAATAAATTCTTCAATGTGACTAGAAACGGATTTAGCATGGCCAAGTTTTCCAATTTTTGGGAACCCCCTTTTCTTTTCATGGTTAAACCACACAACTTTAGGATATTGTGTTTTCAAAAATTGGGGCCAAATTGGCCTACTAGTTGACCAAGCCCCTGTCCCTTACTAAAAAGTTTCAAATTTGTTCTGAAGTTCCTACAACCACACATTTTTATTACTGCTCTTGTTGGTCACCTTCCAAATCCACTCATAGGAAGCTTGAGAAGTTACTGCGTGACTTTTTATGGGCTTCAGATAGAGGGAAACATGATTTCCACATAGTGGCTCAGGATTATTATTGTCTTCCCTAACACCCCGGTGACCTTGTCCTCATTTCCACCAAGAAACAAGGTCAAGCTTTGTGTGTCAAATGGGTTTGTTGATTTGAAGAAATGAAGCTTTGAAAGTTCTTCGTCATTGTGTTTCCTCTGGGTTTCCTTTGCATCATCCATCATAGAAAGGGATTGGTTTCCACACCATTCTAATTATTTGAGAACTAGTGCAAATCTGAGGCTCATTTGTGGCAAAAAGCATTTGGTGTGCCTGAGAAGTTACAAAGGCATATTGGCCTCGATGAGATGGAGTCAACTTTTAAGATGGGTAATCTTTAAACCAACACAATCTCTGGTAAACTCCTTTGAATCATATGTAAGGCTTTTTTTCTTCTCAAGTCCCAAGTTTACATGCTCTTTGTTTTCATAAGTGTAGTATTTGTACCCCAAAAGACCTCTTTTGCAAATCTACAATCTCTCCCCACAACTGAGACGATGTGCATGTTCAATTTTTTCTTACATGCAAGATCATGAGAGTTTTGAATTACTTGTCTCCATCATGTCAATGAAATTATTGCAAAAGATTGGCATTAAAAGTATTTAGGCCTAGTGGAAGGATTAGCATTGGTATCTTTAGATATCTTTCCAAAGATACACACCTAGTCAAGGTTATGGTTGCCTTGCACCCCATTTGCCAATGGTTGAGGTTTTCAACCAGCTTAATGGAATTTGCAATGCTCATATTCTACTTGGAAGTTGTGTTTTCTTACTATTTGGTCTGCTACCACATAACCCAAAATAATACATTTTGTCTGGTGTTTTCTTTCCAAGTGTTATCGCTAGGATCCCATCTTCACCATTTGGGTTTCCCAAATCGTCATTGCCCTTTATGTGGTTAATTTGAGTCCTCTCTTCATGTGTTTTGGTTCTATACAATGACTCATAATCGTTGGGTTTGTATCCATGATTTCTTTTCTCCTTTCTGCCTAGAGTTGTTTTCATGACATATGCTTATGTTGGGAGATGAGCCTTTATTTCATTTCCCTTTTATGTAGCTCTGTTATACTTTTTAAAAGGAAATACTATTTGCTATATGAAAAGATAGAAATGCAACAATTTTTTCATGTGCCATAATTGATACTAATGTATCTATTTTTGCTAAAGTTTGCATATGTAATAATGTGATGTTACAGATACAAGTTCAAGTTGACAAGGGGCACCATTTGCAAGAGTTATTGCAACATTAGGAAAATGCACTCTGTATGGTAGCCAAAGTACCTCTTGATGCTTCTTGTTCTAGTGCCCAATCTCTTTCACATGCTCATCATCATGGTCAAAATTCTTCTCGCCACCTTACAAAAAGTTCTCATGTCCCAAGTCCCTCAATGACACTTACCCCACACTTAATGTTGTCTTACAACTCAACTAGTCCCTACATCATTATGCATCAAGGTGGCCTATATTGGTTGGTGCTAGTTCAAAACCATTGGGTTGGTCCTCTATCGATGGAGCTTCAAGTTGGCCAAGAGGAGACTCAAAATAAACTTAATCTTCCAAAGGCTTTCCAAGATTAGCAATAGCAATTTCTCCTAATCGAGAACAGAAAGAGGTTGAAAAGGAGAATGTTGACAATTGGACACTTCCTAATCCATAGCAAGACCAGATGTTGGGAAGAGGAATGAAGGATGAACCAAGCCCTCCTCATTCGCCTACGACTTTACCTACACAAGATGACCACTTAGCTTTTATTTTATTTATGTTGTAGAACATGGATTTCTTGACTCATGCCATGTGTGACTTTTTACGATATGACATTTTCCTCCCCGTTATTATTTTTAATTACTATTTTTAATTACTATTTACTTATGTTTTAAGTTATTTAATTGATTTCTTTCACAAATCTAACTTTAGTTTGGCATATTAAAAAAAGACAAGAGAAAAGGGTAAATCAGTACCTTACAAAATGGAAAGAAAACGCTCTTGCCACACCATACATCTTTGAACACTAATATTCCTAGTACAATAGATCGGCAAGAACGAAAAATACAAAGATTTGACCTATGTGAAATCATTTTCCTATCCTAATCACATAGGCTAATAATATTTTTTAATCTGCTGCTTGGAAAACAATAGGCTAATAACATTTTTTTAAACCTGTTATTCGAAAATAATAGAAAAAAACCTAATGATGTAAATCTCAAGATTGAGAAAATAGTTCCAGACGTCACACATGACAAAACAAACACAATAGATAGGTATAAAACCCCAGGCTGGAGGTTTGACTTTCCTGGCTTGAGTGTATTTTGAAAACTACCTTACGTGACTCTTACATATGAAAAAATAATTAAAAAGGAGAAGAGAATGTAGAATTTGTCTGGAACAATCAGGAATTTTAAGCCATGGCGACCATTCCTGCTTCTGTCAACGCCACCAATAAGTTCGTTTGCTGTCGATTTCTGCCCTCAATTTGTGCATTTCTGATGAATAAAAGTGCCAACAATTTGTTCATTTGTAATTAATATTTCTGCCATCATTTTGTTCATTTGTGATTAATATTTCTTCCATCAATTTGTTCATTTGTGGCTGATATTTGATATTGCCATTGAATGTTTTTGCCAAACACGTCTGGGCATTTGTGGTGGATTTCTGCCATCAATTTGTATATTTGTAATTAATATTTGTACAACCAATTGTTCATTTGTGGCTGCCATTTGATATTGCCATTGACTTTCCTGTCAAACCAATCTGGGCTAAAATGCAACTCAAAGAAATGGTCAGAACTATGAGCTTCAGGAAGTCTCGATCATCGAGGCAATCAGAAAGCTTCGTTTTGGCGGAGACTCTGACTTCACAGAGCATGAGGATAACCAAATATGAGGATTTAAGCAAATCCTTGAGATTTGAGGACTTTGGAATGGATGAGCAACAACGTAATGGAGATTTTAAGGAAGCCCCAAGATCTGGATCTTTCAGATGGATAAGTAAGTTGAGGTCTATGTCACGCAATGAGCAACAGCAGCCTGAATCTTATGGAGATTTTAAAGAAGCCCCAAAATCTGGATCTTTCAGATGGAACGGTAAGTTGAAGTTCATGTCACACAATGACAGAAGAACAGCCAAATTTAGTTTTGGCAATTTTTCACAGAGGCAAATGAAGCCTGCCGATGAAATGAAAGAGGCAAAAGTGAAAGTTAAGAAGAGAAATTCATGGCTGCCTGACCCAAATCGTCGGTGGCCTGTTCAAGGATGGTAAAAAGCACATACTGAGATTGGATTGTTTAATTGTTAATGAATGTGAGAATCTCATCTTTGATTCTTTCTATTTGGAGAAAAGAAAAATGTTTTAGTCTGTTGTAATTTTAGTTCCCAAAATCTTTTGTATTAAACCGTGTGATTATTTTATGAGGTGTTTCACATTCTCTGCCTGAAGATGTATCATTGGGTATGATTCGAAAGGTTGATCAAAGAGCACACAGTTTAATTCAAAAGGTTTTGGAATCTAATTCACAGACTAATTGATCCCATCTGGTGTTGTAATTTGTTTATTCTTGTGCCGACTTCCATTGAAGTCTATGATGGCTTGTAAAAATTGTAGTTATTGTTTGAATGGACTTTAATAAAATTTAACGACCTCAAAAGGGATTGGTGGTTACAATTTTTGTTGGATCTATGGTTCAGAAGGTTATTTGGGTTTCATCCAACAGTTTCTGCAGTGTGTTGGGCTTTTAGCATATGTAGGCATGGCTAATTCTCCAGGTTTTAGGTGTAATTTTTCAATTACAGCGTTACGCAATTAGAACCTTCAATGTTCTCACTAGACAAGAAGGCACAGAAAATAGATATTTCATGTAGATGTAAATTCATTCTGTACTCTGTTTTAATACAGAGGAGGACAAACTTGGTTCATTCCTGCTCGTTTTCATTGGGTTTATACTATTAGTAATATACATTTCAGCCATGTCTTTCTTTGTTCCTATAAGAAGCTTCCAAGCAAATTGTATTGACTAGGTCGTTATTATCTTCAATAATGCTCCACCTTTACCAATAATCTCTTTGTACTAAACATTGATAAAAAGAATCCAAAATGAATCAAGATGCTTTAGGGCCTAGTAGGAAAAATTGTATTCGTCACATGAGAGCCCTTAAGATAACCTCCCGATGTGGAACATTGAAACACAGTGCTGAACTCAGTGTGCTGAAAAACAAGAGGTTATTAGCGAGGAAGAAGACGATACTGATGAGGATCATACTAATCCTTGTAGGTCTTAACAGGTTGGAAATAAATGCTTGTTGACTAAGATTATGAGGAAAAGGGTGCTGAGTAGGGAAGTGGGAAGATGAAGGAGATAGATGATAAGGCGTTGAAACAGATAACAAATCAACAATCAACAATTCACTTATATATCAGACAGCACGGAAGAGGAGCTGATTGGCCTAATAGGAGACATGATGCCTAAAAAAAGGAAAAACTGCTTTAGAGCTGGGTAATCTAACGAGCAAGGTGGAAGATCTAAAAACCAGAATACTAGAGATAGAAAGGAAGATGGGGAGTACTTCCACGGCCAGCCTTTGGGTTGTATACAACTATGATACTTTCTTGTGTTTGCTACAAGAAAAGGTTCTCAGAGCGGATGGGGAAGATGAGGGCAATTACTAAGACTTATTCAAGTTCCTTATGGGTGACTGGAGGCATATGTTATACCACTTTTTGTCTCTTTCAGGTTCTGAAGAAAATTTGTTTCTTTGATGAGTTATTTGCTGAACTTTGGTTCTAAAAAAATTATCTCCGTTGATAGTTGTCTTCAATGTTTTACTTGTGTGAGTGTTAAGCTTTTTTTTCTGACACTATTACTATATGTTATGTGATGATAATATGGTTGTGCATGGGTTGTTTGAGCACTTTATTAGTGGTTATTTTTATATGGCTGTTTCTCTAAGCAACTTTTATGTTCTTACACTGTTAGTTGCTGTTAGTGTGACGTTGGTCTTTATACCCTTCCACTGCGCCCTTGTTTTTCTGCTGATTAATATCAAAAGTATTGATAAAATTCACATATTTCACAATCAATACTGACATTCAGAATTCATACTAATAATCGCTACGAACTCTGACACTATAAGATAATCTAATTCATATTTATTGGCTGAAAGAGACTTTTTTGTAAGGAATTCTTAAATTAAAAGTTCTATCCAAATTTTTGGTTTTGGGACTGGGTGTAATTTGAGTTGTTTAAACAGCCGTTTAAATATTAGTTTTCAATTAATAATTTTCTTTATGTATCAGATTGTTTAGTTTAAACAATATAACAATCTAACTTTAAAGTGGTTTTGTTAAAATCATATAACATTTTAAGAACTTTTCGGAAACCAAATTAATTAAGATATTAAGGTTTTCTTTGTTTGATCATGCATCTCTGATACAATAACAGAAAAAGAGATGGCATAGTAGAAAGTAGCTTGTTAAGCTATCTTGTAAAATTCTAAGAGATCTCAACGAGAAGTCTATGGCTCTTCCTATGATGAAATGAGAATACTTGAAAACATTAGAAAACATTAGAAAGTGACTGAAAACTATCATGAGACGGAACTCTTCATTTTTTAAACGTATGCTTCACTACTTTAAATAATATCT
Organism: Cupressus sempervirens; assembly: GCA_028749045.1. Taxonomy (NCBI): domain Eukaryota; kingdom Viridiplantae; phylum Streptophyta; class Pinopsida; order Cupressales; family Cupressaceae; genus Cupressus; species Cupressus sempervirens. The sequence continues at coordinate 170,421,020 of CM053788.1, read as the reverse complement.
TGGAAATTTCATATGAATAATTAAAAAATCAAAAAATCTGTGGCTTTTATTAAGAAATTAAAACAAATATATATGAAGACTGTCTTAAAATAAATATTTCAATGCTATCCATTAGTTAAAATGTATTTAAAGCTTTCTAATCATACTCCATCAGTATTGATAAGTTAAATAAATTTAGGATGATAAGTTAAATAAATTTTGCTATAATCTATTGTCAGAGTAGTGAGTGTTATACATAAACTAAATACATTTAGCCAAAACTTGGTTAAGATTAAATTCTGTTGAGGAAATCAAATGACAGAAAGTTCCGTACTATGATACTATCCAATTATCGATTAACTAAATACTTTTTATGGCTTTAATTAATATCTCGCTAAAATTCATATGAAAAATTAGCTATTTACGAAATGCATATAGTTGAGAAAACAAAATTCTATGAAAATTATCAAGGAAGTTCAATGATATCCATAACCAACGACATGTTTCTTAACTTCATATGACAGTGAACAGTATGTGGTTCTTCCCAAGATGGCATGGACGTAATTAACAACTCTTGAAAACAAAATTCTGTGAAAGTTTATCCCAAACCAGAAATTACAGTACCATCCATCAGCTAAATAAATTTTCATGACTATGAAAAGATATCTTGTTAAATTTCACGTAACTTTTTGGAGGGATTTCTTTCTTTCCAAAACTCAAAATTACATCGAGCAAAATTTAGATTGGCATTCTAATTGCAGGCAGAACGAGCATTGGAAGTAGGAATTGTTACATTACTTTTGTCCAAGACTTCTAAATATCAGCGTTGAGCACTCCCACAGTGACCAAAATGTTTCGACATCCACGTTTTTGGATGTACAGAAGCTCTTCTATTCTGATTTCACAGGGACGTGGACATCATCTTGTATAGGTTCACATTGGTTCCTTAAACATGCCTTAATTGCCTCCACAGGATCACAAATTTCAAACTTAAAATCCTCATCAACAGCATTTGAAATCTCAGGAACAGTACTCAAACCCAAACAATGGTTCTGCTGGGGAAGAACTTCAAGTCTGTTCTTCAATTCGACTTCCATGTCTGTCATGACAGTTGATGCGGTAGTGATTTCAATTGTAGTAGCTGGTTTGTATGCTTCCAACAAGGTTTTCGGGGCTGGCGCTACTGGTGTTTGTTTCTTGGTTTTCCTTGCTTTTTTCACATTTGAGGCTACATTATTCATGTCTCTCTTAATCTGTTTTACATTTGAGGCTGCATCATTCATTTTTGATGGTGGTATTGATAGGCCAGGTCCAAACACCACTCCTCTGAAAATTGTATCAGATTGTCCAATCCTTACAGTAATAAGATATCCCGCATCAAATGATCCGTCAAGTACTCCTTGAACAGTTTGTCCAATGAGAGAATTGCTCCCCAAGTTAGACTGTGAAATGTCAGTCTCCGTATGCCCTGCTTTTAGGGTTTTACAGTCAGACATGGAAGGAACACCAAGAGCTGCAACTTCTTTGGGTAGAAGAACAATGTCAGCCTTGCTTGGATGACCTCGCCTCTTATTAGGAGACTTCAACGTTATATCTGTACCCTGATCAAAGTTTCCCTCCATAATCCCACTCTCAAACTTGTTGGCCTTCACAAAACTTTCAGCTGTTCCTATCTATACTGTAATTTGATAGTCCTAAGGTTCTTCTATCCTTTAAAGGGCTATTTTGGAGAGCCTGCAAAACATTAATTTGAATAAATTTTAAACTGTATGTTATCTACATAGTATGACAATCGCTTGCTTCATTTAAATTAGACTGGATGCATAGCTAAGAGCTTACACAAAATGAAACAAATGTTCCTTGCATACAAAATTGTTTGTAATAATTCAAACAAAAATTGAGCCTTAGTATAAGGATAAAAACAGAGTAAACTGAAACTGGATTTCGTGGATAATTTCATTGTATAAATTGAGGAAACTATGCCCTTACAATTTACACACAAACCAGATTTGAATTTCTCATGAAATGAAGATGGAAAACCGTGAATAACATGAACAATTTCATATCCACTTTTGGATCTCATGCAACTGACATAACTGTTGGACATATATTTCTTTGTTTGGCAGTACCGATGTTCTCATTTGCTGAAAGGCTGGATTGGGTACTGTAATTAATAATTTCATCATATAAGCCCTTATTGCCCTATGAATTTGTTTTTCTATAGGTCATCCACAAAGTCATTTTACCTAGGTACCTAATACAAGAATAGGAGTCATAGGCCATAATCTTCAGTTAAGAGCCAACAACTGAGGGATATCCATTCCAACCAATTTGACGAGGATACAATCCTGGCCTTACCCCTTATTTCAATGTTGGAGCCTTACATTCTGCAAGACTTGGTCTCCAATGGGCTCATTAAAAACCTTTCAAGTTCACCAATAGACCAATGGCCTCTTGACATCTTATGAATTTTTTAATGGTAGTAGAATTGATAATTTTGCTCATACAGACCTTGTCTGATTAGAGTGTTAAAGGTAGTGTGACCTATGGTTCTAGACTTCTAGTCAAATAGGCCTGTATTTTCTCCTGAGAATGTGAAAATACACTGCAAAGAGCACTTAAACTAGCTGAAAAAAAGAAATAAGATAGCCATTTTGAGATTCTCATCCTGAGCTCCTATTTATTAGAAAGCTGCAATTTATTATTCTGTTTCAGCTGAATTACAAGACCGTTGTTTTTGATCATATACAACAACAATATTAAGTTATTAGTCATATAATGGTTGCAGTATGCCAAATGTCAAGGGAAACATCATGAACTATGCTATGTTTATAGTCTTGAATTGGTTTACATTTCACTCTTTCCTCTGTAAAACTACAGAAAAAAATCATCCTTTCCTCTTTATGAAACGCCAAAGAAATGCTTCAGTCTAATTTTGAAATTCAAGACTACGATCTTCCTTAGGCAGAGTAAGCCTGAAGTTTCTTTGTTTCATTTTACCCTGCATTAAGATTACAACTAATACATGATAATGTTCATCAAGCTAAGAGCTTTCTACATTCATTACTTGAAATGAGATTTTACAGAGGAGGTTTTTCTTCATTTGGCAAGAAATACAAGAGATGGATAAGAGATCATAAAAAAGAATTCCCAGGGTTCTATTAAAGAGCGAATGCAACTCAGTCATACAGAAGTTAATTTGACAATGGAAAAATTAACAATATATAAAAATAATAGAAAGAAGCATAATAAAGTCACAAAGCTAATAATAAATAAGAAATGTTTCGTGCAATATGAATGTGCGAAACAAATATACAGACGCTAAATCACAATCAAGTTCAAGCATTTAGAAAATGCACGATGCTTTCTCCTTCATGCAAGAAGTTAGAATGCCATTGCATATGATTGCAAACCTTCATGATTTACTGATTGGATAGGGAAGAGAGTATGAATGGGCAACATGAGACGCTGATTTGCTTATACATTGGAAACAATAAGAACGGTACACAAACATGTTTCTGAGAGGTATAATAAGCAACAAGTATAAATTCAAGCCCTCCATTTCAGTACATGCCACTAAATAAATGGATTAAGAAATGAGGGGAACTCTATTAGAATAAGGAAAATTAGGGTTTTAAATGACCTTACTTACCTTGCACGACTTCTTATTCTACAGTTGCCAACATTTTGGAACACAACCATCGAACACAGTCTATAATTAGAGTAATATCAATCCATTGCAATAAAACAATGAGATTGCAAGGATTACAAGGTATTACAACACAAAACTTAGTGGTTATCAGAAAACTATAAAAAGATTTTCTTTCAAGACAGATAAACTGATAACAGGCATCGTAGCCACATCTAGTCATTTACTCGATTTGTCTTTTAACTGAGATTTGGGCACTTCGGGATGAAAAAAAGGAGGTTTGAGAATTTAAATTGAAATAAACGAAGTTAAACCCTGCTGCTATTTTCTGTTCATGTCAAGCTTGGGTCTTGAATCCCTGCATGTGTTAAAGATTGCATGAAGGAAGCCTATGAAATGTGTAAGGGGTATTTTGGGTGGTTCCTCAGCCTAAAGTACATTTAGTTCAATTTCCCTAGTGTCTATTAAGTTCAGACTTGCTAGTTCGTTCCAATGACTAGAGAAACAAGAAATGTGCTTTCTTTTTTCCTAAGGGCAAATGTGTTGCCTTTCTTTCAACACCCCTATTGCGCCTATGAACGACTCATTATCTTACTGCTTATTAATCTGCTTCTACCAGATATCCTTTAACTTTCTTTCAAAAAATGGGTTCAGCCCAGAAAGATTCACAACCGCATGGGCAGGATAATTTTTTAAACATTTTCAACCCTACTGAATCAATAGGCCCACAAAAACATTAAAAGACTTCCAAGGATTTGTTCTACATCCCGCTAGCTCCACCATTACAACACAGTAACAAACAAAAGCCAAGAAACTGAAGAAAACAAGGAGCATAAACCTTACCTGTGAGACCTGCTTCCATGCCTCTCTCTCGTAGCCCAAGAACAAGCATAAGCACTACAATGTCACCTACGCAAGCCCCTTTTCTCAACATGACAGCAATGCAACATGAGCCTACAGGTGTGAAGAAGACATCATGCAATGGCGGGATTAAGAGAAAACTTGTGTGGGAAAAAGTGCCGGGAAGGACAGATTTAAAAACCCAAACAAAAAGAAACTGGTAAAACTAGAAGAGAGCAGTAGGCTCTTAAATTGTGGAGGACTGTGAAGACCAGATGAAATCTATTAATAAAAAAACCATGTTTTGGACAGAGCAGCTAGTACCGCTGTGAGTCCCAAAATGCCCATTTAGGTTACCGGCGGTTTTACTTGCATCTATTTATAAGAGCAGAGGAGGGAAAGGAAATAATTTGTTTTAAGAGTTTGAGCCTACATTACCATAGGTACCGTGTGATTTTGCAATCACACTTCTGATGTACATTTTCCTCCCGGAACCTAAAGAGGTCCGGTTTAAGGTTTTCTATTTCTATCAACTCGTACAGGACATATATTTATCATGTCTATGTACACCTTTTTGCATGTCTCTGATTGTGCTTTTTGCATGTATCTAGGGGTAGTTTTACGTGCACGTGTAGTGGGCAACTTCCAATGTTGCAATATTATGGGGGTGAATATGTTGAGAATGAGATCTTAAGTTGGTTTAATTTCAATGGTGGGAGCTACTCATCATCAAGTTGAGTATGAAACTGATTCAAATGCATAGATAATTTTGTGAGGTAGTATGTTTTATTGAGAGACATTAAATTTATTTATTTATTTATTCTTATGTTTAAAATTTCAATTCCGAAATAAATCAAATTATACAATTAATTTATTCAATCAAAAGATATATTAATAATGAAAATTAAATCTTAAAGAATGAATGTGGAAAAGCACTAAAAGGGGTATGGTTCTCTGTAAAGACCCTTACCAACAGGCCACTAAAAAAATCGTAATTTAATACACTGTTGAAAGTATATTGCTGAATAAAAGAAATTATTCTACTTAAATAACTGGTGTAAAATAGTGCCAATGTATTCATTCAATGATAACCAAGTGTTTTTACATATGATATGCAATTTTCAGCACCGAAACATTACAACATGGCACATTACAAACAACCCTAACTGGCTGAATTCAACTGAGAACTTGTTACAACTACAAACTAAAATGAAGAACCTGGATTGATCAAATGCTAGAGACTGAATGCTGAAGATGATATGATGAAAGTGCAACTCCAATTGAAACTCCAAACCAGCAATTAAGCACAAATGAAAGGACTGAAATATCCTTCCCACAACTGCAAAAATTTAGGTGATCTTTCACACCCTCAAAATTGCGTACCAATTGAGAGTTTTCGTTCTCAATGGCCAATTGTGACTACTTGTAGAAACCCTAGGCTCCACAACGCACATCAGCAAATATCAATAATAAATCTCGATAACAGGCAATGAGCCCTCAATGCCTATTTATTATTTTTTCCTCAATAGGTCGGCCTCCTTTTTAATTTTTTCTCCACTTCTTCCAGCAACCTCTAGAACATTATTTTATTTAATGACTTTATAAAATATATCACTTTATTAAATTAATTAAATATAAAGTTACCTTGTAATATATTTTTTAATTGATAACTTTATAAATAATTAACTCCTCCAAAATGGGGACATTACAGGTCCACCCCTCCTAAAATTGCTTGGCCTCAAGCAATCTTAATGTTGGATGCTACAAAATCACTTCTCCCTCCCAAGCAGCATCTTCAATAGATAAATCTTTCCACTTAACCAGATACTCTCTGATTACTCTCCTGTGAAGCTGCTTCTCTCTACTATCCAGAATGGATTCTGGCACTAAGATCAATTTCCCCTCATCATCCAAGGGAGGTAATACCGCAGAAGGCATGACATTCTGACCCAACGCCTTTTTGAGGCGTGATACATGAAACACATTGTGCACTCTATTGTCTGCAGGAAGCTCCAACTCATAAGCCACCTCACCAACTCGCCTGATGATCCTGAATGGTCCATAATAGTGTGGCTTGAGTTTCTCTGCACCACTCTTCTTGAGAGTGGACTGCTTATATGGCTACAACATGAGGTAAACCATATCATTTACCTCAAAACTACGCTCAGTCCTCTTATTGTCTGCATACTACTTTTGTTGGTTCTAAGCTCTAGCAATGTTGTCTCTGAGAGTAGCAACTATATCCTTACTTCCCTGTAATAGCTCACTTGCACGGGGTACCCGACTGTCTCCCAACATTAAATCTAAGAAACTAGGTGCCTCATAATGGTAAAGTGCCATGAAGGGTGTCATTTGTATAGTCATATGGTATGTAGTATTGTAACAATACTCACAGAGATATATCTATCTGACCCAAGCTCGTTGTTGATCTGCCACATAATTTCTCAAATACCCTTCCACCCATTTCTTTACAATCTCTGTTTGACCATCAGTTTGTGGGTGATAACTAGTGCTAGGTGTAAGCTCAGTGCCACACAACCGAAATACCTCCTGCCAAAAGTGACTCATGAAGCGGTTGTCCCTGTCACTCACAATGCTCTGAGGCAAACCATGTAATCTGAAAACCTCCCTAAAGAAGATCTCTACCACATGAGTTGCTAAGTATGTAATAGCAATAGGGAAGAAGTGAGCATATTTGAGTATGTAACAGTATGTAATAGTGATAGGGAAGAAGTTAGCCTATCCACCACCACATAGATACAATCATGCCCCTAGGCCCTGGGCAAGCCCGTGATAAAATCCATAGAGATGCACTCCCACTTCTTGTCAGGAATAGGAAGTGGTTGTAGGAGCCCTACTGGATAAGCGTGCTCTTGTTTGTTCTGCTAGCAAACATGACATTCACGCACATACTGCAAAACATTAGCCTTAAGTCCCTTCCAAGTGAACCGCTCACGTACTAACCTATAAGTCTTGAAATACCCAAGATGGCCTACTGTAGGTGAATTATAGAATGCTCTCAAAATCAACTACTTCACTTTCGATCCTAGGACTAAGTAAATGATGTTCTTGTAAATGATCAAATCATCTATGAGAGTGTACCTGGTGTCAATTGTTGTTCCCTCCACTATATCAGAGGCCCATGTGTCTATGGCATATTCTACTACAATCAAATGTCGCCAATCCTCTGATAGCTGAATCATAGAAGTGAGGTGTGGCCTACAAGATAAAGCATCTGCAACAATATTTTGTGTCCCCTTAACATATGTGATATCAAAATCATAGGCCTGTAACTTACTCACCCACTTCTGCTGATGATCATTCAGGTCCCGTTGTCCCAAAAAGTGCCTCAAACTATTATGATTAGTTTTAATACAAAATTTGTTGCCCACAAGATATTGTTTGAATTTGGCCAAGGCATGCATGATGGCCAACATCTTCTTATCATAAATTTTCAATGATCTCTCAAGCCCTCTGAGTTTCCTACTCTCATAAGCTATAGGATGTGTGTCCTGCATGAGTACAACACCTACTCCCTCTTCAAAAGCATCACATTGAAGCTCAAATGGCTTCGTGAAATCAAGCAATGCTAATACTGGGCATGTAGTCATTATTTTCTTAAACCGCATAAAATAGTCTTGTGCCTCCCGAGTCCACATAAATGCCCCTTTCTTCAGCAAATCTGTCATGGGTGCTGCATGTCGTAATAGCCACTAACAAACCTACGATAGAATCCACATAGACTAAGGAACCCCCTTAACTATGTAAGGTTCTCTGGTGGTGGTCAATCAACAATAGCGCGGATCTTTTCAGGATCCATTTGCACTCCTTCTGCACTAATGATGTGTCCAAGATATAACAGTTCTATCATCCCCAAATCACATTTGAACTCCTTGGCATGCAAGGACTCCCTCTGTAGAATGCTCAATACTATCTCCAAGTGCTCTAAATGCTCTTGCCATGTCCTACTATAGATCAAAATATCATCAAAGAACACCAACACAAATTTTCTCAACTGATGTTGGAAGATCTTGTTCATAGTGGACTAAAAAGTGGCAGGTGCATTAGTCAAACCAAAAGGCATGACTACGAACTCAAAGTGCCCATAATGACATATGAAAGCAGTTTTCTCAATATCCTTCTCTCGAACTCTAATTTGGTGATAGCCTAATCTCAAATCATTTTTTGTGAAATAACATGCCCCATGCAATTCGTCTATCAACTCATCGATGCATGGGATGGGATACTTGTTCTTTATAGTTCTCTTATCCAACACCCTATAATCAATACACATTCGTAGAGTACCATCCTTCTTTTTTACCAAAATAACAGAAGACACAAAAGGTGACTTACTTGGTCTGATGTGTCCCATTGCTAGCAACTCCTTGATGGTCCTCTCGATCTCATCCTTGAGTCATTTTGGGTGCTGGTATGGTGTGAACATGATAGGCTTAGCACCTTCCTCCAGCTCAATAATGTGCTCAATGGCTCTATCTGGTGGCCTGCCTGGTGGAATCTCACTGAATACCTTCTCATACTTGATTCTCGATTTTTGAATATCTGGATGATATTTAGTCTTATGTTGCTCCTCTTGGGTAGGCATCAAGGCGCATATTGTCGCCCACTCTATATTGTTATGCCCAGCTAATCTCTCCAACCGCCTAAATGAGATAGTCCTGACATCACCATTACATATAGCCTTTAGCACATGAGTCCTGCCATCCACCTCGAATCATATCTCCATATCCTCTAGTCTTAGGGTAACCTCCTTCAAAGAATGTAGCCACTGCATCCCAAGTACTATGTCCATGTCACCCATGTTGACCACATGATAGTCCGCCTTGAACTCATAGTTGTTCAGGTGCAAAGGTAGATCTCGCACCATCCTCTCACAACGAAGAGTATATCCATCAGCTACCTTGACTCTCAATCCTTTGAACTCCTCATTAATGAGTCCATGCCTCTCCACAAATTTTGTATCAATGAAATTATGTGTGGCACCTATATCCAATAGAGTAATAACCTTCTGTCCTGCCAAGACTCCCCTGAGTCTGAAAGATCCCTCTCTTTGAATACTAGACAGATGTGGCTCCTGTAAATGTAGCTCTGGAGCCTCTTTTTTCTCAGTACTATCTACCTCATGTTCACCCTCTACCTCATTAGGATCCTCATCATGGTGCTCTGAGCTATCTGAATCCCAACCCTCGTAATAAGCCCACATCGCCCAGTTAGCCTTCCCATTAGGCCTCATAGGACAATCATGACCAAACTCATAGGGACCTTTGCAAAAGAAGCATAGCTTCTTCCTACGTAGGTCATTAAGTGTTTCCTTATCCAAAGGTGCAACTAACTTGCCTTTTGAGTCACTAACCTTCTCTTTACCCTTGTTGAATTCCCCTTTGTTATCTCTAAATGATGAAGGACCCTTTGAACTAAACCGGTTTGTTGAAGCTTCAAGTTCCATACTGCGGGCTTTCTTCATGGATTCCTATAATGTAGGAGGATCAAAGGCCTTTACCCACCCCTTGAGTGGTTCCGTTAATCCCTCTGTCAATAAAATGACTAGCCTCCATTCTAAAATGTTAGGCACCATCATTGCAAGCTTTTGGAAGTCATTGATAAATTGTTCTAAGCCTCCTGACTGTCTTAATTGGGCTAACTCCTAGAAATAAACTTTAGGATTTTTTTTATCAAACCTTTATATCAATCTATCCACGAACTCCTGATAAGTGGTTATCTGATTGTGTTGTAATGTGATCATGCCATGTGTCCACCAATCATGTGTTGCCCCATCTAAGTGTAAAGTGGTATACTTGAATGCTTCAAATTTTGTCATAGTCTTTAGAGATAGGAAAGTATCCACCTTATGAATCCAAGCATGAGTAGTCATTTTTCAACTGCCATCAAATGTGGGCAATACCAACTTGTTGGTGACCTGTTGCAACTCACTGTGTTTATCTGCCTGCTTCTACCTAGCAGCTCTGTAGTTCAGGTACCTGTCAAATGTTCATCCATCATGTACATATGTTGGTAATGAATCCCACTCATTCCTCACTTGTTGGAGTTCATCTACAATATATGTTACCATAGCATCAGGTGTGCATGCTGGAGTTTCTTCCTTGAATGTAGGACAAGTGGGTCTGTCAGCTATTCCAGACCGTGTCCTATGTTGTGATCCTGCTATGCTCATGTCATCCTAGTCATTATTATGATTATTTCTCCTATTTTCCCCAATCAAATGTTGCATCATAACCATCATTGCCTATGTACTTGCATCTATTGACTGTAGAAGCCTCTCTTGATGTTATAAAGTCTCATCATCTCACATAATTCTAGGTGGGCTTTGAGAATGTCTCTAAGCCATATTCTCAGCTATGTTGGTTCCATGTGTAAATAGACCCCTTTTTCTTTTTTTTACTTTTGTAAACTAAATTGGCTGCATAAACCCTATCAAGCTGGCAGGAAACCGCTATGATACCACTGTAAAGACCCTTACCAACAGGCCACTAAAAAAACCCTAATTTAATACACTGTTGAAAGTATATTACTGAATAAAAGAAATTGTTCTACTTAAATAACTGATGTAAAATAGTGCCAATGTATTCATTCAATGATAACCAAGTGTTTTTACATATGATATGCAATTTTCAGTACCGAAACATTACAACATGGCACATTACAGACAACCTTAACTGGCTGAATTCAACTGAGAACTTGTTACAACTACAAATTGAAATGAAGAACCTGGATTGATCAAATGTTGGAGACTGAATGTTGAAGATGATATGATAAAAGTGCAACTCCAATTGAAACTCCAAACTAGCAATTAAGCACAAGTGAAAGGACTAAAATATCCTTCCCACAACTACAATAATTCAGGTGATCTTTAACACCCTCAAAATTGCGTACCAATTGAGAGTTTTTGTTCTCAATGGCCAATTGTGACTACTTGCAGAAACTCTAGGCTCCACAACGCACATCAGCAAATATCAATAATAAATCTCGATGATAGGCAATGAGCCCTCAATGCCTATTTATTCTTTTTTCCTCGATAGGTCGGCCTCCTTTGTAATTTTTTTTCCACTTCTTCCAGCAACCACTAGAACATTATTTTATTTAATGAATTTATAAAATATATCACTTTATTAAATTAATTAAATATAAAGTTACCTTGTAATATATTTTTAATTGATAACTTTATAAATAATTAACTCCTCCAAAACAAGGACATTACATCCTCATTTGATTAGCTATTGAAGTATTTTGTCATACGCAAGAGGTTATAAGGTTCAATCATTGTTCTACATGGTATTGGATGATGATGTGTCATATCAATTTCATTAATCATACTAAAAAGTTTATCTAATGTGGTAAGTCAGGAGTTAGGTTGATTCTTGAAATCTAAGTTAAAAATGGAAAGAAAATGGGTGTTATAAAGGATTTTGTTTTGTTTAATTTTTTAATCAGTAAATATAGTCGATATTATCTTATAGAATATAATTATACTAAAATTTAAAAGCTAAGGGAGATGATCCAGTAGTCAAGTGTGTTCTAGCAGTTATAATAACATTTGTTGATGTAGCGCCCAATATTTTTGACAATATTGCACCAATATTAATGGCTTTAAATTTGTTATTGTTGATGATGATAACCATAATTGAATGAAATATATCTCTAAGTACTAAAAAGAAATGAATCATGTGATGATACATCAACGTACCAATAATAAGTGACTTCATCCATTGTATCAGTCTCACTTTTCTTTTGGATTCTTTTGGATGCCCTGAGAAGAAGCATGTCGATGTAGCATCACATTTTATGATGTTTCCCTAGAGCCTTAACTATAAGCGAGATAATTTCTAGGTTAGTTTTTGTAAACCATTAGGAGTGATTTGATATTTCCATGTAGGATTTTGAGGATTAGGAAGTTAGGGTGCTCAATTATTAGGTCCTCTCTCTTAGTTTGTAGCCTGAAACCACATATATTTCTTTGTAACAAATCATAATCAAACATCTAACAATCCAAACATTCCAAGATACATTCCACCCATTCTATTTGTAAACTAAGCATTAAGTCAACTAGGAACTAATTATTAAGTCAAGTAGGAATTAATTATGAAGTCAATTATAAATGGCATTAATTATACCATCTACTTTTGCAAACAAGTATAGTAGTGATAAATTATACAAAATACAACAATTCAATAGACTTGATTGATGCCTAAAAAATAGAAATTATTTAAATTTTGCATACTATTTGAGAGTTTATTCCACTCCTACTCTAGCTCACTCACTGAATGATTATCCTTTGAGAACTTCAACCTCTTATTCGATTTATTTACCACTTGAGGGTAAAAAAAGTTTCTTCCCATGCTTTGTCTCAAATGTGGTCTTTGATGAAATCTCACCCCACTTGGGCTACTATTTGACATCACTCCTTACCTTCACATGCACTTTATAAAAGAAATAGTTGAAGAGGAGTGAACATCACGATGTGGACCTGCTCACCATTCCAAATTATAATGAAAGGATCCATTCCATATAATTTTTTATCTCATATACATTCCTACATCACCCAATGGACATCCTATTTGTTACCAAGTTCCAAACACCAGACCAAGATGATTGAGGCAATGCCAATGTTCATTTAATGTGTGTACTCAAACTTCGTGTATTGTTTGTTGTGATGTGGAGCCTAATCAGACTTGGAGGTTTATTCAGTGTGGTTTCCACCCTGATTATTTCTATGGGGGTCTGGGGGGAACGACCTCAACACGGGGTCAAGGGGCAATGACCCTTGTGGGGTCATGGGACAACTTCCCAAGTATGCTCTTTGGCACAATACAGGGTGGGGTTAAGGGGCAATGCCTCCGCAGGGGTTTTGGGGGAAACCGAAAATGACCCTATTATTGTAAAGGGTGTCGGCTGCTATTTTTCTATTGGATGACTTATTCTAGCCCTAGTTTTCTAAGCGGCAAAAGCTTGTATACAATGGCTTAGGGCTAGGGATTTCATAATGTATGGTGATATTGTAACTTCTTGCGGCAATATTGAGTTATAAGGGATTACAGATTGTAGTCATTGGATAATAATATTGGACTTGTTGTTGGTGGATGTAGCTTAGGGATTGGGTGAACCAATTTAAAGCCTTGTGTCTTGTGTTCTCTTCTGTGTGATTTATTATTTGCTAATATTGGCTATATTTGCATGTAATTGTTATTCATGTTTGTGGTTAATCCTAACATTGTTTGCATAGCATGGTAGCCACATGTAAATGCCTAAAGTCATCCCTTGACATTAATTTAATTGTATTTAATTATTAAACATGAATAGCATTATAATTAATTTTAAATAGTCTGAGTGTGATCCATATCCTTTCTCTTCCTTATACATGTTTGGATTGGCATGAATGAGATTGCACCTAACTCTTAATGATGATAATCATAAATGGTAAATGCAAGTGTGAGGGTGGTGATGTAAAATGATAAGTGATACTTAAGACTTTCTAAGGTCTAAGGGATTTTCTAATACTAGGATGTGAGGATTTCGTAAAATCTAAGGATGGGTGATGTGAAAGGGACAGGATGAATCAATGATGGTTATGACATCTAAGATAATGCATGAAATATCTAAGGATGACGTGTTTTAAGGACCTAAGGATTACTTGGTGTACAAAAATATGTGATTTGTGTCCTAATTAATCTTTGGATGGGGCAGATTCTCAACCTAGGATAGAATTGTGATCTTTGGAAGATAAGAATTCCCAAATGTAACCATACCTATATAATAAGGTGATAAAGATTACAACTAATGAGATAAGCTAGACTACACCATTTATTCAAAGGAAATTCATAAAACGGGTGGGTGTGTAAAATGTAGGGTAGGTAATTCAAATGACAATGTCACCAAGTTTGGGATTGGGATTTAGAATAGGTTGCTTAGATTAAGGTCTTGGTTTCTAAATTATGCTTTATCTAAGGGTGATGGACTATAAAATGCCTAAAGATCATTTCTAAATGATGATCCTAAGGAGGGACTTGAACATATGATGGTGATTATGCAAGTGTGTGATAGAGAGAAGGTGGACCTAGTCTTCAAACTGGTATGATGTGAATGAAATGAAACTTTGGTCCACACCACATCTAGCCTCCATATTTTTTTATTAACCCTTTTTTTTATTTCGTCTTTTTCTTTGCAACTTTCTTCTCTCTATATGCAATGGAGGGTTTGGGCTTAGGTTGATCAGACATGAGGTTTAACCAATGATAATTTTGAAACTTTTTGGTTCACTTTCCAACTTCTTAGAATAGGAAGTTACTATGCTTAGTATTTTCTAACTTTGGTTTGCAGACATCTGATGTTTTGGAGTTAAGTAAACAAATACTCCCTCAAAGGACAAAGCAACTATGGGGGAGACAAGTAGTGGATCTCTTTTGAAAAAATGATGTAGTAACCAAATCATGAAAATGTGTATGTTTGACAAGTGCTTTCATGAGGTCAAGTCACGAAAACCACACTTCAAGCATGCTTTGACCAATGGTCATTTATTTGCAATATACTATTCATAGGCCCACATAGAGGAGCCAATTCTTAATGTTTCTTGATTCTCATGCATTGACTCCCTCTTAATCTAAGATGTAATTTGGCACATAGATGAACAACAAAAAATAGATGTAATAGAATCTTCAAGGTCATGGAAAATATAAGTCCACTTTACATAGGGTTGATGACTTATGGAATTATTGTCCTGCATTTTGTCATCACAAAATGTTGGTAACAGTATGAAACTTTTTTACTTAGTTACGCATTTCTCTAAGTTTAGTTCATTATTTAATTGGATAACATTGCTCACTCAATTGACCCCAATTTCTATAATGAATCCTTTTACAAAAAGCTTTCATCAAGTCTTTTTAGTTTTTCTATTTGTTGAGCCTCTACTTGATTTTTGAAGCCTTCAATGTCATTTTTCTCATTTTGAGTGTGTGTTTGTTGGTTTTTGGTCCTTTGATTTTGCTAAAGTCACTGCCTTTGGTTTTCCCTTCGATTTGGTATATCTTAGGGCTTAATCAAAGTTGGAAATCAAAATATATGACCATTTTAGTGCCCATAAAGTGGACTCTCGAAGTGCAACTGCGTGAATTAAAAATATCATGTTATATTTTTAAGTTGACATTCACTTTTTGAAAAATATAACATAAATTCAGTTTATGTTATATTTTTATATGAGTTGCTTTTTAATTTTTCACTTAAAGCAACTAGAGTGCACTTTATGTTATATTTTTAAGTTGAGTTACTTTTTGATTTTTCACTTAAGTGACTATAGTTTGATTTAATTTTTTATTTTTAAATCAAAGGTTCTAATAAATATTACTTTTAAGATGATATTTTTGCACATTGTATTTTTAATATGATAATGTAAATACTATATATGACCCATCTAAGTAATATTTCATCAAAAATTAAATTGGCATGTGCTTATTTAAATCACTTAATTTGTGCAACTCGTCCTTTCGACCCATTTGCATATTTTGGAAATATGCAAATGCATCTAGAGAGTGAGCTTTTGAACTAAAAGCATGTAAATGCCTTTAATTCAAAATTTGCAATGACCTCCCAAGAATGAGCCAAGCATATTGCATATGTTTCAAAACATGCATATGCACTCTAAGAGTGTGTTCAACAAAGGCCAACAATTAGATATATTTTAAAACATGCACATGCATCTTGAGAACTCGTTTTTGACCAAGATGCATGCTTTTAAAATATGTTTATGCATTCCAAGAGTGTGTTTGGGTAAAAAGAAGCTCAAAACATGTCTTTAAAACAAGTATATGCATCTATAAAGTGTGTTTTGCTTATAACACATGCATTTGCATCCCAAAAACCCATTTTTGAAGAAAGAAGGGCAAAAAAATTTAGTGTTTTCCTCCTCCAAGTACATGTTTTTCATCAAGAATGCTTAGATATGCCCATATAATGGCTTGAAATTCATCACAAGAGGGGAGATTTTGAGTTTTAATTCATATGCATGCACTGGGGGTCATGATTCTTCATATTCAAGATTAAAATGGCTCAAATAGATGCATTTTTTAGCCACATTTTTGTGAAAAATGTCTAGATTTTGGGGTTTTTGGCTTAAATAAGTCATTTTGAGGTTTTAATCCATATATATGCTATTAAAGATCATGTTTTTTCCTTTAGATGTCAAAAAAGCATCATTACATGCCTTTTACGAATCATGTTTTTGCTAAAAATGCTGAGAAAAATGGGGTGTTTATCCACTTTTTTGCATTTTGAAGTTACATTTTTGCATTTGGGTCCATGTATTAGCATTTGGGGAAGTCATTTTTGGCATTCTTGTGTCAAATTTGACCATTGAATGTCCATTACATGAAATTATGGAAGAGATCAAATATTTGTTTGTAAATCTGGATTTGGAGGAGAATCAGTCTTCAAGTCTATAATTCTTGCTATTTTGGCCCTTTGATCTCCAAGTAAGTGGATATTTTCAAACTTGCTCATCAATTCATGCTTATCTTGTTATTTTCATGCATATCATGGTTTGTTATTGTACATCTTTCCAAAGATATGCCATGAAAAGTGCATTTTTCCTTTAAATATGATGGAACCTCTCATTTTCATACTTTTGGATTTTCCCCGAACTCCATTCAAATTTGCACACCAAAGCGACTTGCTTCTTGACATCTTTGAGTCTAAAATCAAAGGCATTTGTTTCTTTTGTGCTTTTTTTTCATTGTTGTTTGCTTGCTTTTTTCATTTTTCTTCATTTGGAAGAAATTACAAGTTCTTTCCCAAGAATTTGAGCACATTTCACTTCACTCTACCTTCCACCTCTTTGTGCAAGTGCATCATTTTATTCCATATTTTCCATTACATGCCAAGACACATTGCATTCATTCCTTTCATATGCAATTACACTTCTACATGAGATTACATGTAATCTCATCCTTCATATGCGTTTACACATAATCTCTTTCTTCAAACCTCATTGTATTTTTGTATCAAGTCATGATTGCATATAAATCACTTTACATGTGATTGCATCTTGAGAACCTGATTTTAGTAAAGGTAACTCTTTTAAACACAAAAGTCATCATTTGCACACCTCCATATGCATCCTAACTTGCATTCTTGGCCATACCCACAAAAACCCATCATTGCTCACATGTCATCCATCTTCCTAAGTCCCATTTTAGCCCTGTGCATGTAATTTCCATATCACATCTAGTTCATTACATATGTTCAACGAGTATCTAATCAATACTTTGAATATAGTGTTCCTTACAGATCCATTTTGCCAATATTGTCATGGAGTTAGAATTTGTATCTTCCAATGATGAATTCAATCCCATTGAAACTTTCATGTTGTAGCAAGTCAAGATATGCTAGGATTTCTATAAAGAATGAAGACATCAAGTACAAATGGCATGTTTCAAATCAAAGAAACAGTAATTTATTTGGTCTTTATTTTTTCAATGGTTGTCTAAGAACCCGAGTTCATTTGGGAATGCACCAAGCACTTTGTTTCAAAAACAAAAGTTGCACATGCTTGTTAGAAAGTTGTTCCATGTTTACCTCTGGACATCATTGAGAAGGTCTTCAGAGTGTTGGAAAATCTAGAATGTGCAAGTCTGGCAAGATAATTCACAACTTGAAATGAGGAAAATCTTGATCACGTCAAGTTTTCAAATCACAATTGGAAACTCATCATGGTGAATGCAGTGGTGTAAAATACAAGAATCCCAAATCTTGTGATCATCTTCAAGTACAAGGCCTTTGTCGAAAATCCATAGGATTCATTCATTCAAAATCAATAGCCTCAACATTTTCTTATTCTTCTTTCATGTTTGTAATTGAAGAGAATTTATTACATGAAAATGTGTAATTACATGTAATACAACTTACATGTGTAATGACATGTAATCCAATAATTTCTCTTGTTAGTTGGACCAAGTCAAAGTTGGTTGAGTTGCTCCCACATTTTCCTTCTCCTTTTTCTCAACTCCTTTGCCTATATAAAGGAGTGATCTCTCATTGTAAAAATCATCTTTTTTTGTATGCAAGAAAACTCTGTCACACTTGTGCAAGCATAAATTTGATTGTATAGTACAAATTTGGGAGAAAAGTGAATAAAAGAAGCAATTGGATTCGGAGCTTTAATTGGAAGCAATTGTGATTGAACAAATTAGAAGCTTTGACTGTAATTTGTGCCCATTGTCTTTGATTCATATTATTATTGTGTGTTCAATAATAGAGTGTAGTGAGTTAAGAAGCAATTAAAGTTGAAGCTTTGACTGGAAATAGATGTGGTAACACATAGACTAGAAGCTTTGACTGTAGCTTGTGTTGCCATCTCAAATTCACAAAAAATAGTTAGAATTTCCCTACTTTTGGAAATCTTTGTGTCCTAATGGTAGTGATTTTTCTTATAAATTAGATTAAAACAAGACCTAGAGCCAAACTGGTATGCTTTCAACTAGCCTTTGAGTTAGTGTTAGTTAATCAATATCACCATTTCTAGTATTAGATATAAGTGTAGTTATATATTTTATCTTGTCCATCACTTGCTCCATAGGTAAGTGGATTCTTTCTTGAAAGTTAAGAGGAAATAATATTGGTAACACCCCTCACAAAATCTCTCAACTTCTTGCTTACCTTGAGTTGATCCAAGGAACGGTAAGAAGGGGGAACCTTCCCTTTAAGGTAGGAGAGACTTTGTCTCACACGCTATGGTTGGTCATCCTATTTTGTGACTGGATTTTACCCAAAACTGTTAGTTACAAAATATTCACCCAACAAGAATGAAGCTTAAGTATACATATGCCTACAACTAGGAGAAACATAAATGGTGAGTAACTTGAGAAGAACCTTATATCCTCTTGTACTATGAATAGTGCCAAGGAAAAATGGGTGGCTACTAAGGGGTTTAAAATAAGATATGTGGTGTCCTCCTAATTAGGTTGTATGTGTGTGACTTGCTTAAGGGCCTAGTTGGCCATGCTAAAACCATAGGGATATTAGGGAGATATGGGATCTCTAGCAAGGGGAGCCTCAGGAGGTTTAGCTTTCATATGAGACCCAATGTTTTAGACTATAATATCTTTACAATATCATGGAAATTAAAGTTGTGTCTTAGTAAGTTCTAGCTCCCAAATGAAGTTGAGCTTCAAGATTTTTAATGTGTATGGCCCTATTCAAAATATCAAGAAAATCAAAGTTTGAAAAGAGATTTAAAAAAGAATAATTATTTATAAATTATAGGTTTCAATCATAGGAGGGGATTTCAATACTATAACTAAGGCCTAAAAAAATGTGGTGGAACTTAGAAACTCCCTAGAGTAGCCATAGATTTTAATGAATGGATTAACTGAAATGGACTAATAGATATTGCCTCTTCTAGAAGTAGAGATAGATACACTTGGAATAATAGGATAAAAGGATTCATATTCATTTTAGAGAAATTGGACAAATTTTTTTTAAACAGGGATATTGTAGAACTACCCTTTACTATGGAATCAAAAGTGAAACCCATATTGGGTTCACAACACTACCCAGTTGAATTATGCATCATAAAAAATCCACTCAATTATCCTTTCAAATTTGATCAAAAGTGGCTTAAGGACGAGGGCTTTTTAAACATAATAAAAAAATGGTGGAACAAAATTGTGTTATCCATGTCTAGACTTCACCAAGTGGTTAACAAACTAAAAATTATTAAGAAAAGGCTTAAGGTATGGAAGAAGAAATGGAGAATCTAAACAAGGAGGTTATAGAGAAAGGGATGAACTTAGCCTTATATGAAAGAGAGAAGTTCCTGATGAAGAATTATGAAGACATCTTAACCAAAGAGGAATTATTTTGGAGATAAAAATCAAGAGAAACTTGGCTAGATGCAGGGGATAGAAAAACAAAATTCTTAGACAATAGTACAAAAAATGTAGAATAGCTAATAGAATCACTTCCATTCAAAATAAGGATGGTGAAAAACTAGAGGACCTAGATGATATTGCAAAAAATGCAATAAAGTACTTTGAAAATATCTTCAATAATGGTAGCTAGAACCTAGGGGTACAAAAAAGCATCATTACAAACATCCCAAATCTTATATACAAAGAACAAAATGAAATATTGTTGGGAAATTTACCTTTGAGGATGTAGTGTGGCCCTTAAGAAACTGAATTTGGATAAATCTCCATGGTTGGATGGGTTTTTGACATGTTTCTTTCAAAAATGGTGGGACTTTTTAATGATTCATACTGAAACCAAAAGAAATTAAACTACTATGCTATAAAGTTTTACCAAACATTTTTTTCCTTAAAGTTAATACAATGTAAGATAACAATGCAAAATCAATATACACATACACATCAAGCACACGTAAGAAATTACAAATACAAATTTTGTTCCTCAAGGATTCCTTCATGTTGGAAATTTGATTGAAAAGCTCATTGTTGAAGATCAAAGAGGGAGATTGTTGCAAAGAAGAAAGTTTGTTGTTAACAAATTGTTTTCAATCATTATTTTTTCATTGATGTCAAACCTACTATTTGTAGGAATGACATTTTCTTATAAGATCCAAGTACCATCACTTAGTTGATTGATGAAGAGGATTTGATCAACAAGATGTAACAAGAGCACCTAAGGGAAAGGTTGAGTTATGATGTTGTAATGAAGTGCAAGGCTCAGTTAAGACAATGGTTAAATGATGCATTGATAACATATTCAAAGATACAGAGGTTGGTCACACTTAGAAACATTGGAGGAATAAGTTGTAACAAGGTTGATTGCAATACTTAAACTAAGTTCATTAGTGGGTGCCAAGCAAGTTAGTTGAAGCCAAGCAAATTCTCAATTGGAGCTGAGTAAAAAGAAATTCTAGTGTGTGTCAAGTGATCTTTAGGTGTCAAGTGAAGTTCAGGTGCCGAGTATCAAAAAATCTTAGTTGGTGCCGAGTGATCTTCAAGTGCTGAGCATTAAGAAAAACATAGTTGATGTCGAGTAACACAATATGTGTCGAGCACCAGTATCTCAATAGTGTCCAGCTACTGCATTATTTTCAATTACGAAGATTCACCAAATCTGAGCCGACTTAGTGGTTACCTTGAATTTTGTGAACTAGATGTAGGATAAAGATGATGAGCTAGTGGCACAGAATTCTATGCAAACCATTTTTGAGCAAATTCAAAAGGATCATTCAAAAAAAATTTAGAGGAAACAAAATATGGGTTAGATATAATGAATCCTACCTAATCCATATGAATTGAAATTAAAGAATGGAAGAATCAAGTAGGAAAGGAACTCCAAGACTTCTATTTAAGGAGTCATAGACCAAGAAGCAAAGGTTGTTGATGTTGATACTGGTAAGGAGCCAAATTGTGAAGTGGTTAGAAGGGTGTCAAGGAGAAGACATCTAGGAGAAGGAAGAGCACAAAGGCTCTACTTCTACACTTGGTCATGAAGAGATGATTGCACTGGTACATTAAGCATGGAGACTCAAGGAGGCTAATCTTGAAAGGAGGGAAAGTTGTCAGAGTTGCAGAGACTAAAAGCCAGGCAATGGTATGAGTTGAGAAGTGATATGAGATCTGCAAGTTAAGTTGTATTATGCAATCAGGTCAAAATCCCTAATTGTTACTCTCTAGCAATTGTATTAGTTAGGATAGAGGGAAAATTTTATGGACTTAGGTTGGCCTAAAAGCTATTTGTAAATCCTTTCACAGGGTGGCATTCCAAGTGAATATTCTTAAGTCCTCTAACAAGGCCTACTTCTAATAGGGTGGATAAATCCTCTAATAAGGTCACATTTAACAATGTGTTGTAAGTGTTTAATAAGGCAGGCCTTTCACAAGGCATCACTTCAGAAGAGTGAGAATTGAGTAGCATGTTACTAGTGGTTTTCCCAAATTGGGTTTCCACGTAAATCATTGTGTTATGTGTTGATTTCTTATGTGTTATGCTTGCATGTTGATTTACAATAACTTGCTAATTAGAAAAGTTAATGCTTGGATGAATGAATGGTTGAATGGGCTCACTACACTTAGTGAGAAAGTTTGAATAGGGCATTTGGACCTTAAATAACTAATTCACCCCCCCTCTCAGTTATTCTAAAGCATCTCTAACACTTCACGTTGAGTCATGTTTAAGAAAGTTTTATTAATTAGTTTTAATCTTAAGTAGAATGTCAAAATCATAAATGAATAACAAATACATATTATCATAAGAAAATACATAAATACAACTGATATGATAAAGAAAATTAAGATAATAACATCCACCACACATGTCATAGGATATGTAATAATAAATATGAGTGCATCAAATACAATACATCAACCTATAGCATTTCAAAATACAAGATACAAAAATACAACATCTAAGTAGAAATCTCCAGGATAAGAACAAGAATGATAAAGGTACAACCACATCAACAAACATCCAACATCGGTGTCAATCTGTGGGGGATCCAAATGGTAAGAAGTCACTACCTCCTAATTGTGTGGTCACCTAATCAGGCTCTCACTCCCACTGTGTAGGGGAGATAATGTACAATGCACACACATATATCAAATCATAAAATCAATCCTAGGCAAAGAATCCTACTAGACCACTCTACCTCAAGGGTAACACAACTAGTTTAAAGAATACTCATCACATCCCAAGTCAACATCCAAATATTAAATACAATAAAGTATCAAAACCATAGTGATACAATCATTGAAAGAATACTAACTTTTGCATCAATGCCAAATGTTTAAAAGCACAATAACCAACAAATAAACAACTGTCATAAATGAGAGTAAATTACCAACAATAACTCCAACAATATGAACAACTCACAATAAATACACCACCAAAAGTAACATCCAAAAGTACACCACTAGAGGAAAATATAAAAACTATAAGGATACTTAGGCTACATATTAGGGAGTGCCATCACATGTTCAAACTACTTGGATTACCTTGGACCAGGGTCTCTAATTAGACCCGGGACTTTCAAGTATTGAGTTACTCTAAATTGGTCACTCTAGATCTCGAACCCTCAATGTTACACATGTGGAACTAGAATACCCTCTCATGAAGATGAGAAAAACTAGTCATACCTCTCATTAGGTATCATCCCATTCCCATCCTTAGCCTGTACACGGGCGCAAGTCATGGATGAGGCAAAATCTCTAACTTATCTTTTTTAATGTGTCTCTAAATATTTTAAATTACTATGTTATCACTTATTACATGACTTATAATGAGTTACTCTAGCAGCCACTTTGGGCCCTGACCCCCATTGCAAGCCACTCCCATAGAAATGCACCTAGAAAACCTTCCCAAAACTCACAAACCATAATTTTGTCCCATACCACAAAAGCCATAATGATTGAATTTGGTTCCACAACAGGAAATTTGAAAAATATTAGTTGGTTCTCAAAACCCAAGTTAACGTAAATGCTCATTAAAGATAAAACCCATAAACATGAATCTCAATTCAAATCATAAAATACATCATGATATCCAATCAAATAATCAAAAAAAAAATCTCAAAAGTCTCAAGTGCACATCCCAGTTTAGCCAACTATACAAGTCAAATAATACCATCACGAAATAAATATCATGAGACTTAAAAACAAAACATAAGCAACATAGTTATCAGCCATATGGTTTAATTCCATCATTTTCTATTGTTTAGTCTGGTCCATAAATATGAGTTTAGCAATAAAGTAAGAATATACATATTTATATAAATTGTTAAGCTAATCTACTTAATTAAATGAATAAATATTTAAATGTCAAATCCCTTTGTGCATATAAAAATGTCATGCAATATTGTCATCTTATTAATTTAAATAATCTTAAATTATAAATGGTGTATATTGTTAGATTAAATATTGATATCAATTTCATTTTTAAAATATTATTTTGACTTGTATTTAAGTCCAATATTAATAATTACTTTCTTTTAATTCATAATGCAACCACAATTAACTCAAACTTGAAATTATAATTATAATTAAATTAAATTTTATTTTCTATTGGTGAATGGCCAAATTCTAGATTAATTATTGTTATTTATTGTAATTAAGTATTTTTGTGTTAAGCAAATTTGAACCCAAGACCTCCCACACAAGAGACTCACAAGTTACCATTGTGTTGTAGGCTCTTGCCTATAATTAAATTAATTATAATTTATCTTATAAAAATCAAATAATTATAACTAGGTGATTACATTGGTAACTCCACCATAACTTCTCTTAAAATATAACATAATCACAAATATACATATTTATTAACTTCCCACTTGCATTAATAAATTTATAATCGTGTATATGCAACTAAGAGTTTAACTAGGCTTAAGAAAATATGAACACTAACATCTACTTTACAAATAAATTAGTAAAAAAAAAAAAGTCAAAATTAATAAATAATATTTATTTCCAAAAAATAATAATTTTTTAAAATTCAAAATTAATAAATAATAATAATTAAAAAAATTAAATAAATCTAAAAATTAAATAAAATATATTTTCAAAATACTAATAAGCATGCAATTATAGGCAAGAGCCTACAACGCATCGGTAAATTGTGAGCCTCTCATCATGTAGATTTTGGGTTCATATCTACTTGAGATTAACACATAATAATAATAAAATGAATAATCGATAATCTAGGCTTTGGCCAATTACCTATAGAAAAAAGAACGCAATTATAATTTTTACATGTCTATGATCCTCAAAAACATGCAAGCATAATAATCTGAGACAACTATAAGTTTTTCTTGAAGTATCTTTACAAGGGTTTTTGTTGAGGCTTTCTAACCCTAGCTGATAATAACCATTTTCCTCTAAAATTTAATCTTAAATTTTCATTGGTTTCTCAAATCTAGGTTTTCTAAATCAATTTCTAGAAGCATAATCCTACAATCAATGTTTGACAGTCGTTTCCAAATAATGCATGAATCACATTCTACTTCCTAATTGTGAATCAAAATTATTCTACATAATTCATTCCATAAATTTCAACAAATAAATTTTAGCAACATGGTAGACATGAGGCACACAGATATTCCAAAATAATTTCTACAAAGGAGTTCTCAAACCCTACCTCAATCTGTGTTGGTTAGCACAAACAGTTTGTCCCTCTCTCTAGATTGGCTTTATCTTGACTCTAAACACCCAAATTTGTGAGGAACAAGTAGATACCAATAGATTCTATTGGTGCAATCTAATGTCACTAACCCTTGAATTGAAGGGTATATCTCCCATATGTGCAAGATATGCAATAAATTGTGTCTTTAGTAGATCAGAGAATGGGGTTATGCTCTTAATTTGAGGCCGGAAGAGGATTTAACTAGGTCACTCTTATCCATAAGCAACCCAGGCAGGTTTAGGTTTAACAACTAACACTACTCCTACTCCTAGATGCATCTAAAAATGTTGAATGCAAGGGTGTGTAGAGGAAATAAAGCATTCATGGCCCTATGTAGCTCTCAATCCAGTCAGAATTGCCCAACAACAACTCCCCAGCTCACTTCAACTCAAGCTCCCAACACATTGTGGAAATGGTGTTGGAGCCTAGGGAAAATGAGTTTGAGGTGAATTTGAAGGTTCTGGAATCATCAAGTTTGGACTCGATAGACATTCAAAATGATGGGGAGCCTCGTTTCCCCCATTTTATGCTAGTAGAGTAACATAGGTTTATTACTATTATATTTGTATCTAACTAAATCGACAAAACACCCTTTGGTATAACAAAATGATAATCACGATGCTTAAGATATGTTTTCTTAGCTGAGAAACAACTACTCTCTATTAGATGTATTTTCTAATGATTTAGATGTATTTTTTTTAAAAGAAAATGGGTTTATCACTTTACATTTTATTTCTATGCCCATTCTGTATTCATGTTTTATGACTTTCAGTGCTTTATCCTTAATATAAGTGCAAGATGTAGTGCTTAGATTATATACAAATCTTGATCAGAGGCAAAAGAAGGAGGGAAAGATGAAGAACAACCTAGAAGGAAGGCAAACAAAATGTAACTTAAGACCAAAAGTTCAAACCTCGCATTGTCAATATAAAAAAAAAGACTAAAATTTGATTATTTGGATGTATATATGTATCAAGAATCAAGTCGTTTATCTATTTAAAAACTAATATAATTAAATTACAATTATTTAAAAAAATATTACAATTTAACCTTAACTAAACTATATATTATGAGAAAAAGAGGGGTCAAAATTTATTAAAACAAAAAGGATTACAACAAGGAGCTCTATTCTGAGCAACAAGTTCATCAAATTCTTGTAATAGGTCAAGGGGAAGCTACCCCCTATCCATAATATTCTAGCCTAGAGCATGACCAAAAGCCCATTTGGCCAAACGATTAGTAGCTATGTTTCATTCACGAGGAATGTAAGTAAACCTAATGAAATCAAGAGAGGTACAAAAGAGAAGAGTTTGATTAACAATAGTGGCCAATTGCCAACTAACATCCTCAAGCTCCTACAAGGAAAGCAAGTTCACCACCACTTGGGAGTCAAAATCACAAATAATCCCTGTAAACAACACTATTCCACAGCATATAAAATGGCCCGAGCCTCCATGAGATTGTTAGTATGGTCACCCTTATGCACTAAGAAAAATAATTTAACTTCACTAGAACTACAAGGAGCCACTCCCCCAATACCAACAAAGCCTAGATTCCCTCGGGAAGAACCATTGGTGTTAATTTTCATAAGTCCATGAGGAGGAGGAGTCCAATACCCCTCCTGATTCACTCATCCTTTCCTAGCTTGTTGCCAAGGATGTTTGGGCACTCTTTGATACCTTTGAGCTTCAACCCCATCCTGAAGATGAAAATTGAGGCGATTGTGTATAGCAAGATCAACCAGATCCATACCCCCATCTAGCGGACACTTGACTTGAATAGTTTCCCAAAGAGAATTTGAGATCTTCCAACAAAGATGCATAACACCAATCTGAACATCTTGGAATATTCAATGATTCCTCTCCAGCCATATATGCCAAAGAATAAGAGATGGGCCAACAATCCAAGTATCATGTAGAGGAGAAGACTTGGAGGGAGCACTGCCCAAGCGGGCCCAGAACTCAAGCAAAGAGGAAGCATGCCTATAAGAACAACCCCAAGCACTCCACCAAAGGTGCCATAACTAAGTAGAAAAGGAGCAATGGAAGAACAAATGAGAGACAGACTCCTCCACATTACTACACAAAATGCAATAAAAGGGGCCCTGAAATCCACATTTAGAAAGATTATCCCACATAAGACATTAGTTGTGAGCTACTAGCCACATGAAAAAAAATTGCACTTGGACCAAGAAAATTTACTCCAAACTTGCTTCCACCAAGGGACCTCAGTATCCCTGAATAATTGTATAGTTATCTCTTGATACCCAACAGATATTTACTAGACAAGGTACTTCTCCAAGCCAAAGGTAAGAAGAATATTCCTTAGGAAACTCCATTTAACTCTATCGTAGGCCTTAGCCATATCCAACTTAACAAGCATAGATCGCTCCCGTGAACTAGCCATAAAGTGAATAACCTCAATAGCAATAACCACCCCATCCAAAATTTGTCTTCCAACAACAAAACCACCTTATTCCTCTGACATAATAATGGGGAGCCACTTTTTAATTCTCTCAGCAATCAAATTAGTAATGACTTTGTAAACCACATTACATAAGGCAATCAGTCTAAAAAACTGTAGTTGATTAGCCCCCTCGCTTTTTGGAATAAGAGTCAAGAAAGTAGAATTTAATGCCCAAAGCATCTACTTGCTAGAATATGATTCCTTAACCAGCTCCAAGAAATCATGATTACTGATGTCCCAAAATTCCTAAAAGAATTCAACTGGATAACCATCAGGACCAAGAGCCTTTCCCTTAGGCATGCCAAAGACCACCTCCTCTAGCTCTTCTAAAGAGATTGATCACATGAGATAATCATTCATTTCCTGGGTAATAAGGGAAGGAATACAAGACAAAATAAAATTTTCTTCATTATTAGCAAGAGGAGATTCCTCAAAGAAGAGGGTAGAAAAGTACCAAGTAGCCTCCTAAAACAAAGTTGGAAAGGAAGTTAGTTGGATACCTTGAGAATTAACCAACGAAGAGATATTGCTATAATTCTAACGAGATTGCACAGTTTTATGGAAAAAAGTAGTGTTCCTTTCACCTTGCTGGAGCAATCAACTCTAACCTTTTGCTTCCAAAAAATTTCCTCTCGAAGTTCCCATTCTTCAAGAACTCTAGAAGCTAGGGATTCAACCCTTCCAAGATCCTCTAAGAAACGTTGATCTCTAATCTACCTAATTATGACATCAAGATCTTCATGAGCAAGCCTCTTCATAGAGTGGAGGTTCCCAAAACATTGTCTATTCCATATCCCGAGCTACCTTTTAACATATTGAAGCCTTTTAGAAAATGAAAACATAGTAGTACCATATGCAAGAGTGCCATCTCTCCACCAACATAATACAAGATCACAAAGAGAGGAGTCATGAAGCCACATCAACTGGAACTTAAAAGGTGGACACTTCAGAATAAAAGCCCCAATAGCAAAAAATTTGATTAGCCAATGATCAAAACCCCTCTAGTCTAGAATTTCCAAAGAGAGAGTAAGGGTACCACTAACCCAAAAATAAGAAATAAGAAATCTGTCCAGACATTCTGAGATAGCATCAACCCCAATCCTTCGATTATTCCAAGTGTAGAGACCATTAGAAGGTTTAACATCAGAGAGTTGCAAAAGCACTATGTGCTAACGAAGAAGAGAAACAAAAGGCCCTAATCTATCCAAACCACCTTGCTTCTCCTCCAAACTTAAAACTAAATTGAAGTTTCCTACTAGCACCCAAGGATGAAAAGGGTGACAATTTCTAACATACTGATTATGCCTTCCAAAGTTCCTCCTTTCCCACAAATTCAATAGGTGCATACACATTGGTAATCATGATTACCTCTCCTGAGTCCAAAGCAGAAGCCACCATAGAGAGAGTTAAGCAAGAATATACCCAGCCAAGGGGACAAATTTTTTGCGAATCCCAAAAGACAACCAAACCAACAGCATTTCCCATAGCCCCAACACACTGGCATCGCCCACAAGGCTAAATACTAGAGGCATATTGGACCATAAACTCCATAGCGAGATTAGTCTCTTGGATACAAAAAAACATCAAGAGAATGATTAACAACCAAATTCTAAATAGCCTTTTGTCTAGGGATGCTATTCAACCCCTTAACATTCCATGAGAGAATAATTATCATTGAGTAGAATGGGGAAAATGAGCATCTAATGGTTTCACTAACCCAGACTCTATCAATATATCTCTTGTGAGTTTAATCTTCTCTTGGTTTGTTTTGCACCCACTCCTTAGAGGAGGAGTAAAGGAAACCCTCTTAAAGGGTCTATGCCTCAACCCCAAGGGGAGAGGAGACCCCTTACCCTTACTAGATGTTAGCACATCCTTAAACAAGTCTGCTAGAACAATGTCATTATCCTCTGGCACCACACCTGCCACTAGAGCATCTAACTTAGGAACTATAGGGACCTCATAGTTCTGGTGTACCACAACCTAGGATGCTCCACAAGTGTCATGAGGTGAAAGTCCCTCATCTAGGCCAAAGTAGGTCAAAAGAGATACTAGGAGGAATACCCTCCTCTAAAACTGTACTATCCAACACCTCAAAGCGATTAAAACCCAAATCAAATTGTCGATCTTTCAAAGGCCTCTTCTGACCATGCCCCTTAGCTCATGGGCAAGTAGTAAATCCATCCTTATCCTGCATTTGAGCCTTTCCCTTTCCTGTAGTATCTGGTTGATTCTTCCCCTTAGTTGCATTATCCATATGAGCTTGTCCTTTCCCTATAGCACCTGTCAGACCACCACCATTGCCGACCATAGAACCATTCTCTCCTTTGGAAGTCAAGTTGCGAGGACATTGATGCTGCAAATGACCATACTCATGACATATCAGACATTGAAAAGGGAGGGATTCATAATCTAACTGCTGCACCCAAGAAGAAGCCCCAAGACGAATTTCCAAAGAATCTAGTAATGGGTTATTCAAATCAATTTCAACACAAATTCTAGCAAAATAAATAACTTTTTATTGAGGGATTGATGCACAATTGTAGTTGGCTTTCTTAGTAAAGCCACAATTTGATGGAGGATGTCTTCTTGCCAAAATTCTAGGGGAAGGCAAGACAAGGGAACCCAAACTAGCACTATTGAAGGGAGATCCTCAGTTGAATTAAATCATGAATGTTAGGGTTTGACAAATAACCCCACATGGTTGTAGAAATGGGTCCCTCCTTCAAAAACACGATCATGATCATACATGCATGAGAATACAACAAAAAATAACTACTCCTAGCCAACATTATCTTCATATCTCCTTCCACCTACCATGAGCGATGGATCCATGCCTCAAGAGCAAATAAGGAAATCTGGATTCCAAGAAATTTGCATATCAAACCATGCTTAGTCCAATATTTGATGTCCTCCATTACTATCGCTGGAGGGATAACCAGAATAGGACAATCATTGCTACGCAAAAAACAACCGTTAACTTTTTTTTCTTCTTGGAACTCTCCCCTGAATAAAATGATTTAGATCTCATTGCATGCCCAACTCACCGACACAGAAGATACAGGCCTTGCCATGCAAACAATAAAACCCCAATCCAAAAATGTCTGCAAATACTCTCCAAAATTTGGAACCCACACTAATTTTGTCTAACAACCATCAATCCAAAAAGAGAGCAAAGAACAGGAAAGAGAATCAGCGAAAAGACAAAATAGCAAACATGAGGCTAGGGGTTGAACCCTAGCCCAACACGCATCCATCGCTCCTCATCGCTGCAAATTTTCCTCAACTCGAAAATCTCCTCCCAATCTTCCAATTATCACTAAACTATATATTATATTACTTTTTATTTTATTTATAATATTACATTATATTAGTTACATTCATATTTTTTTGTTGGTTATATTATAACAAGATTTAAATTAAGTTACCATCTCAATTTCTTGTTTATATAACACTTTTATAATAATATTTAAATTATTAAAAAATTATGCATTAAGCAATTTTGAATCTAAAATATTTTTTTTCTATTTCTTCAAAATTAATAAGTGGATAGTGGACTACTAGCCCCTTCTTTTAGGAGAAATAATTCAATAAGTGTTCAATGATTTTCATATAGTTTTCGACTTAATACCTACATTTGTTGATTTAATATTCGTAATGTCCAATTTATGTTTGACAAGATTGCACCACTAATTGTCACTTTTAGTTGTTATTATTGTTATTGCTATGATGACTACATATAATTGAATCAAATGTACCCTTAATTGTAAAAAGTAATCAATTACTGGTATCCTTTTTCAATAACAATCTCATCTTTTTGGAGGATATTTAAGACACATTGGAAAAAAAAACATATTAATGTGACATCATATTAGATGAAGTGACACTAAAACCTTAATTATAATAAGGAACTTATGAAATAGTTGTAGAAAGTAGAAAGTAGAAAGTGATTTAAAATTTCCACTTAAAATTTTGAAAAACTTGAAATAAAGATATTCAACTACACCATATGTTAACACCAAAATTACTCATTTATTATTAATTAAATAAATTATATTTATTATTTTTAATATTTAATTAATATTTTTAATTCTGATCAATTAATAATTGTTATAATGATTTTTTTTAACCAATTTAAAAAATAGAGTTTTTTTTTATAAAAAAAATTTGTCCCAAAGATTACTAGGCTAGTTCCAAGGAGACTAGTTTAGCCCCGTTTGTTCCAAAATAGACTACTCATAATGGAAACACGTAAAGCCATTTAATTTTTGATTTAGTATGGTGCAAAGCATTAAATAGATTGGAGCTTTTAGTTCCTGCCAAAGGATACTAATGGAATCATTGAATTCATTTATCTAATTAAATTAACCAATCACATAATAAGATTAAACAAATTTCTAATGTTTGTGTTTATTTTTTGTTTTACAAAGTTTAATAAATCTCAATTTTCTAGTATCTTATTGGACAATGCTAATTTAGGCAGGGGAGAAAATTAATTTTTGTCACCAAAAAATACAGATTTTCCAAAGCATTATCTATTTGTACCCTATTTGTTAGAATTCGTCGACGCTTAAAAAATATTTTAAAAATGAAGTACAGAGGCACAGACTACGTAGTTGAATGTCACACCGTAAATGCCATACCAACGTATCGTGACAGATACGACCGCTACAAAAAAGGTAGATAGGCCCGTTGAAAACCATTGGTATTATTTATGCTACCCTATTCAAAGGGCATTACACACTTTTGCTAATACATACACTAAATTTTAGGGCCCATTTGTTTGCTGGAATTAACCTGGAATAGGGAAACGGGAATAGGAAAATTGGAATAAATCTATTCCAATTTAGGTCCAATGCAAGAATAAATCTAATTCCAAAAAATACTTGGAATTCGATTTATTCTCATTTTGGGCCAAAATTGGAATAGATTTATTCCAATTTTCCTATTCCCGTTTCCCTATTCTAGGTTAATTCTAGCAAACAAACGGTGTGACATTCAACTACGTAGTCTGTGCCCTTACTGTCTAATGTGATTAGAAAGATATTCTTGTTTTATTTTAAAGCTATATTATTTTTTATTTTTAGTAATAAATAGATTATTAGAATTTAATTTTTTATTTTATATATATATATATATATATATATATAATTTAAAAATTTCTAATTAAATTGACCAATCATATTTTAGAATTAAACAAAATTTTAATATTTATGTATATGTTTTTTTTACATGATTATATAAATCTCAATTTTCTAATATTTGGACAATGTTAATTTAGGTAGGAGAGAAAATTATTTTTCATCACCAAAAATGCAAATTTTCACAACCTTGTCAATTTGTACCTATCGTGCAACCCTGTCAAAATTTTCGGACACTTAAAAATATTAAAAATAAAGTACAATGGCATGTGTTATGTTGTTAAATTCCTATCACTCACCATTGCGATGTCTGATTGGACCGGTGCAAAGTGATAATAGAGAAGAAGTAGGGAGTCCCAAGTCCCCGTACATTTTAACTCTTACTTTTTTAACTTTTACTTTCGAATGTGATATGAAAAAGTTCTTTTAAATTTTAAACATATATTGTTTTAAATTTTTTTTAAAATAATAGATTATTAAAATTTAATTTTTAATTATATATAGATAAATTAATTAATATAATACATTATTTAGAAAAAAATATATATTATATAAATATTTTAGGAATAATATTATTAAACTATTTTAAAATATAGATAGATAGATAATATTGTTAATGTTTAGAAAATAGTATTTATGATCTTTTTTAGAAATAAAAATATATATCATTGACATTAACACATAAATTTACAGGTTATTTTCACATAATATATGTATTAAAATCATTCATTCATATTATGGTATTATAAACAACCTATAAATTGAAATGGTTACTATAATTAGATTGTATAGATATCAAAAAAGATTAATTAATACCTGGTGTAGCACTCTTAGAGTAAGGAAAAAACAAACCACCTCCTAGTCATTAAATACCGGTCTAAGGTCTAAGTAAAATAGCATTCATGATCTATTTTAGAAATAAAAGAAAATATATAGTTGACATTAACATATACATTTATAGATATTTTTCATAAAATATATTTATTAAAATCATTCACATTACTATAAATAACCATCTATAAGATGAAATGCTATTTGAGTTCCCAAGATTGGACAATGAGATTTGTTACCATAATGAGATTGCATATATATCAAAGAAGATTAATTAATAGCTCTTTTGTAGCACTCTTAGGACAAGCAAGAAAGAAATCACATTTAGTCATTAAATATGAAGGAAAACTAGTAGTTAACTTTTGTTTTTACCTTCTATGTTGAATATTTCTATTAAAATTTAAAAGTTAAATATAATCATAAAATTATTAAATTTTAATCTTAAATGTTATTAGATTAAAGCCAAAAATTATATTTTTCCTCTTTATAGTACTAGTTAACAATATTAAAATACATTTTTTATAAACAAACATTGGCCAAACCCCATTTAACACAAATAATTGAACCTCAACACATCAATGAGACTAGAACTAATTGATCATAATAATAATATTTAAAAAAATGTATATTAATAGAATTAAAATAACATTAGCTTTTGATGACAATTATTTGAAATCATTGAAATCTAAAAATAACTTAATAATATATTTACTTCTTCCTGTTTCAAAATTTCTCTCTACATTTATACTCAACTTTGGTTCTAATTTCCATCCATCTCCCCTTTACCAATTTGGGAGGAACTTTGACGCTTTGCGTCTCTTGTTACAAACATTGTCAGCAGTGGAATGCTCTTGTAAACTTGGATTGCGTGAATCTACCTTACCTAGCTCCAATAACAAGCGATTTCTGACATAATAAATTTCTGTCATAATGAACTCCCAATTTCAATTGTATAGCACATGAAGCTGCAATGTTCAAATCGAACAAATGTGTGTTGGCTGAAAGCATGCATTTTCTCCAGGGAGGTGCATTTAATCACTTTACTTTGATAATCGTAATTGCCAATGACCCACAAAGCCTTTTCACATCGATTGATGCTAAAAACATCCTTGCTCGCTCAATTCTTATACTTGGGCATCTCTTACCCAGTTTTCCCTATCTTAGAAACCCTCATCGAAAACTACCCTAGCCTAGTTCTTAGGAATGAGCTCCCTACCTTTAGTTATTTCATTTACTGATAAGGGAAATTGTTCCAGGAAATCGTCATGCACAACCCTCTTTAAATAATCAATTTTCTTAGAAAATTCCTTCCGTGGAGGCATTTTTAAAATTTCACACTCTTACAACAACAAATTCTAGATATCTTATGGTTACAGGTTACTTACCCGCTAAATTTGTCCTTCTTTCTCTGCAATTTTCTCTGCAAATTCGCTGAAACCCTTGAGAAATTATGCACCCTAGCTCTGGAAATCTCTTCACTTTGAGAAAATCTGTGATTGTGTACTTCAATAATGGCAATTTTTCATGTTATACCAGTGCATTAAGGTCGCACGAAGGAAACTTTGAGTCATATTAATTCCTGTAACCGTTAGTTTCGTGTTATATTTCAAATTTGAATTTGACCCGTCGATCTCTCAAAGATCGTACGGTTTTATTTCAAAAAGTAAAATGCCTTTAAATTTTTTAGAGCCCCTAGCCATGCGTTAAAAGGGTGCTTGCCCGCATTATTTAAAAACCTTGCATCTTCTTATTGTGTGCAAGTGCTCTCCATCGATCTTACTCAGATCGACGATGAGTCTAAAACCTTTTATTTGACAGCCCACTCAGCTAGCGTGACTAATAGAATATTATCTTTTAATCAACATACTCTGACTAATTCGATTGTAGCATTTAAAGTTTCAGCGCCCATGACATCACCGCTTCCAACTTGGCATACTTGTCACCTACCACCAATGAGCATGCTTTACTTCATCTAACCTTTCCAATATGGCATGACTCAGCATTCCTTTTAAGTCTTGGTCCCACTATGCCCACTTGCCCACATTATTTAAATGTCAAGCAAGTCCATATTGCTGGTAAGCGCTAACCCTGGATCTTATTCAAATCTATGACAATCAAAAATCTTCTGTGATTGTATACTTAGTCAGCTGGACAAATCAATGAGGCGCTTCCTTTGTATTCCAGCTCACCTGACAATTTGTCATGGATGACAAGGTGTTATTACCCTCTAAGAAAGGTAGCCCCATGATGTCACTCTATGCCACACATCACGAAGGGGCTTGCCCGCATGCTTAAAACTCGTGCATTTCCATATTGTGGGAAAGCACCAGCCCTTAATGCTTGCTAAATCAAGGATCACAAAATCTGAAGTGCAAAGTATTAATATCATTAAAAGACCAACCAATGACATCGTAGGAAATTCAAAATGTGCACAGGGAACACTGACAACTCTGCAAAAGGTCTAACTGCTTCTTACAACTTAAGAACTTTTGCAGTGCACTGAGGTTTGAATGTCAATAGGGGCTACATGTCGAAAAGGCGCTTGCCCGTAATATTTAAAGACCTTGCAATTCCATATTGCGGGCAAGCCTCAACCCTCAATCTCAAAAGGATCTATGATGCTTGAAAGAAATTGCAACTTGGACTTTTTTCAAATAAAATAAAGCAATTAAGGCAAACTTTATAAGGTTTATTAAAAAGATGAATAAAGGCATCTTTGCGCGGATAAACCTTAGCATAAGAATGTCCTGCCAAAATGTATTTGAAATATTACTTTATAAGGTTTTCAAAGGCTAGGGAAAAACAAGACAAGGCATAAGGGTTCCTATGGTGAATTTCTTGCCTAGGGTTTTGACCTAATTCCCAAAATTTTAGAGCACACATTTAGGGTTTTTCACTGCTAAATATAACAAAACAAGGGTAGTGAAAAACCAAGCCAACAGATTCCATAGAGAGATTAGTCTCTTGGATACAAAAAACATCAGGAGAATGATCAACAACCAAATTCTGAATAACCTTTTGTCTAGGGATGCTATTCAACCCCCTAACATTCCATGAGAGAATAATTATCATTGAGTAGAATGGGGAAAATGAGCATTTAATGGTTTCACTAACCTAGACTCTATCAATATATCTCCTATGAATTTAATCTTCTCTTGGTCTGTTTTTCATCCACTCCTTAGAGGAGGAGTAAAGGAAACCCTCTTAAAGGGTCTATGCATCAACCCCAAGGGGAGAGGAGACCCCTTACCCTTACCAAATGTTAGCACATCCTTAACCAAGTCTGCCAGAACAATGTCATTATCCTCTAGCACCACAGGTGCCACCAGAGCATCTAACTCAGGAACTATAGGGACCTCATAGTTTTGGTGTACCACAACCTGGGATAATCCACAAGCATCATGAGGTGAAAGTCCCTCATCTAGGCAAACTAGGTCAGAAGAGATACTAGGAGGAATACCCTCCTCTAAAACCACACTACCTAGCACCTCAAAGCGATTAAAACCCAAATTAGATTGTCAATCTTTCAAAGGCCTCTTTTGATCATGCCCCTTAGCTCGTGGGTGAGTAATAAATTCATCCTTATCCTGCATTTGAGCCTTTCCCTTTCCTGCAATATTTGGTTGACTCTTCCCCTTAGTTGTATTATCCATATAAGATTGTCCTTTCCCTACAACACTTATCAGACCACCACCATTGCCCGTTGTAGAACCATTCTCTCCTTTGGAAGTCAAGTTGTGAGGACATTGGCACTGTAAATGACCATACTCATGACATATCCGACATTGAAAAGGGAGGGATTCATAATCTAACTGTTGCACCCAAGAAGAAGCCCCAAGACAAATTTCCAAAGAATCTAGTAATGGGTTATTCAAATCAATTTCAACACAAATTCTAGCAAAAGAAATAACCTTTTTATAGAGGGATTGATGCGCAATTGTAGTTGGCTTTCTTAGCAAAGCCGCAATTTTTTGGAGGATGTCTTCTCACCAAAATTCCAGGGGAAGGCGAGACAAGCGAACCCAAACTAACACTATTGAAGGGAGATCCTCAATAGAATTAAATCTTGAATGCCAAGGTTTGACAAATAACCCCTCATGGTTGTAGAAATAGGTCCCTACTTCAAAAACATGATCACGATCAGACATGCATGAGAATACAACAAAAAAATAGCTACTCCCAACCAACATTATCTTCAGATCTCCTTCCACCTGCCATGAGTGATGGATCCATGCCTTAAGAGAAGATAAGGAAATCCAGATTCCAAGAAATTTTCATATCAAACCATGCTTAGTCCAATATTCAATGTCCTCCATTATTGCCACTGGAGGAATAACCAGAACATGACAATCATTGCTACGCAAAAAACAACCATTAATTTTTTTTTAAATCTTGGAACTCTCCCTCAAATAAAACGATTCAAATCTCATTGAATGCCCAACTCACCGACACAGAAGAAATCACAGGCCCTGCCATGCAAACAATAAAACCCCAATCCAAAAATGTCTACAAATGCTCTCCAAAATTCGAAACCCACACTAATTTTTTCCAACAGCCGTCAATCCAAAAAAAGAGGAAAGAACAGGAAAGAAAATCAGCGAAAAGACAAAATAGCAAACACAGGGCTAGGGATTGAACCCTAGCCCAACATGCATCCATCGCTCCTTATTGTTGCAAATTTTCCTCAACTCGAAAATCTCCTCCCAATCTTCCAATTATCACTAAACTATATATTATATTATTTTTTATTTTATTTATTAATATTTATAATATTACATTATATTAGTTACATTCATATTTTTTTGTTGGTTATATTATAACAAGATTTAAATTAAGTTACCATCTCAATGTCTTGTTTATATAACACTTTTATAATAATATTTAAATTATTAAAAAAATTATGCATTAAGCAATTTTGAATCTGAAATAATTTTTTTCTATTTCTTCAAAATTAATGGACTATTAGCCCCTTCTTTTAAGAGAAATAATTCAATAAGTGTCAATGATTTTCACATAGATTTGGACTTAATACCTACATTTGTTGATTTAATATTCCTAATGTCCAATTTATGTTTGACAACATTGCATCACTAATTGTCACTTTTTATTGCTATGATGACTACATATAATTGAATCAAATGTACCTTTAATTGTAAAAGTAATCAATTATAAGTATTTTTTTCAATAACAATCTCATCTTTCTGAGGATATTTAAGACACATTGGAAAACAACACTTTTAGTTGTTATTATTGCTATGATGACTGTCAAAGAGAACTACGCTAGCTCCAAGGAGACTAGTTTAGCCCCGTTCGTTCCAAAATAGACTACTCATAATGGAAACACCTAAAGCCATTTAATTTTTGATTTAGTATTGTTCAAAGCATTAAACAGATTGGAGTTTTTACAAACGTTGTCAGCAGTGGAATGCTCTTGTAAACTTGGATTCCGTGAATCTACCTTACCCAGCTCCAATAACAAGCGATTTCTGACATAATAAATTTCTGTCATAATGAACTCCCAATTTCAATTGTACAGCAAATGAAGCTGCAATGTTCAAATTGGACAAATGTGCGTTGGCTGAATGCATGCATTTTCTCCAGGGAGGTGCATTTAATCACTTTACTTTGATAATCGTAATTGCCAACGACCCACAGAGCCTTTTCACATCGATTGATGCTAAAAACATACTTGCTCGCTCAGTTCTTATACTTTTAATACGGCTGGGCTGATATATATCTTCTTCTGCAGTAGACATTATAGCAGTGAAACCAAAAAAATCTCAACTTGGAAGGAAAGAAGAGGGAAGAAAAAGGAAAAAATGGGCATTTCTGCAACTTATGTTTTAACATATGTTACTGTTTTCATTATAATTGGTGCTTTACCAGCTCTTGGGAATGATAATGAGCTGAGGTATCAGTATTACAATGGCAGCTGCCCCAATGCAGAGAACATTGCGAGACAGATCATGCAGCAGGGCATTAACAGAGATCCTACTGCTCCTGCCGCCCTTCTCCGTTTGTCCTTTCATGACTGCCAAGTAGATGTAAGTTGATATATATCATTTTGTTCTTTCAGCTCTCTTATTATGATGATGATGGAGGATCATGTAGTATGATTTGAAAACATTGATGTAAAAACCATTGTGTTGCTCTTCTTTTTATAGGGCTGTGACGCATCAGTTTTGTTACAATCTTCTCCTGTAATTGTTGCTGAGACCGTTTCAGAGAGGAATTTTGGTCTGAGGCGTCAGGATCTGATTGATGATATCAAAACGGCACTGGAAAGAGAATGCCCGCAAGCTGTTTCTTGCGCTGATATCATCCAAATGGCCGCTAGAGATGCTGTAGTTCTGGTAATGCTAGAGTTTTAGTAATGCTGAGTTTTAGTGTGTGTAGGATGTTAATCTTTGAGTTTAGATTATTTATTATTTTATTATTATTATATGTATTAGGTTTGAGTAGATTTGAATTCAAGATCTTTGAGATGAGAGGCTCACAATTTATTGTTGTGTTGTAGACTCTCGCATATTACAAAATGACTGTTTTGATTGATGGGTGATATGGGTTTGTTTTGCAGTCTGGAGGGCCATTTATACCTATTTTGACTGGGAGGCGAGATGGGATTAATGCAAGCAATATCAGAGCAGATGATCAGCTTCCTCCGGCTACGGTTTCAGTGGGAAGCATGTTGCAGATGTTCAGTGAGAAAAACATAAGCGCTGAAGATGGAGTTGCACTATTAGGTAGGTTTTGTTATAGGTTTCTTTTCCTTTAGCTCTCTCATTTTTATGATAGATTACAGAGTGATTCTAAACGTTGATGCAAAATTAGAACCACATTCTACCTATAAAACATAACAAACAATTTTAATAAATTATAGAAAACTAATATCTTTAGATGTCTAAAGTTGATGAATTTCTAAGTAGATTGTGAGTGAGGCTAATGAACAGACCATATGCCCTAAATTGATGAATTTCATAAAGAATAACTTCCTAAATTTAGTAAGAAAAAGTACATTGAAGTCCCAACACTTGTTGAGCACCTAAAATGTCTGGCTAGGGTAATTTATTAGTCTTTCAAAGCGAAACATTTATGGGTCCACAGGCTTATTAATGGCAATGTTTACCCAACGCCCGCTCTGTTCACAACATGGAACTTTTTTCTATTTATGGAAAAGTTAATAAAAATTTTGCAGGTTTTTAAGGATAAGAACTTACAAAGGGATAGGTAATTGGCTGTTTATCATCCTTTATTACTTCTGTTTCTAACATTTGACTGGAACACATGCTTTTAGTTTTCGTTTATGATTTGTTTCATTCCAAGCAAAAGCTGATCCCAATTTACTGCTTTGTCTAGCTTAATTTGAATATAATGCATTACAATTTTCAACTTAGGCTGCCAAGAACCGTACTAAAACCTGGATCTTGAACTCTATAGTTGTCAGCTATGGTGAAACGTCTGTAATATTCCTTCAGAGATAATACTTCACCCACAAAGAAAGGAAAAACCAAAATCTATTTGTTTTGTGTCATTCGCTTTTATATCTAATTTAGATAAAAGGACCACTAAATCTCTCTTTTCACTTTATTTCACCTATACAAATCAACTCTAATATTTAAGTAAACTCAGTTCATTTCAATTATGGTAAATCTTTCTTTTTATTTTACTATATTTATACAGATATTCAACTCCAACTTTCATAGTCAACTCAATCAGTCAAAGAAAATGAAAAGATTCAGTAGGTAAGCATGCTTCAATAGTAGTCATAGTATTTGTTAATGTAATGTCCAACAATTTCAATAGTATAGCATAAGTAATTGCACCTTTAAAGAAATATATTCAGTATATCTAAAATCAACAAATCATGTGATGTTTCATGAATATACAAATAAAACATGGTTTAATAAAAAATAATTATAAATTTATAATCTAATACACATCTGTCCACCCTTCTTTTAGTCTTTTTAGATACCTCAATACAAATATGATAATTTGATATCATATTCGATGATGTAAATCTAACACCTTAATTACAAGCACAAATATTGTCAAATAAAATGATTAAAATTACAACACAGAAAATGAAAATGCTCAACTTCTGATTCTTCTCTCCAGACTATACATCATCTTTATTCATAGATACTCAAATCATATGCATTTATAAAAATCCATCTCTATTAATGGAAAAAATAACATAAAGAGAAACATCCACATGTCACTTTATTCACAGTCCCTCTAATTCAATTGGCATTCAAAGAAACTCACATGAGGGAAAACATGCATATGATCTTCAACCCAAAGATATGTACAAAAATCAGTTCAACTGAGTCATTCAAATAGGTTGATGTGAAGAAAAATGTTCATGTAGGTTTTTTTTTTCCATGAACTATTTAGTCTGGCAATCCTTAAACATCACGTATAAATGAACAATTTAAGTTTGAAAAAAAATAGGCAACTTTGACTATTTAACACTTTTAATCTAGGAGTCATTCCTTAGTGTGTGATGTTTAAGTCAGCAGATTTAGTCTCAACCAATGTCTGGATGTGTGACTTTCTTTGACATGAATGTCCAACGATCCAAATCTGCAAGCACAGTAACTCAGCCAAGGCCCGCAAGCATACCACCTCAGCAAATGTCTGAGCACAGGTATGAATGTCTGCAAATCTTCTGGTATGAAGCTGAGATTCAAATCTATGAGTACAATCAATTAGAAAATACAGAAGTCCCTGATTACAACCGTCCATAAGAATTTGAACCTTAGTGGCTCCAACAACACCAGAACAATAAATCTGAAATCTAACTCACTCACAAATCCTTTTAGTTACACTACATTCTCTAACATTTCCCACCAGCTGTCCAAATGAGTTGTAGAACATTCGTAAACTTTTTTAAATTTATGCTTCTGGATGAGATTGTGTACGTTTTTTAGCCATCAGCATTTCAGATCATGCTCAGTGATCAATCATCAAGATGACTCATAAACTTTCATTAGATGTAACACTAGAAGTAAATTTTATATAGTACTTTTATATTAGATATAAAAGATCAAAGAGAAAGTTTTACATTATGATTGTCCCCATTTCATGTTATTGCAGGTGCACACACACTGGGAGTGGGACACTGCATAAACTTTGAGAACAGGTTGAGTTCTCAGGGAGATCCAAACATGTCACCAATTCTCTCAGCAGCATTGAGGATGATCTGCAGAGTCCCTCCCCCTTTCTCCAATGTCACTTTTGCTCCAAATGATTTGACTAATTTTGCATTTGACAATCAGTATTTTAAAGACATTATGAATGGACGTGGCCTTCTCACCATTGATTCTGAAGTAGCTTTGGATCCAAGAACCTCTCTCTATGTCTCCATTTTCTCCCAAAACCAGCAGTACTTTTTTGACAGATTTTCTGCTGCATTTCTTCAACTCAGTCGATATAATGTTTTGACGGGTGATCAAGGGCAGATTAGAAAGGACTGCAAGTTTGTCAATTCTTGATCAGCACAGGTGCTTTTATATTGACTATGATTGTATGGTCTTGCAAACTTTGTCAATTCTTAATCTTTAATTAAGATTAAATTTCATAATTGAATTTAGGGATTCAATGGGTACGCTTTCTGTTGTAATTGCATATCACATGAGCTTGTATGTGTAAAGACATGGACATGAATTCACAATGTAGTGTGGGGAAAGTATGTTGAACTCTCAGAATTTGACCTTGGTAATGAAGTGATGGTTATTTTAAAATTTATGACAAAAATATATAAATATATACATAGGATTTTTATGGTTAATTGAATATATGTAATGGTTAACATATAAATTAATTTCGTTCAAATTGCAGTTGCTGTCTATGTAAATGTATGAATTCTCCATAGAGTATGGGAGAAATATGTATAGAGTATTCATAATTGAATATTGGGAGCTAGATGTTTTTCAATTATTTCAGTTTATGATTATTTTAACATTTATATTTGAAAAAGGAAATATATCTCAATGATGCCAATGAAATAAATATAAGTATCAATGTACAAATTGATTTGGATTAAATGGTAGTTGTAAGAATGGTGAAATGTATGGAACATCTAGAATAAAATGTATGATCATGGCATATATAGTAATAGACTAAGATAGATTTGTTTTGATCACGTCATGTATAGTAATAGACTAAGAGAGATTTGTTTACTTTGAAATCAAGCATTGTCCTATGACCATGTGTAAGTGGATCAACATCAAAATTTCTTCTTTGTTCTATATGGAGTCAACTTCACCATTATGGAACTGATTTTTTTCTACAAACTCAATTTGTATCTTAACCTTTTTTTTTTTCTCTAGATTTTGTTTCATGAAGTCTTATAAAACAAATTGCTAGACAATGTAATATCTATTAAATCAAGATGGTAGCATCAATGTCCATATTAATGTTTTTTTGTTGTCATGACAATGTTCAAATCACCTAGAATATACAAGGTGTTGTTGGAGTATATATTCTTGGCTACATTGTCTATAGTTGTTGTTATTTATGGTAGTGGAGCATTTGG
Source organism: Cupressus sempervirens (assembly GCA_028749045.1). Taxonomy (NCBI): domain Eukaryota; kingdom Viridiplantae; phylum Streptophyta; class Pinopsida; order Cupressales; family Cupressaceae; genus Cupressus; species Cupressus sempervirens. The sequence goes on along the minus strand of CM053788.1, from coordinate 170,376,418 downwards.
CCTTGCATAAATATTGCAAATATTAAGTACATTGTTGGACATTATTATTGTTGAGGATGTTGTCTCCGCATTTTTTGAGATGTGGTGATTTGTTCATTCAACATTTATGTGTGTTCTAGTTAGAGTCATTATACCACGAATTGAGGTGACATTTAATTATTGGTATAAAATATTTGTCATTGAGGATTTGTATGGAGTTCTTGCAAGAATAAAATGTATGAGGACATGATTTCATTGTCATTTAATAGGTCATCTATGTGCATGCGTAGACTTTGAGTATTTAGTGCACATAGGACCAAGTCTAATGCAGCGTGTGAGTAGGTATTTTGGTTGTCCAGTCGCCAAAGTGCATTTGACTCAGTATTCATTCCATTTCTAAACTAATTTTCCACTTTCTTTAATATTCTTTAGTGTAAGAGGTTTGATCAAATATAATTTTCTATAGTTTTTGTATGCAAGAGTATTGTGTACGTAATACCATTTTGTTTGATGCTTGTAGGATCAAAAGTGAGGGCTTCCATACTCAATCCTTGTGATCGATGGATTGTTCGTGCACATGCTAGTTATATAGGGAATTGTTTTATGATAGTTAATTTTTGGTAGAAGAAATCTTTTGAATTTTTCTAGCAATGTGCATATAGGTACCTAGTCTTTTTTGATAAACTCTACATAGTACAACATATATATTTTCTTTTGTTGATCAATATTTTGATCATTGAATTTGATACACACCATGTCGAAGTCTTAAGAGCTCATTGGAGCCATTGACTATACCATCTTGTGTATTGTAATTATGATTTTTACAAACACATTTTTTTTTATTGAGGTCATCCACAAACAAGTTTTAGGTACCCAATACAGGGCCACGCGTGCTCGAAACCTCTTCGACTAAGAGCCAAGGACTAAGGAGCATCCACACTGCCAAATTTGCCCGAGGCACAATACTAGCCTCATCCCATATAATGTCTTCAAGCTTTGCACTCAGCAAGACTTGATCTCTGGTGGGCTCTTTGTGAGCCATTCAACTTCATCAGTAGACCAAAGGCCCATTGACTTGACTTGTATTTTCGGGAGGAAGATTTGTTATCTAGATATAAAGTCGTATGATATTGTAATTCTCCTAATATTCATCTATAATTTTCAATGCAATAGTCTTAACAAGCATGATTGTTAGCATCTTGTTGTTATGTGCATCCACGTAGATCTTCCTATAGAAAATGAAGGGAAGGCTTCTTGTCATCTATTGTATGAAGTCCTTTGCAGACTCTTTAAAATTTGAAGATAAGTATTTGTCTTTTGGCCGCATTGTGATTTTCAAAGAGACTTTATGTCCAAAAACATTACCACATTAAATCTGATCCTTGGTATTCTAAACTTGAATTTGTACTGGAACGGATTCTAAACCTGCATAAGTGTGATTCAAAATTTGAGCATTTAGGAAACAAAAGCGTTCCACAATGGTGTGACATAAGAAGAGCCACTCTTGGTTTTTGTTCAACTGGGTTCAGTCAAGGTGTCAAAACAACATTGGTGAGCTAAAGTGTATTTAGCATCTAGTACTCTTGAATTTTTTAGAACTTTGTGTTTTGAATTCAGTAAGTAAGTTGAATGCGATGGACTGGTAATAGCAAAATTACAAGATGAGCCCACTAAACGAACTGTCGAAACTCCAAAACTTTGCAATCTCCTTTGAAAAAGGACAACAATGAACGGAAGCTTCAACTGATTTCTTATCAGAGCCAGGTTTCGATCCTGGGACCTGTGGGTTATGGGCCCACCACGCTTCCGCTGCGCCACTCTGATGGGTTGAAAAATTGCAACGTATATTACCAACTGACCAAACAGATCAATGATTTGTTCAGCGAAAAAGTAAAAGTAAGATACGTTTTGGTAAGAAGATGATTACTGTTTAAAGCTGAAAGCAAATATTCCAGCGTCTGTAGTCCAACGGTTAGGATAATTGCCTTCCAAGCAATAGACCCGGGTTCGACTCCCGGCAGACGCAAGGAGTCTGCATTTTATGCTTGTGAACGAACACCGTTTAGTAGCAGCAGAATTAAGCTCCAAAAAATCCTTCTGTTGCAGGGACTCGAACCCGAGTATTCTAACCAACTAGATCTACTAGAACGGATTTAAGTCTTCTCAACGGATTTCTCTATGCTATTACATTTTTTATTTAAAAAATTCTCAACCTTGCGCTGCGTTCTATTCCCCTCCTATAAAGAGACCCAAGTTCGAGTCCCGCCAACAGAACACTTTTTGGCTCAGCATGACTGCTACAAACCGATGTTCAAGCATGTCATGGATAGACTCGTTAGCATCTAAATATTTAGGATCGTTTAAGTATGTAATAAGATTTGATTTATTTTTTATTAAGGGTCATGACTCAATAGTTGATGCGCTTCTCAAAATCTTATATGAAAAATTCAAATCACTCCTATTTTTTGACGGTAGTTTACTTGGAAAGTCCCCTACTTATAAATAAGTTTTCAAAGCCACATCATCAAATATGATGTCACATCAGCATGCTTTTTCGTCAATGTGTCCAAAACAACCCCCCAAAAAAGTGAGATCAATCATAGTGCATTAGAGACTCCCATATTTGTCCAGTTGATGTGGCATCACACTATTGGTTGTTTTTTTAGGAAAGGGGACACATTTCATTTAATTGTGGGTAGTCATCATTAGCAAAAACAACTTTAAAGTCACAACTATTGGTACAATCTTGTAAAAAATGTTAGATATTAAATTAACAAAGTGTGGATGTTAAGGTAACAACTCCTTTCACAACTATTCGAACGTGCTCAGCTTCTGTTGCAGGGACTCGAACCCGAGTATTCTAACCAACTAGATCTACTAGAACGGATTTAAGTCTTCTCAACGGATTTCTCTATGCTATTACATTTTTTATTTAAAAAATTCTCAACCTTGCACTGCGTTCTATTCCCCTCCTATAAAGAGACCCAAGTTCGAGTCCCGCCAACAGAACACTTTTTGGCTCAGCATGACTGCTACAAACCGATGTTCAAGCATGTCATGGATAGACTCGTTAGCATCTAAATATTTAGGATCGTTTAAGTATGTAATAAGATTTGATTTATTTTTTCAGATTTAATTTTTTATTAAGGGTCATGACTCAATAGTTGATGCGCTTCTCAAAATCTTATATGAAAAATTCAAATCACTCCTATTTTTTGACGGTAGTTTACTTGGAAAGTCCCCTACTTATAAATAAGTTTTCAAAGCCACATCATCAAATATGATGTCACATCAGCATGCTTTTTCGTCAATGTGTCCAAAACAACCCCCCAAAAAAGTGAGATCAATCATAGTGCATTAGAGACTCCCATATTTGTCCAGTTGATGTGGCATCACACTATTGGTTGTTTTTTTAGGAAAGGGGACACATTTCATTTAATTGTGGGTAGTCATCATTAGCAAAAACAACTTTAAAGTCACAACTATTGGTACAATCTTGTAAAAAATGTTAGATATTAAATTAACAAAGTGTGGATGTTAAGGTAACAACTCCTTTCACAACTATTCGAACGTGCTCAGAGATTGGGTCCTCTCTCCTAGTGTGTGATGTTCAAGGATGGTTAGAGTGTTCCTATTAATGGAAGCATTTAGTAGTGTAATTTTTAAGTTGTATTGTGTATTTTGTCGTTGCAACTATTAAACTATAACTATATCGGGGGCATTGAGGGAGACCCTACTTCGATGCCATTAAGAGGCCCTTGGGGGCTGCCCTACTGGCCAGTTGGGTTGGGAATAGTAGTTGCCTCTATGGACCCTCAATAATTTGTTTGTGCATGCATGCAGAGGTAGATTACTACTCTTTCGAGAGGGGGCTACAATTCTATGATCTATGTTGTTGTAAACATACATTTGATTTCTTTTCACAGAGAAGCTTAGATATGTTATGGCAAGTCTTGTTTCTCTATATCCTAACATTTTGAAAAAAATTGTTTCTAAGAATGTTGGAAAAGATTATGCTTGAATTACCTTGTTCATTCTCTGTTTTGATCCTTGTTAAGATTGTTGCAATTGAATCAACATAGGAGATTATCCTCTACAAATAACTATCCTTTCTATTTGTTTCATCCTCTTATTAGTATCCTTTTTTAATGGATACCCTAAAAATTTAGTGTGTAAAGTTTCTCTTGAAATTATTTTTTGTAATGGCGTGCAATGAGTAACATAATTTTTTTGGTTGATATGATTTGAAAACATATCATTCATTTGTGTTTCATTATCACTTAAAAATATCAAGTATTTGAAAGAGACATATATAAAAGGAAATAAAAATAAATGATAACATTCAACTTTTCCCTCCCCATTACAAACCCTAGAATTTAAATGATTTTCGAAGTGAAGAAGATGGGTATGTGAAGTCTAATAGTCACATAATTGTTCAACCTCTCATGGCCATTTGTTTTAAGATTGTATGTGAATGTATAATTGGATGTGTGTAGTCATGTATTGTATTATATTGTAGATTGGATTAATAAATTGATTCCCTACTTGAGAGTGGATGTAGGTAATTGTCAAACCACTATAAATTGTACCTCTTATTTAATTTTATTCTTTTTCTACTTTTTGCAGTTTTTTTCTCATTTTAAATTTACAAGTAGTATTATAGTCATGGTGAAGAATTGTGTGGGGATGGTGCCAAGACGTCATGTTCATTGGTGGGATGGTTGGACAAAATAGAAGAATTTAGAGGAAGAAGCTAGGTTTTTTTCCTTCTTCACTCTTGATGTAGTTATGGTTGTAATTGGTAGAAACAAGGAAGAGAACAAAGAGGCCAAGAATAGGGATGATTACCTTAACAAAGAATTTGTGACCCTAAAAAAGGAGGTTTTGATGCTTAGACAACTAATTTCCTAGATGAGGAAAGAAAAGGAAAAAGCCATGAAAGAGTGGGAGTTTTTTGAAGAATTGAAGAAACTAAGAGCTAAAGATGGAATTGGTTGAGCTCCATATAATTACTAAGTTAGGAATTGATGAGAAAAAATGTGAAACTAAAGATTCCATATAAGATGGGGCAGTTAGAATTGAAGGTAAATCTACCAAGAGAATTGGACCAAGGGACATACCTATGTTTTTGTTGAGGTTGCCAAATATAATGGCAGTGGTGAGAATCCATGTGAGTCATTGGGAATGGAAAAATTGCGATAATTGAGGAAGATAGAGAGGTGGCATTGAACCTAGAAGCTCTTTATAAGTAGCACGTTGATTTTGCATCAAATAGTTAGCATCAATTTTTATGCATCGATTTTCATTTACTCTCCCAACCACATAAATTATGATTTAAATGTACTCTTGATTGGTTTTCATGTATACGTCATCTTTTTGCCTTGACCCCACAAAATTTCTCGAATCTAAAATCCATTTTGGGGACCTTCCACATTCATATTAGAGAGAAGATCATCCCCTATTGGGGTAAGGGATGAGATCATCCCTTAACATTGGGTAAGGGACAAATTCATCACTTACCTAGGTGTTTTACTTCACAAAATCTCAGGCCCGATGTCAAATATTGTTGTTACTCGCTTTGTTTAGTCAATTTTTTTAATTTTAGTTCTAAAATCTCTATAAAAGGAGGCCTTCTCACTTCATTTCCTAATTTTTTATTATTCTCTTCAATCTATGCTCAAACTCTCAAGATGCATTCAAGGAGTTCTCAACCAAGAAAACAAGCAAGGTATTTATCTTTATTGACCAAGTTTTCAAGATCTTCATCCATCACGCATTTCTTCTCCTAGGTCTAGCTTCTTGATTCATTGGAGACAATGGAGTTTTTCCATCAAAGAGGAGTCCATCATCATTGATTTAAGTTTTTCAATTCTTCACTGGGGCATATTGCAATCACATGCATACATGAGATTTTGTCTTACATGATTTCCTTTTGTTTTTGTGTCAATTCAAGTCTATTACATCAAAATTTCTATGGTATTCTTCATTTATTTTTTAGTTCTACTGCATGCTACCATTCTTTTATCAATATTTATCTCAATTTGGGGTTGATTCCTCAATCAAGGCTTGAGCAATGCAAGCCCATCCCCACCAACAAAAGTCATCTCTTTCTATTGTTATCTCTCTCTATTGTGTACAAGTGCAAACTTATAGGTGTGCAGATCAGATGTGTAGATCTAGAGTCTTAGCTTTTGATAAGCAAAAATTGACTTTTATATTTCTTTTGTAGAATAGGTCAAGGTCGATCTCAACCTTGACCCAAGTCATACCTGAACTTAAGTCATCATTAAGATTGAAATTTATCCCTGTCTTGAGACCTCCAAATTTTTGGGTTCACAGATCTAGACCAGCTTAGTGCAAATCTCAGATAGTTTCAGTTTCCACTTCAATTTGGCAGTTGTTTCTCATGTTTCTATCTTGGTAAGTATTTGTTTCCCTTTGTCATTTTGATACTTCTTTCTCTCACAAAATCATATTACATGGTCATTTTCATAGCCCTCATTTTTATCATAACATTATGATTCCTTCTCTTAGAGAAATGAAGAACAAAACCCAAAGCATCCTCACATTTGGAGTGATCACATATTGGTACTTCTGCTTCGCATCAATGAGGTTTCTTGTGTGGAGGGAAAATTTTATTCTTCTTACCTTTATAATGGTAGATCTCATTTTCACCATTACATTTTAGTGAACCCGCCACTTTCACACTAAATAGCTTTTTGATATTAGTGTAACATCTTCTTTGCATCATTGTGTATTTTCACCTTTTTTATTTGATCCTCTTGGAGCATCAAATTTTGGAGATTTAGTTTTTTTTTTATCAACATGGAGCTTTCTAAAATGGTTTGGTGTGCAAACATTCCTAAGGTCAGCTTTATTCTTACTTCTCTTTATCATTCTTCAAAAACCCATGCAAAATGCTCTCACACTCTTTGTCTTCAAACTTGTAAACCCATGCAAAATTAATTCATAGTGGGGCATGCCAATTAATTGGTGTTAATTTCCCTCACACTCTTGATGTTTAATCTCTTGTCTCTCCTTTGCATATTGTGATACTCTTGTAGAAATATCTCGTAGATCATATATCTGCTTGTCTATAGAATTAGTATCCTTGAATGTAGGTTAAACTTTAGGATGGACATCACTAAATCCAATCATCTCAAAAAATAAAATCTTACCAATCAACATATCTTTTGTCACATATGTCACAGTTCTTATTTCCTCAATAGAAGCAACTTTTTTTTTTATAGGAAGGAGGTAAGGGTCTAATCAATTTAGTGACAATCTATGATTCATCCAACTCACCACCAACACATCTTATACTATATACAATCTCATTCACATTCCTCATGTAGGAAGCAATATTTTTGTCTTCACTCATCCTTAATGTCTTTTATTTTCCTTTTAGGATTTTTAACATATCAAGCTTGACATTGGCATCACCTTCATATAAAGTTTTTGATGCAATATTTAACTCTATAACATATGTCATCTCAATGTCAGTTAAGGAATTCAACAATGTTTCCTTATCTCTAACATTGTATTCAACTTACCTCTTCTCATTGAGAGTAGAAGTAGTAATATTTGTAGGAGGAGAACATGGCTTCTCAGTAATCTCTCAATAATATTTATCAATAAATCTCAAATGAGGTTCCATGTGACTATTTCAAAGAGAGTAATTAGTGTCATCAACTATTGGATTGTCATTCTTGTAAGTTGACATCCTAGATCGTCTTAAGAAGTTAATCTTCCCTTAGAGGAACTAATCTCTGATATCAATTAATAGAAAATGGTAGCGAACAATTGAGAGGTGAGGGTGAACCAATTATCCCAAAATTCTACAACATATACCAAACTTAACCTTAATCTTTAGATCTGATAAATTAAAATGAAATAAAAAATCCATAACACATTAAGCACACATAACACAATTTTTTTTTTGTGTGGAAATCTTGTTAAGGAAAAGACCTCGATGGGGATGAACCCATGAGATATACTTTACTAAAACTATTTATACCCTATTAGGAGTATTTCAATGGAATTCTTATGCATTCAGGAATACTAGCTAGATATACTAAAGACAAAATAAAGGCCTACTACCTTGGGAAGGTTCATTGTCTTACAAAAAATATGGATGACAATCCAAAAGTCATGAATATGGTTGGATCTAATTCATTGAAGTACAATTACAACTTTCTTTTCAACACCAAATATATACCTTTATTTGCACATCTCTCTCATAGCCACTCATCCAAACTTCTTGAAAATACACACATTAGTATTAAATTAGTTTATCCAATTTATCAACTAGTGAAAAATCAACAAGGTTGTCATGACCCTCATCACCTAAATACCAAAATATAGCCATACATGATACAATAGTTAATGTGAACTAATCAATTTATGCTAACACATATCACATACCAAAATCACATGTCTTGAATATGAAACATTGTCAAGAATTATGCCTCAATCATTTGCAACACACTATAGTCATAATGTTGGATAAGAACATCAATAACACAAACTCTCCAACAAAAATCTTCAATTGTAATCACCATAATGAATCTAAACCAACAACACAATAGGAGCACAATCTAGAAACATCCACAAAAACCATGAATTACCACAACATCTACATCCATTCAAATCATTGGAATCATTGGAATCATTCATCAAACCTCGAGAACATTAACAATAGAAACTATCAATCAAGAAAAATAGATTTCAAGCCTCTAAATCATGAACTAGTTAAGTTGAGGACACACGTTGATGTCCTACACATGCTAACCAAATCCACATAGAAAAATATTATAATGCAAAGCACTATGGATCAAAATATTGTCACTTGTCCTTTTATTATCTTCATCTCTACATACTCTATGTTGAACTTGTTGAGTATCATCATCCATTTGGTGAGTCTTCCTATAAACATGACTTTGTTGAGAAGATATTTTAATGAGTCTATTTTGGCCACAAGCTGAATTGAAATTGTCATCATATAATGTCTTGGCTTCTAGGAGGAGAAAACCACCACCTAGGAAAGCTTTCTCTGCTGACCCAACCAGTCATATCATCATAATGAAGTGTAGTTGGCACAAGTGTGTTGTCATTGATTGGCAACTAGTTGAAGAGATACTTCACCACATGCATTGGTGTAAATCTTCACTGGTCTGCACAAAAGATTAAGACAAGGGAGAGTCCAACACAATCAGCATGAGGAGTCATCAATATGACATCGTAGATCAAGTATGAAAAAATTCAAATTTTCATGTTACTCTGACAAGAATGGTGGAGCATAGGAAAGAAAAATTGGATCAAGACGAGACCTAGAGTGATGGACTATGCCAACATACATCATAGGTGTCATGGGTGGCTTGTAAACCACTCACCAATTCAAATTCAAATTTTGTATTCACTAACTTTGAGTGGGACAATGATCTAGGGTTTTGACACCCTTAGGTAAAAGGAATCTTACACATTCAAAAAGAGTGACTGAATTAAAAAATGAGAAGGAAGAGCAAGAATACAATGCAAAACCACTAAGAAGGTGGACTAGAATAAAAGATCAATGCCATCAAGAAGAAGATAGACACATAGAGATCTATGTAACCAGAAGCAATAAAGTGCACTACAAAAAAGGGTAAGAAAAGAAGCAAGAGCCAATGGTGATACAGTAGGACATCACCTGGTGACTGTGAGCAACAAAGAGATCGTTGCATCTCACAAGGTAGACAACAAAGATATTCCAGAAAGAGAGTGATATACATCTTAGATCACATTTTGATTTCTTTCTAATGACTATAGTAACTTTGTAATCTACTTATCAAGCATGCTTGAATAGTAAGCATTTGTTAAATCCTCTAATGAGGTGCCTCCCAGAAGGAGTGTTAAATCCTATAACTAGGTAGCCTTAACATGCTAATGATAATCCTAACAGGTTACTAACATTCTTAATAGAAAGAGTTCTCAAAAGGAACATGTTGTAGCTCCTAACACGACAACCTTTTATTTGCAGTAAAAGGCTAGTGGGTATATTATCCTCACCATGGTTTTCATCATCTCATAGAGCATTTCCACATACAAAAAATCTATGTAAGCTTGATGAATTCCTTGTTGTATGAGCTTATTTGGTTTTACTTTATTTCCTTCATATCTCTTTTAGTTATTGAACATTTCTTATTTGGCATATTTTGAGCAGTAGTGAAAGTAAGCAGTTTTACAAATGATATTGATTCACTCCCATGCCTCCCCCCCTCTCAATATCAGTTGGAACCAAAAATTAGTAGCATAGCTTGGACCTTGAAAATAGAAAGCCTCACATCTTGAGGGAAGATCAAAAACAAACCTTCAAGTACAATCAATTATATGAAGAAGCTCTAGACACCATAGAATATTTGAAGGATAAATTGAAGGAGTTACTAGTAAAAAGAAAGACGATGGTAAAGAAGCTAAGTGAGAGTCATGAGATCATAGAGAAAATGGAAGAACAGAGCATCTCAGAAGGATAAGAATAAATCATCTCCGATCTCATGAAGAACAATAAAAGGTTGAACAAATTAGTCTCAAAGATGAAGAGAGAGTTGGAGGAAGCATCAGATAAACTAAGGCAAGAGTACAAAAGGAGAAAGATGATGTAGCATAAGCACTGGAGAGAAATGAGAAAGCACTAAGTGAATCCATGGAAGTAAAGAGAGAAGATGAAGATCTTTCTAAACAAAAAGGACAAGGAGATTCAAAAGCTAACCAAGGAATTGAAAAGAACATATGAAGAAACCAAAAGCTGAGAAGGTTAAATGACAACTTAAGAAGATAGATGAGAAACTAAAGCTCATATAAGGATCATAGACATAACCAATCTTAGCTATGAAGGAATAAAAAAAACTAAGACCAATGAACCATCTGGGAGAAAAACTCAAAACAAACAAAGGCAAGGGAAATTATCATCTAAAGGTAAGAAACCACCTTGTCAATGTTGTGGTAAAGCGTCACACCTCAAATATGTGTTCGCACAAAAAGGCTACATCCAATTTACAATACACCGCTTACGAGTACTATAACACATGCCACTAGTATGACCAACCCTCTTGGGAATGAAAGTCTCATACCCATGAGAAAATATTTGATGAGTACTATTACTACTATAACAAGTACAAACACAAAGTTGAGGTATGCAGATCTAGACAATGGGCAACTCAACAGCCTTAGAGAACTTGCAACTTGGGTTGGAAGAACATGCTCAACACACGTGTATGATCAAACTATGAGAATATAGGACAATATAATGCCAAATAATGTCAAAGCAGAATCAATTGTTGGAATCACTTAGGACCATGGAGAGGTACGAGCATGATCTATTACTATTGCATCAAGATAGGACATCTTGCTAAAGACTTTGGATTGAGAAAATCATCCCAAGTGCACAACTTGGACCACAAAGGAAAGATAAAGATATTGGAAAAGGAGGAGGTCAGAAAGGACTTCAATAAGATATGGACAAGAAAGTTAGGTGAGAACAAAGAAGTCAATTTTGAAGAGGTAGAAAACTCATCGGTTGTTGGTGAGACCTCTATGGGAAACTAAGTTAATTCAAGCTTAGAAGGGGTAATGCTACAAATCACATGACACATATTGGTCCCTTAATCAAAATTGGTAGAAAAATTACAAAGCAAGCATAAGAAGCCTGCATTGAGGAGAGAGAACATTGAGAAAATGATCATTGGTGTATGGATCTCTTGAATTTAATGTGAAAAGATAGGTAGATGATCATTTCGTTTACCATTGGTCACCAACATAAACCTAATATTAGCATGCCAAAAGGCATAAATAAGCTGAAGGATTTGATTCATCCCTTGTGAACTTCAAAAAAACTCTCAACGTAAGAAAACTAAAGAAAAGCCCAATTGAAAAATTATGCGTCATTTCTGTCTCAAACAAAATTCTTGAACTTACAAGTGTGCTAGACCCTATCTAGCAGAGAATAATTGTTTCAGATAATTCAAAGAGCATCATGGCAAAAGGAATGCCCAAAGTCAACTTTATTGGCAACGAAGAGTTTTTAGAACTAGAATGCATGATTACCTCCCTAGAGGAAGATGCAAGAAATTAGGTAGCTACATTATCCTCATAGCCTGAAGATGTCTTACTTGTGGAAGAAGTAAGTGCATATCTAAAAAAAATGTCTTGGAAATAGGTGTAGAAAAGGTATATGAAGCATTTTCCACATTTTTAGAATGTGATGTTTTGAAGGAAGAATGAACACATTTGTTAAAAACAACATTGCACCGTATAGTAGAAAATCATGATTTCATACATGAGGAATGGGTAAGATTGATACTAAGAAGAGTGCATGGGAAATTCTTGTGGCTTGATAAGCTCTATGCAATCACCAAGCAAGTTATCCTTAGGATAACATGACTCAACAAAATAGGAGCATAGTTGAACATAGGGAAAATCACACTTGAAGTAGTTGTAAGGTTATCTGGATCTAAGAGAGTAGGATGAGCCCTAGCCATTGATGAAATTCAAAACCTAAAATGAAACTTGTCACAATAGAAATTGCATACATATTCCATTTCTCAAGTAAGGTCAATAGTGTACCCTATGGAGTGGCATACATAGATTATCAAATTGTTTGTGAAAGTGCACCACTTGACCTAGATGGGTGGTTGTATGAGCAATTGATACCAAACTTGGCTAAGATTACAAAAAACCTCATGGTACACCTATTCAAGTTTGTATCTCTCTTGGTATGTATATTTTTCTACTTTACATGACAATTATGTGGACTAGGCTTCATCAACTAGCTAAAGGATGAGCCTATCTATGAACAAGTATGTAAATCATATATGAAGTTAGGAGACAATAGGGTTAATCTATTCAAAATATATGTTGACAATTTCAAGGACATAATGAGGAAAAGGGAGAGGACAAATTTTACCCTAGTAGAATAAAAAAATGATGTAAATCTTATAGCATGGATAAGCACATGCTTGATCCAAGCTGTGAAGCCTAGAACACATTGGCTCACTAATTTTCAATATGAGATAATAAAAGAAGAGGCAAGGATGACGATTGAACTGATATTTTCAATACATGTAGATAACATGCTACATGTTTTTGGTACAAGCTCAATGAGAAGGAGGACGAAAAAATGAATAGAAAAGAATAAGGAGAAAAATAAGAATGAAGCCAAGAAAGCAAATAAGAATAATAAAAATGGTACCAAGGCCTCAAGCGATAAGAGAAAGGAATGTTGACTCGGGAAAGAAAACTACCTCACTAGAACTAGAGTCCAGTGAGGAAGCTAGAAGAAAAATGAAAAAATTTGAAGTAGTGGCCAAGAAGAAAGCCACACCAGTACAAAAAAGAGCAATCCCATCCATGGATACATCATCATCAAGAATACCAAAACCTATAAGAGAAAGTGTAAATCCAACTCCTACACTTACCATCCAAGTTATACTCAACGACATTGTCCAATATGGGAATTACAATACAATAAGATACAAATACTCATTAATGAGTGTAAAGGATAAAAATAGTGTCATAAGTGCAATATTGGTTAACATAAGAACCTTCTACAGAAAAGCTAGTATGGTAAAGAGAGTACTGCCAAATGACCTGGCAAAAGCTATTAGCAAGAAATGGAAAGGTGGAGCAACACAAATCAAAATAATTCTTAGTGATACATTATCTAAGGTCAAGCTAGACTACACACAATCAGACAAGGAAACATATGTAGAAGCATATGTCTCAGATTTTTCAACTCAAGAAAATGTTGGACTAATAATAAATGGTTGAGAAAGAGAACTATTCAAAAAATCAATAAAAGTCTAGAAAAGAATAGAAAATCAAATGGAGCTCATGCATGATCTAAATTTCCCAAGGAAAATAAAATACTTAACTAGAGCTGATATGAATGGAAGTGAAGAGGATCTCATCCATTGGCATCAACATATCAGTAGAATATGAGGGATATATTGAGGAACTTGATGAAGAACTAGTCACCTTCAAACCTCTAACTTCATTAAGGGAAGTGAAATATGAAACAACCAGAGGAGAAATGGCTACAACAAGTGTCAAGGCACCAAGACTGATAAAACCCTAGGACACTCCAACAATAGAAGGATTAGTTGATCATCCTAAAATAGAAACAATCTGACCAATAACTAAAACATAATCATCATGTACAATTTTGCATGAAGACAAAAGGGAAGAAGGCAACAATAAACCGTGCAAGTTGGTAGATACTCCATACTTGGAGATCTTAACATAAGAGGTTACAAAGGAAGGAGACAAAGAGAAGTGAAGTCCAAAAATGGACACTACTGAGAATGATATGCGAGATCAAAGGTATACATAGAAGGAAGATGACCAACCAGTCACCCATTCTACATCTAAGGAGGCTATAAACTTCAATAAGCCCATATCTATAAAGAGGAAGTTGCACCTAGACATCATTAAGTTAGAACAATCTAATGAGAAAAGAACCAAGCAAAGAAGATCACCATCCTCATGTTCATCATCAAGCTCATAAAATAATCCAAACTGAGTTAGACAAATATGGTGGCAACAGGAAGAAACTAAATAGTAAAGAGTTGGATCACCACAACCATCTACACCTAAAGAGACTCACAATAGTTAAGAAAGTTAATCTAAGAAAAGAATGTGGACATACCTTGATCAAAGCTAAAACGTTGATCAAAGGGATACTTGGTGATGTGCAATATGATACTAACACTGATCTTATCAATCAACTACAACACATCCTGTGAAATGTAAACATTTATGAAGCAACAAGCTCACTCAACAAAAGAAGGGACAAGGAAAAGCTAAAGCAATAGATTGAATATCATTTGCAAAAGCTTGAAGAAGAAAGAAGCACTGTAGTAGAGTTGTTGAAGAACATTTCTCAAACACTCCATAGAATATCATATCAAAAAAACTTTATAATCGATCTCAAAGCCATTTTGAACACAACACATGAGTGAGTACAAGGTACTCAAACATCTTTTAATGTATCAACCAATTCAATAAGTGGATACACCAGCCAAATCCAAGAAAAGATTCACCTGATCAAATAGGTCATAGTAGAAAAATGCAAGAGGAACCCCACCCTCTTTGAGTTGCAATGTTAGCTATTTCACTCAGAAGAACCATCCAAGTCTATGTTAGTGAAGCATATGTGATTCTATCCACAAGCATCGAAGACACCATTGAATAAATGTCACAATGAATCACGAACATTACCAGTCTAACCATAGCAATCCATAAACTACCAGTGACCTAACACACATTGCTAGAGATTGTAGAAGAAAAATACCCTTTTTCATTGATGACAAAAGGGGGAGATGAATTAAGATGAAGGGGGGATGAAAAATAAAATGAATTGATACAAATAGGGAGAAGTAAAAATAAAAGAACAAGAAGATAAAATGAAGATATACAATGATAAAGAGTGATAAAGACAAGAGGAGAACAAAAGAGGTGAGAAAAAGGAGAGGCTAATAGTTGGAAAAAAACATCACATGGGGAGAGAAACAAAAAAGATAAAGAAAATAAAAGGAAGATGGTTAAGTTTAGTCAACAACAAAGATTCTACTGGTACCTAGCCAAGCATAGGCATAATATTTTCCATCAATGTCAATGGGGGAGATTGTTGACCCAACTAGTTACACTAGAATAATGAAGTGCAATTGGCACAAGTGTGTTATCATCGATTGGCAACTAGTTGAAGAGATAATTCATCATATGCACTAGAATAAATCTTCAGCAGTCCACACAAAATATTAAGACAAGGGAGAAGCCAATACAGTCAACATAAGGAGTCATCAACATGACATAGTAGGTCAAGAATTGTAGAATTCAAATTTTCCTTTTACTCTAACAAAAATGGTGGAGCACAAGAAAGGACAACTGGATTAAGATGAAACCCAAAGTGATGGATTGGGACAACAATCTAGACCCTGAATCGAAGGTGTCATGGGTCACTCATGAACCACTTAGCAGTTTGAAATCAAATCTTGAATTCACTAACTTTGAGCAGGACAATGATCTAGGGTTTTGACACCCTTAGATAAAGGGAATTTTACACATTCAAAAAGTTTGGTTGAAGAAAAAAAATGAGAAGGAAGAGCAAGAATACAACACAAAACCAGTAAGAAAGTGAACCAAAATAAAAGTAAAAGACAATTAGGAAGAGGACAGACACACAAAGATATAACAAACCAAAAGCAATAGAATGCACTACAAATAGGGGTAAGAACATAAGCATGAGTCAATGGTGATAGAGTAGGACATCACTTGGTGACTATGAGCAACAAAGAGATCACTGCATCTCACAAGGTAGACAATGAAGATATTTCATGAAAGAGAGTGATATACATCTTAGATCACATTTTGATTTCTTTCTAATAGCTGTAATCACTTTGTAAGCTCATTACCAAGCATGCTTTAGTGGTAGGCATTTGTTAAATCCTTTAATGAGGTGCCTCCCAAAAGGAGTACTAAATCCTATAACTAGGTAGTCTTAACAAGCTAATGGTAATCCTAACATGTTAGTGACGTTCTTAACAAAATGAGTTCTTAGAAGCAAAATGTTGTAGCTTCTAATAGGGAAACCTTGTATCTATAGTAAAAGGCCAGTGGGTATATAATCCCCACCATGGTTTTCATCCTATCATCAAGGATATTCACATACAAAATAGTAGTGTTCTCCTGATATAATAGATAGGTCTTTATTTATTTCTTCACTGTATCTTTTTTGTGCTCAAAGAGCTCCAAATAAGGGGTTGTCACTGAAATGTAAAATATTAGTGGTTTTCTCAGGATTGGAAACTTGAATACAATTGGAATTGCTAGATACTCCTTGATTTGTATGAAATATTGTCACAATTTTCATCCCACATGTAATTCACACCCTTATTATTATTTTTTGTGAAAGGTTGAGCCTTATCTACCAGCTATGATATGAAGTTTCCAATGGGATGAATATTCCGTTGTAGAGTTTTTTGGCACCTAAATGTTGGGAAGTCTCAATTACGTGTACACTTAATTTTGAAGTTTTTCATTATTACCAAAAATTTTTTGAGTTGCATAACAAAGATCCAACAACAAACATGCTAGTTAGAGATAGGAATAAACTAGCAAGTATACAAGGTGTTCACATGGAAAGCCAAGGAAAAGAGGGAAGAATCAAGGGTTTGAAAAGGTTTACACTACATATCTATAAGGCATGTTGTGTCAGTTACTAGATCCCTGCCCACCCCCCCGCCCACTTTTATTTTTCTTTCTTACCATTTCATCTATTTGTAGGCTCCTAACTGGGCACACTTCATTAGAAAGCATTTGTAAATTCTCTAACAAGGTACCTCCTAAAAGGAGCATTGTAAATTCTCTTACAAGGTATCTTTGAAATATTTTTTAATCCTTACATATTATTAACATTTTTAACTATATGTGTTCCTTAGAAAGAATAGATGTAGCCTTTAACAAGACAACCTTTAATAAGCATTAAAATGCTAGTGGTTATATTACTCCCATTGTGTTTTTCATCCTCGCACTTAGGGTTTCTACATATGAAATACATGAATCATTGTTTATACATTCTTGTGTGAGTTGACATGGTTTTATTGTGTTGCATTCATTATTATTTAACTTCTTAAGCACGTGGTTGAAAAAGTATTAGATAAAATAGCTCAACTGACTAGTTTGAAAGTTTGTATTGTTTCACTCCCCTTGTAGTACTAGTATGGAACAACAATATGATCTTGTTGAGTAGTTATGTTCAACTCCAACTAAGATCTCTTTGTGGGAACTTCTTCAAATTTCTCCAACCTATCATAAAGCTTTTCAAAAGGCTTTATCTACCTTCCTGTCCTACAACCTAATCAAGATAACATCAATTCCTTTTTGGAGTGTATGCATGTTGTATCTACTCAAATTTTTTTCACTCAACAATATTTTCCTCGTAGGGAAGTTCAAAACTTGTATGATGCTCTTAAGGTTATTGTTCTCATTAATGAAAATCTCATTTGTAGGACTTTAATTGATAATGGATCGGATTTTAATGTGTGTAGTTTAGACATACTAAAAGTTATTAAGGCGGATATGTCCACTCTTAAACCTGATAATGGTCATATTCACAACTTTCATAACATTTCTAATATGAATTTGGGAATCATAACTCTACTTATTAAAGTAGGGCTGGTTTTCCTAGATTCTCAAATTAATTTGATGCCTAGACGTCTCAGTTATAATCTCCTCTTAGCAAGACCATAGTTGCATATGTGCACGTTATCCCCTCTACTCTTCATCATAAAGTTAAATTTATCTTCAATAATTAAGTGTAAACTCTTAATGTGGACAACAAAACTTTCTATTGTTTAAATAGTAAGTGAGCTAAGGTCTCATAGCCTAGTGAGGAGAAAACATAAACTGGAAATGAAAGTGAACCACATGAAGAACCTTCATCTTTCTATATATCTGAGGATGACTGGGGTACTTTAGATTCTACTCCTACCTTCAATTATTAATATCATGTTTTTGATATTTCTCTCATGAAAGCACAAAAAGAACCTAAAACTAAAAAGGTTTTTTTTCCACTCCTCTTTTGCAGGAGTTGAGTAATAACTTTTTTGCTACTTCAACTAACAAGGTCATTAAAACTACCAAACCTGATTGCTATGACATAGCGACCTATTAATATTCATTAACACCTTCTAATATAATTTTTCCTTATGATCTTGGTTGTCATTTTCTCACTAAATATGATTTTAGTGGTCAAGGTTGCAAAATAATTGAACAATTAACTAATGATAGTTGTGAACATATCTGTGGTCTAGGATTTAGTCCTTACAAACAGTCTTCTTTTTTTCAAACATTGATCACATTTATATTAGTCCTATGAAACTAACCCTCATCTTCTCAAATTTGATCAAAATATATCTTTAGACATCTTTTCTTCTGATGATGCTATAGCAGAACTCTTAGGGGTATATGAGGATTTTCCATCTTTTTCTAATAATTAGATGAAACCATATTGTTTGGACACTAATGGATATTTGAGGGAAGATAATGAATATGAACCATATCTTGATCCTCTGCCACCTATTCAAGACACTAAGAAAAGAAATATCTTAATCACTAATACAATAGATGTGCAAGTTGATTCAAGCGACCCCAAAAAGGTTATCAAGATTAGAAAATATCTAAATGAGAATGAACATAAACAAACCACTAACCTTCTTCATAAGTTCTTGTATATATTTGCTTGGGTGTATTTAGATATACCTAGCATTGACCCTAAGATTGTCAGTCATAACATTTCTCTTGCACCTAGCACTAAGGCAGTCAAAAGATTCCTAAACTAAACCCTAGAATTACTCTTCTTATTAAGGCTGGAATAGAGAAACTGTTGCATGCCAACTTCAAATGTCCTATAGACTATTCCCCATAGATTTCTAATATTATAGTTGTCTTAAAGGGTAAAAATAAGATAAGGATATGCGAAAAATTTTGTGATGTAAGAAAAGCTTTTCTAAAGGATGATTTCCCCCTTCCTATCATTGATATGATCGTGGGTTCTATGGTGGGTGATGCATTATTACCTTTCACAAATGAATTTTTAGGATACAGTTAGATTTTTATCCCTCCCTATGATTAATAGAAGATTTCCTTTATTACCCCTTGGGGAACCTTTTGATAAGTGGTTATGCCTTTTGCATTAAAGGAATGCATGTACTACATATCAATGAGCTATGACATTGATTTTTTATGATTACATCCATAAGGTTCTTTAGGATTATGTGAATGATATTATAGCTAAATGTTTGCAAATAGATGAACATGTTCATACAATTAGAAAAACCTTTGAAAGAATACGTAAATACAAATGCATTTGAACCCATGAAAAATGTGCCTTTGGGGTTGATAGTGGAAAACTTCTCAAATTCATTACCTCTAGTAGAGGCATCGAGGTTGATACTAAAAAGATTAACGCTATTGTTGACATGCCTCTTCCTCAAAACATTTTACAACTTCATAGTTTACAAGGGAAGATGAAGGCTATCCATAGATTTGTTTCTCTTATAGCAGATCATACTATCCCTTTTACTTCCTTGCTTAAGAAGGATACCACTTTCTCTTGTAATGAAGACTGTAATATCACATTCAAGCAATCCAAGACTTATCTCGCTAATCCTCCTATTTTAAAACTTGCGACCAAATAAACCATTTTTCCTTTACACCTCCACTTCTTCAAAGGCATTGAGTGTTGTCTTGGTTCAACATGATAATAATGCAAAGGAATGTGTTATGTATTATATAAGTCATACAGCGATTGATTATGAGACACATTATACTATAATTGAAAAATAATGTCTCACTTTAGTTTTTGTCTATCAAAAACTCAAACATTATCTCCTTAATGCAGAGGTTAACATTTATGTGAAATTTGATCCTTTGAAACATAGCTTTTCAAAAACCAATTTAAGATAATGCCTTGCTAAATGGGTCATGCTCTTTACAAAATCCAATTTAAAATTTATTTCTCAAAATTCTATTAAAGGGAAAGCCTTAATAGATCATCTAGTTGATTCTCCTTCATCTCTTTCTATATCAAAATCAATTGAATTCCCCAACAAATTTTTCTTACCTATTGAAGTAGATGATACTTGGGAATTATACTTTGATGGATTTAGAGGTCAGACTGGGTCTGGTACAGGTGTTATCTTAATACCCCTATCGAAGAAACCTATCCCTTTATCCTATAAACTTAATTTTTATTGTACTAATAACATACTTGAATATGAGACCCCAATTGCAAATTGAGGGTGGTTTTATCTCTACAAATTAAACATATAAAAATCTTTGGTGATTTTCAATTAGTTGTGAAACAAATTAACGAACCTTATCAAGTGAAGAAAGATAAATTAACCAAGTATCATGACCTTTCTATAGGCCTTCTTGAAAAAACTTGTTCTTCTTTCATTCAGACATTACCTCAGAAAGCTAATATAGGCACACATATGGTATGGCTAGTGTGGGATATCTCATCTCCCTAGATGATGGAGTAGTGAATTTTTATTTTACTATTCAAACTCTTTCTAATTCTTTTAGCTTTGGGGATACTCAATTAGACAATTTTTGTCTTAAAATACATCTCGATGAATGTCATTCACATATCTATCATTATTTAAAAGATGGTTCATTTTATGAGTCAACAACTAGGAACTATAGAAATACAATCCAAAAACTCGGATCTCATTATATTATTCTTGTGGATGTTTTTTATAAAACTTCTTATGTTGGCCTTTTTCTTAAATACCTTGGTTAAAGAGATATCCCCGTGGCTTTACAAGAAGCTCATGTGATGGATCTTGTGGGGGGCACATTTTGGTGGAAATTTGTTAGCCAACAAACTCCTTCATATGGACACTATTGGAAAACAATGGAGTAAGATCCATTTCCTTTTGTCAAAATGTGTCCATAGTTCCAATATCATAAAAATTTGATTCATGTTCCTTCTTATGTGTTGCATTCACAAGTCCCTCCCTGGTCCTTCAGGGTTTTGGGTCTTAAATCTCATTGGAAAGATTTATCCCCTTTCTTCTCAAGGACATGTCTATATCCTTATAACTACCGACTACTATAGAAGTCATTTATGATTTCATTCTTCAAAATATAATCATTTGATTTTTCATTTCCTTGTAATCATTTCTAATAATGGAACCCAATTTAAAAATAAAGAAGTGAAAGCTTTCTTAGAGAAATACCACATCTATTATCATTTCTCTACTCCTTATCTTCCTTGATATAATGGTCAAGTTGAAACTTCTAATAAGGTTATCAGGAAAATCCTCCAAAAGATTGTTGACAAACATGCTAAGGATTGGTATATTCAATTAACCTACGTTTTATGGGCTTATAGAACAAGTGTCTGTATTATGACTGGAACATCATCTTATAATCTAGTCTATGGAAAATATGTGGTTATGCCTTCAGATCTAGAAATTGGTTCTTTAAGAGTTTCATTTAAGAGTATTACCAATAAAGATACTTTCAGAGAGCGATGATTACAAGAACTTGAAATATTAGATGAGCAAAGTATTAATACTTTGGAACATATCCTAGTTTATCACAAATATATTAACAAAACGTACAATGATAAAGTGATCGAACACTCTTTTACAATTGGTGATTTAATTCTTTATGAGAATTAAACAATTGTGAATTCCCCACAAGGTTAAAAAGGAAAATTTTGTCCTCATTGGCTATGTCCTTACATTGTCACAGAAGTATGTCTTTGGTGCATACATAATTGCTAATATAAATATTGCAGAGTTATACTTTATAATGTAAGTGCATGTCTTTTTTCATCAATTCATGCTTCTTCATTTAATTTTTTATGATATTGATCATAGAAATAGAAAAAGGAGATGGTAAGCATGTAAGTCCATCACACACACATATGTGTGTGTGTGTGTGTGTGTGATCATCATAAAACTATTTTGGCATACATGGAGAGCACTAAGAAAAAATTGCATGATATCAAAATAGTACATAATGTGTCATCCATTGGATGGTGAGAGTTGGATCTCTTTGATCTATGGTGAGATGGTTTTATTTCTCGATGTGAATTCATAATGTGGGTATGACTCCTAGAGGAGCTCCTCTCTGATCAACTCTTGTAGTTCACACTCTAGTTTCTCCTCCCTCTCTATCCTTGGTTGGCTCCATTTCTATAGCTATGAAGATATCTTTGTCTCCCAAAATATTGCATCTCCTCATAGATAACTTATGATGTGGAAGGAATCCTTGATTCTATGATCATGTCTCTCTAGTCATCTCTCACAAAGAATCTATGTTCCTTGATGCTAGTTGCAGATCAACATTTTGTCAATCTTTCATATATTAAATCTATTTGAATTTTTCTCATGTCTGGATCTCCTTCATGGAACCCAAGGTCTATGTCTTGAAGAGATGTTGTGGATGCTAGTCAGCTAGACTCTCCTCATTGTGTCTTCCTTGTCCAAGGTGGGGGCATCTCTACATAAGCCCATGTTTCTTGGGATCATAGAGACCTAGATACTACTGGTGATGGTGGACCCTCATCCATTATCCCACCCACCGTCAACATGTCTTCCCCAACCCATCTCCATAACATCTCCGCCAGCTAGTAGTTCCTCCTCCTCATCCTCCTCCAACTCCTCCTCCTTCTCCTCCTCCTCATCTTTATGCTAAGTTCTTGAATAAGGACCTAGATCTCCAATAGGGTAGTCATCTAGGAACAAAGGTCTTAGGCCCTATACAGTTGTGTATTGCAAGTATTCCTCCAACACTCTTACATCTTCAAATATAGGAGGGACCTCTACATCATTAGGACTCTTTGTATCTATCAGTTCTATATAATCAAGAGTTAGTCAAGGTATGGTCCCAAACCTCTCCATGTATCTCTTCCCATGTAAATATTGAGGTATTTGTGTTGGAGGACATTGTTAAAGACCAAAGTATCACATCACTCTACCATAATAGTATGGCATCACTATGTAGTCGTGCTTACCCTCTAGTAGCCTTCATCTTTGCATCCATATCAATTGTATTGTTCACTCTAGCCACGCTACCATTGGATAGTAAGGCCTCCAAACAACCTTTGCATCTGGTAGTTGGTCTAGTCTGATCCCCTAGTATAAAACATCACTAGACTGCCAAAAATAACCTAGTAGATATGCAAATACTCTTAGTGACTAATCTTGCATGTCTACAAGGCATATGATGAGCCTCGTACATGTAAGGTTCTCAAAGGCCCACATCAATAAGTGTACACATACTCAAATTGTGTCTTTGATATCTAACAAACTTCCTAAGCTCATTGTAAATGTGTGTGAACATGCTTTGACTGCACATATATACTCTGGACTCTCTCTCTCTCCATGTGTTGAACCACATGTGTGAGAGGATTGCTGAAAATGGCGCCCTTTTCATTAGGCATCACTGTTGTTGTTGTTAATAAATAGGTTTTTCCTTTCAACAACACCTTCACAAATGACCACTAAATGCCCATAACAAGAAGAAGAGAATGAAGTCTGACATTAAAATAAGATGATCTATAGATCATTCCCAAGTAACAAAACTTATATCTATATATATTCAAACTAATCTACCCCATGCCTCTAAATAAAGAGGCTAACTGAAAAGAAATCCCCCTTTAAGACTCCTCTACTACAATTAATATGCAAAAAATATCATTTCCCCCACTTTTGTAGTCAAGTGACTCCAAAAAGAGGAAATGCCCTTCCCATCCATCTTCTTACAATATATATACTAGCACTTGTACCAATCAGTGCAAGGGTCTAGCCAAATCTAATTAGAAGTTGTTGTGAACATAAAAATGTAACAAAAGAGTTTCAAAATAAAATGCTTTTGAACTATTTTATTTACTACTTGCTAATTATTTTTAGTGGAATCTAGAAGAAACACCAATAGGAAAGAGCAATTTTTTGCATAATATCAATAGATCACAAGAAAAGTGGATAAAATTTTGGAAAAATATAACCAAAATAAATTACAACATAGAGAGTCGAATTTTTTGGAACAAAACTATAAATTGCAATTCGTAGATAAAAAAAAATATTGATGACAAGCATTGTGAAAATAGACATTCTCTAATAACCTCTATCTGTACACCTGCCATGAAAATCTATGTATTGTTGGCTATAATGACAATAAGTCTTTCTCATCTTCCAATATTTCTAATTAGAAAATTCATATACAAGCTAAAGATGTATATATCTTTCTGCCATCTTTTCTTAAATAACTTCACTTTGGTTTTCTTCATTTTGTATACAAATGATATCTTTGTTCTATGCATTGCTTTCATAGTGCTAACAAATGACATGTTCTCATTATAACGATACATGTTCTCAGATACAACATCATCTAGAGCCATACAGGCTGCAACGAGGCCCATCGAATTGAGCGTGAAATGGGCAAAGAGAATTTGATACACCCAAAGCATTGAGTGCCTTCCAGGCGTTAGGCCACATACTGAATGCAACTCTTGACATTTCAAAAGCCATTGACACGCTCAAGTTCAAAAACAGGAGGAGAAAAGATTGCAAAGAGGGAAACATTCATAACAAAAATAGGACATCCAATCATAGTACTCAGGCATGATGGAGGAAGTAAGGTATAATTCTGGAAGGAGTAACATTGCAGACTGGTATGATCTACATGTTGGAAATCAATATTACATACCATAAAAGACCATAACTTTTCACATTGCAATCGACTTTATCTCCTATTGTCTGAATTCCAATACTTATCTAGTGATAACTATGGAAGACTTTAACATGGCTATCGAATTAGGATCTTTGAAAGGAACTCCTTCTAGACTTCACTCAGTGAAATGTCCAACCTGCGGTTTCAATGATAGGCTTTGGTTTTTGTGTTATTTGACTTAATATATAATCAAGATATTTCTGAATGTTAATGAAGTTATATGTAGGCATGAGATTTATCCAGAAATGTATTACTACTTTCTACATCCTCTTTGAATCCATTATAATAGGATTTCATTAATGTTGGATCATATTTCAATTAGTATTTTAAAACCAACAGTTCCACAAATTGTAGTCTTAGATCATAATGGGAGAAAATTTATCCTATTGGTTATTTAGTAATGCAAATACCTCTCCTTATTTGAATTCATTTTGCTCCACCAACATCAAATAGGTGAATGCATAAAAACCATTGGATTACTACTGCCAAATTATTGTCAACATGATTATTCTTCTACAGAACAGTACCATGAAAATGAAAAGACTGATAATCACCTTATGACAATATTATTACTATCCGGTGGTAGAAATGCTCACTTGATATCATGAGAAATTCTGATGTTAAAATGATAATGCTAATCAGAACTAAATCTATGTGGTTGATGTATTTTTATATACATGCATTTTTTATTGTTTTTATGTGGCAAACTGTGTCTTCAAAAATAATTATTGAAGTTGTAAAATACTTTATCACTACTGACTAACTTAGAATCTAGTGTTGGTTTGGTTGTGATATTTCATCGATGCAAGTACGAGTAGATATATGAATTGGCATCAAAGAAAAAGTACAATAATGTTGATGTCTTAGGTTATGCACTTGTTTAACTATGTCTCATGAAAGGAGTTCTAGTAACGATAGACTATTTGGGAGGTTTTGTTAATAAGCACGAGTTTTATTTATATAAAAGAATGAATGTACTTTTACTACTGAGAATTGTAAATTGAGGAATTTAATCTCTTTGAACCGATGTTTATTGTAATATGATAAAACTATTTTATTTCAAATGATTACTTACAAAATGATATTTGACATCATGTGTCCTTGCACTGTGATGTATTCCCTTGATCGAGAAAGACATTTCAGATGCCTTACATCTATTGATATGGTACCTTAATTCCACCTATGAGTAAATTGGTAGTGTTTTTCTTTTTGGATAGTTGAGTTTCATATATATATATATATATATATATATATATATATAGTTAAGATGTTGCTTAACTTCTTTATTCAATTTTGCTATTGCTTGATTTAAAAAGAAATTATATTTTAAATGATATGTTAGAAATGATAGTATACTTAATGGTATAGACTAAAAGCATGCATTAAGAGTTACATTTTTTAGCAAGCATGTTTAATTGTATGCCTATATGTTGGTAGTGCATAGAGGAAATTTGAATGTGGAAAAAATAAGATCTGTACATGCTGATCAAGGGATGTTTATGATTCTCTCTCATACATTGATTTAGCTACCCATGATATTAGTGAATGGTTTCAAAACATAATTAATTTTACCACACATTCCATTACTACTTGTAGTTTTTCATGTTTACACTATCTCATTGTTAGGCTAGCTATCTTTCATATCAGGAAGGATTCTAGGAAATCTTAATAGCTTCATGGTAGGGTGGTAAAATGCTCCTACAATATTATTTCCCTTATGTTTCTTGAGCAGGTTTTGGAGCTCATATTAGCTTGGTCGCCCTGTTCAACCATCTCGATATTCTAGTATCTAGTATCCTGTATCTGGTATCTAGTATCTGGTGTATGTATTTATTTAATTTTAATGATAATTAAAACTTAATATTGTCTGGTCAAAATTCAAATGACTTTGACTGTTGTACACTTTTTGCATTTTATGGAGATTGTTGATGTGGCATTGGTTTTGCAGGGGTGGTTGTTATATATGGTATCAGAGCTCTTGGTTCCACACCAGGCCTTGAGTTCATTATGCTAGGCACATAATTTTAAGTCTACTAACTTAATTTATGTTGCATGAGTTGATGATATGGGTTCCATGTTATGTCTCCTAGTTATGATTACGTATGACAGAGAAGGATATGATGCTTCTTATGTATGTCATGATTTTGCATTGTCAACATTGCATTTTTTTAAAGATTGTCAAAATGTAAATTTTTTAGAATGATAGGTAATTTTGCATTGTCACTAAAGAGAGAAACAAAAAGCTATTAAGGTTGAAATTTCCAGATCCACAGATGAGACATTCTTGATTGGCAAAAAGAGAAATTATTATTATCAAAAGTGAATGTATGAATTAAAAAGAGATCAATCCTTATAAAAGGATATCAAAATCCTAACAAGAAACAACCCTAGGTTGCATGATAATAATTAATAAAAGAATTAAACTATAGATAATAAATGACTTAATAATTAAATCAATATGATTTAATTAATAAGAAAAAAAAATATTACTCTAACATCCCCCCCCCCCCCCCCCCCCCTAAAATGAACTTAGGGAGTAGCTAAAAACTTAGAAACTACTACTAGAAGTAAATTTGGATCTTGGCAAAAAAGCCTAATGAGGTACCCAAGCACAACCAAATCTCTACATAGAGGAGAAAATAGAGAAAACCACATGGGAAAAACTCTTCTCTAAAAAGAGATGGAAATAATGTTGAAAATAACTAGTTAAGGATTGAAGAAGCCTCTAAACTAGGGAATATCCTTTAAGATATGAACAAAAGATGATCATGAAGAACACCACTGAAGTATGTTGAAGTTGCAAAGCTCTGTCAAAAGTAACTGTTGATCTTAAGAACCTCCACTGAAATAGAACCTAACCAGGTAGAGAAGACTCTAATTTGGATCGAATTAGGAGGCACACAAAGGAAAACAATTGAACTCGAAGATACAAATGACATGAAATACCAAAGCTTGAAGAGTTGATCAATTGAACATGGAAGGTTGCGGCCAAAGTAAGAATGAAAATAAGAGTGTCAATATGGTAAATGATCCATCTCACTAAAATGCATAGATACCTAGCCACTAAATCTAACTAGTACATAGGAACAAATATTGAATACATAGTTCACTCCATCAAACCAAAAAAGTGTGAAACCCCCCACCCCCCCCCCCCCCCCAAAATGCAAACAAGGGTGAGGTGACAAGAAACTAGAAAAGTGAACCAAAAGAACTGCATGTAAAGGAACCATGATCAAGATGTACAAAAGAATACATATATGTGTACTAAGGTGATCAATCTCAGACATGCAATGAGGCTAATATCATAGAAGAGAAACTCGCTGGACAAAGGAAGATGGAAAACAAAAGAAAAACATCAACCCCCCATGACACTTTAATTAGAGTACTATATGTACAATAAGGTACAATATATGGTGAATCCTAAGAATACAATAATTTGTACTAGTGTCCTCAGATGACACTACTTAAATTAGAAGGCAAAACAAGAAAAAACAATTGAAACAAAAATACATATGCATTATGATACTTTATCTCAATGTGTTTGCAAGTATGCATACAAATAATGTCTAAATAGACCAAAAGAGACATAAGGTTGACACGAAAGATAGTTCAACCCAGGAAAAATCATCTATAGCAACAAAATTAATCCTCAAACCTAAAACAAACAAGATATCCACTAGAATGTAAAAATGAAAAAGATTGAATAGAATGTTTTTGGAGCGAAATCTGGAAAAAACAATCAACATTACTAGAAAGAGCTCTAAAAGAGCTTTCCAATGATATAAAGAATTCCCAAATTGAAGATCAAATGCTCAAGATATGTCTCCAAAAGTACAAAATTGTACCCCTGACTTTGAAAGTAGAAAAAGCCAAAAAAAAATATCAAAACTAAAAATTACTTGTACCACTGTGGCAGGCTCAGAACCAACTTTTCGGTGATATCTTGTTTGCAAACAATGAAGTCTATATGCCTGAGATATAAGCCACAAACTGAAGGTAGATCCAAACAAAGCATGAAGGGTGACAAGAATGTTGATGCAAGCTAACATGGTGCTAATGTTAGCAAGTGGCAAGCATAAATTTGACAGTTAAATGGCCATTGAGGCAAAAAAAAATGCAAGAAAATTGATCCTATTGCCAAAAAAAATCATCTTATTGGAAAACAAAAATTAGTAGCCTAGAAATAAATGGGCAAAAAATCACCTTATTGGAAAAATGGAGGGGTCGCTGCTAGAAATACAATCTGGTGGCCAAACTCTCCTCATTTGCCAGAAAAAATTGGCCAAACACCCATGCATGTGTCATAAATCCATGTTCACCACTAGTTAAAATGAGGCAAGGAGGAGCCATGTGGTGATAGGGGAACGTGTTGGGCCTCCTTAAGAAATGACATACAAATCATGGAAAATCTCCATTAAATCATTTATGAACAAAGCACACAGGAGGGGCCTTGAAATCATATAAGAAATGAAAACCTATGCCAAATCTCTCACAAATAGAACAGGGGCATGAAGATCTGGAGCTCTGATACCACATGTTGAAGTTGATGAAAGGTCAACCCCATAGCTCCTAAGAATCACCTACATGCAAATACCTATCACATAAGAGATTATCAAAAAGCAATGGAGGCTAGAATTGCTAGATCCATAGATGAGACATTCTTGATGTGGAAAAAGAGAAATTGCTATTATAAAAAATGGATTAATAGATTACAAAGAGATCAATCCTCATAAAAGGAGATCAAAACCCTAACAGGTAACAACCCTAGGTTACATGATAATAATTAATTTAAAAGAATTAATTATTATATGCCCAAAGTTTAGCTTAAGTAAACTAGAGATAATAAGTGACTTAATAATTAAATCAATATGATTTAATTAATAAGAAAAAATTATTACTCTAACAATTATGATTATATTTTGACTAAAATTATGTGGTTATATAATATTCACACTATTGGATTATACTTTGTACTTATTTATTACATGTGTGATGCAAGAAGGATGTTAATTTTTATTATTCGTTGAGATGGTCAAATAATGGTTGACTTTTGCACTAGGTTATGAGTTTCCAAAAATTCAAGACATGGCTTTTGATAGCAATGAAAATGTCTTTTATAGTATAAATGACATATGATGCACGCATTTTGTTGCTAGATTCATGAGATTCTTGGAATAATCTAGCAAGATATGAAGGAAGAGTAAGAAATTTTTTTGGTAGAGGTATTACTTGTGCATTTTTCATTTAGGAATGCATGAAATTTCAAAAGAAAAGACATAATTAACAAGATTTAATTCAATTGATGCATATATCTTGAAGTTTGGTCATGTTCTTAACACTCTTTGGACACAAGGTGTTGTGTAAAATCTACTCCATCTTGGTGACCAGGGAGAGACACCATGTTTTATGTGAATTGGTTTTCATTTGATTATGTGGTCCTTTAGTTTTTATGAACTTTAAAGTGATGAAGGGATAGCTTTAGAAATTTACGTATTCCTTGTGACCACCTAACCACCTATTTTTCTCGGTGGAATCTTGTTCACTTTTAACTTTATTGATTTTTGTGCCTCCTTTTTTGGACTTTGATTTTGAGAATTGTGAATCTTGATTTCAAGATTTCTCTGATCTTGAGGCCACTAGATTTTACTGCATATGATTAGATATGTTGTTACTTATCTCATGACATATGTGTAGATATGCTAGTGTATTATGTTTCCCTGCCACATCCTATGATTAGGCTACTTAGACATATGTGAAAAGTAATATGTTTCAGGGCTGGAAATTCTACATTTTAGGTGGGATCCCAAGGAAGTATAAGGCTTCATGGTTGGGTAGAAAAGAACCTCAACCATATTTTATATGATGATTGAATGGCGAGAAGGTCATACATCACCATTTGTGCTTATATGTTAGTTAAGTACACTTTCATAAAGGAAACTATGAGTGCATATTAATGTTAAGATATAACATTTTCTATTTCCTTGAAATATTGTGGTGATGAGATGGACTTGAGGGCCTACATCACATAAATGAGAAAAGTGTGGATATACTAATCCTTATAGGTGTGCATACCTAGATGAATCCTTAAATTGTACAGATCGTATGAGAGATAATATTGTACTTATTGATCCATGTCGAATATTGAGGTTGACATTTTATATAATACTCATTGAGGTATGAAACTCTAGATTATACTTGATGTAAACATATGATGGAATGAAGTTTGACGTGTAGGTCAACTTTTTGAGTATATTGCTTTATTGTATAGTGATGTGATGACATGTTGTGTTTGACATTTTGGTCAATAATTGGCTTATGAAATGTAATTATTATGCTTCTATGATTTTGACATGTAGGTTGAAAAATGATAAGGAAGTGGCATAATTAATTGAAAGATATTTGATTTACTTGTTGATTTGATTATGTGTAGTCAAATTTTGACTTAGACTTAACTTAAATATTGGCCTATCTAGCAAGTGTATGAAAATACAGTCTTCTGGTGAGGATGAAAAAGGGGCATGTATAGATCCTTCTTTTACCTAATTGCAAGAATAGTTTGTGTTGGTGTTATGTATATGTCATTATTCACCTTGTAAAAATCCTACTTTATAGAAAGTCGTCGACACATTTGACTCAGTCAACCTAGTCAATGAATATTGATTGATAATTTGCCTATCTAAATATTTTATGTTAGGATTCCTAGTTGATATGTTGTTCGACATAGACTTGGTCATTAGGTATTCACCATAGACCTTTGGTTGACATGTGCATTTAGACTTTGATTTTATTTATGTAGAATGTTCAGTCAATGTTGCTTTATACATTTGACTATATGGCTTTCTATCATTCATCTTCTTATTATAGTGGTAAGATCTATGCCAATAATTTTGAGCTAAATGGTGCTTAATAATGTAAATTCATTTAAATTTCAACTTCTAAAAGCAGTGTATGCATAATGATGATTAAACATTAATGAGTAAATTGATGATATTATATGCAAATTTTGTTATATATATTTCATGTTGAATGAAATAATGATGAATTAGATGTAATGTGATTGCATTACTTGATTATGTTTTGTGAACACTAACCTATTTTTGTGGACACTCACTCATTTAGCAAGCACCATATGTTAGATGGTAGGTATGGTTGATTATTTTTGGTTACTCATGATCAAGGTGTGATTAAATATGAGTTTAAAGGAAAATATTGACTCTTGATGTTTATAATTGAAAACCTACCTTCTTGAGCTAATGATATTGTGAATAAGCTAAAGGTACCGTGAGTATATATGTATGAGTTTGATCGGAAGTGGATATGAAGTACCTACTAGTGGGGTCAAATTCGTGTGATTCCAAGGTATGGTAAGTAAGCACAAGTATGTGGTGTAGGAGCACCTAGGCTAACTCCAAGTCCTAACTCTTTTTGGCTTGTATTGACCCTAGCCAATTCATTAGGTAGATTTTGACCTTATAAGGTCATGTTTGGGTTTGTTCCTAGGTGGACTTGACTAGGTTCAATCCACTCTAGGTGGTTTGAGTTTTCTTGTTTTAGGTTGCTTGTGTTTTGATGTTAGGGAGCTAACCCAGGGTTGTGGATCTTATACCCTATAAACCTGAGAGAGAGAGAGAGAGAGAGAGAGAGAGAGAGAGAGAGAGAGAGAGAGAGAGAGAGAGTTTTAAGGTATCTTTTCCTCTATGATGGTTTTTCATCCTTGTGCATAGGTTAGAGGCTATGCCTAAGTCATTTGGCAAAAGTTGGGAGAAGATGTCAAAAAGATGTAAATTGTGAAAAAGTTGTCAAATAGTTCAAAATGGCTAAAATCATGCAAATTGATGAATTGAAGGATAAATAATGCCTATAAATCATTAATAGATCATAATGGATAGGTTTGGAAGTTCCCAAATGAAGTAAATCAAAGTTGCTCAAAATTGGGAAAAGTTGTAATGGTTGTCAGCAATTTTGAAAAGTTGCTTGACAACTTTTTGACAGGAAAAGTGCATAATGGAAGAAAGAGGTTGATGGTTATTCTAACTATCTAAAACCTCTTTAGGAACTTATAAAACCATGAAATGAAACCATTCCAAGGGTTGGGAGTTGTAAAAAAGCTGAATTTTACAAGTGAATCCATGAAATACAATCCAAATTTTGACAGTTTTGAGTTTCTTGGTCACTTTCATAGACTAATGGATTGATAGAGTCACATTTTTATTGGATTATTATTTCTCATGTTATGACATTTTTATTTTAAAGAGGGGTAAACGCTTTGGCTTGGAGCTATGAACCAGTGAGGCCACAAACGGGGGACCTCATCCCCATTAGATTTGAACCTTGATGGCAAGGATAAAAACACAACAACTTAACCATCACAATGTGCCACTATTGGCTCTCATGTTATGACATTTCTTTTCATTTTAGATGTCAATTTTTTTAGATTTCATTTGTGTGTAGTTAGGAAATCATTTGTACATAATTTGTTTATTGTTCTTGCATTGGTAGTTTTTGGGACAATGGATCCTCCATGAATCCTCACGATGGAATCATCATGGTTTTTAGGGACATGAAAGAGGAGCCCTTTATAATGTGCATATCAGTGGTGAATCCTAGAAAATCATGGCAGCTATTTTTAATGTGATGCCCTAGGCAAGCCTTTGGTGCATGCCTAGGTTATCACAGAGCTAACAAGTGAGTGTGAGCAAGTTGAATGCATCAATTAGTTCAATCTGATAGTTAGGAAAGGAGGAGGGATGTGTGAGGATGTGGAAGAACAAGTTTCCATGACCAATTTTACTAAGGTTTTCAATAGGCCCTAGTGAATGTTGTTTGATAAGATTAGAAACCCTTGTTTTTAGGCATAAAAAACAACAAGGGGTTGTACGAACAAGTTGGGAGTCTAAAACCCACAAAATATCTTAGTACTTCCAAAAGGGTATCCATAACTAAGATTAGTTTTCCACCTTGTTCAAAAAAATATCGAATGGTAGCCCTACAACGAAATTTGGAGACCTAATTCTATTAGGACTTTTCTAGTCTAGTTTGGTCTAGTTTGGTGAAATTGATGAAGAAGATCATGGATCTTGTGACCAAGTGTATAGGTGAGGTCCAAAACCTTTATTATGAATCCCTCACTCCTGGTAGAAGATGGGAAGGTCAATTTTGGTGAAAATTGGAGATTAGAAGGCTTGTTGAAGTGACTTAAGGGAGAATGCAAGTACAAAATTGATTGGTGTAATTGGATAGGAAGGTGTAGGTTATAAATAAGAAATCCTCTAAGGATAGGGTGACAAGAGAGAACCCTAATAAGCTAGGAGAGAATCCTAGGAGGCCCTTAGTTAAGGTAGGGGCCAGTGGAAACAATCCTATTACATCAGTATGTGTGTGATATCATGTGATTTTAAGGTAATATGTTACTTAATTTTGAGAATCATTGAAATAAAGAAGTATTTGATTTTCTATTTCATTGGATAAATGATTTGATTTATGATGGAATGATGGATTGATATTTGGTATTGTTCCTATGAATGAATAGAGGGAATGACACATCACAAGAAAGGGGGAATACTTTTAGAGAAAGGTAGTCTAACCTTGTAAAACTATAGAATGGTAATGACATTCACACACTCATATAGAAAATATCCTTGAATTGATTAATTGATGCATTGTGTATGTTAGGGTGTGTTTACTTATTTTAACTACATCCCTTCAAGTTGTGGTTGTGTACCTGATTAAAGTAGATGAAAAAAAATCTTATTGAATTGTACATGAATTATCTTGAGCAATGAAGTTGAAATATCATTAATTTCAAATGAATTTCTTATTTTCTCTATGTTTATGTTCACAAATGTTAACCATGCATCGAGGGAAATGCATTTTCTAAGGAGAGGAGGATGTCACAACCCACTCCATCAGTTACCGAATAATTCAGTAGTGGAATGCCACTTGGACTTTAATTAAATTTGTTTTTACCTTTTTGTAAATTAAAAAAAATTGTGTCTGTTACACATTCTACGGATTATTTTTTAAAAATAGGAATCTAACGCACAACTAGCAAAGGGGGAAAAATAAGAAGTAGAGCTATGAAACTACAGGAAGATTGGGGGAAAGTTAAGCACTGGCAACCATTGCTAAACATCAGGTTCCCTTCTTGTTTTGCACAATTACTTATTTTTATGTCTTCACCATAGAGCACTTTGCAATGTGAATCAAAATCTGACTAATTATTGATAGACTTATCTTTCTTTCAATTGGATGTATCCATAAATTTTAGCTAAATGCATAGCCTACGTTATGTTTGACAGCTTGGTCAATAATGAGCATTAGTGCACCTAATTTAGGCTACATGTTTGTGTGTAAGCACTCTAAGAACTATTTTCCACCCCTACAACCTCTAGGGTTAGAATCTCCTCAATAATTAACTGAGAAATCCTATCACCGGTATTAACTTGAATGTCCTGATTAGAATGATTGAAGAGAATCATAGCAATTGGCGCACATTAATCTGCATTACTAACCTTGACACTAGCATTTATTGAATGCTTCCAAGCTAACCTAGACAAGGGAGAAACTTGAGCATAGGTTCCTTTTAGTATAATAATGGGCAATTCAGTTGGTACCATAGCCTTCCCATGGGCCAAAACCACACATGCAACAACACTTCAAGCACACATACCATAAAAGACCATAACTTTTCACATTGCAGTCGACTTCATCTCCTATTGTATAAATTTCCCTGCTTATCTAGTGATAGCTAAGGAAGACTTTAACATGGCTATCAAAGTAGGATCTTTGAAAGGAAATCCTTCTAGACTTCCCTCAGTGAAATGTCCAACTTGCGGTTTCAGTGATAGGATTTGGTTTTTGTGTTAGTTGATTTAATATATAATCAAGAAGTTTATGAATGTTAATTCCCTGGAAGTAATTCAATTTAATTCTTGTGATCTCGTGTATGGTACCAATACATGAAAATATCATGGATAATTTTTTAGTACTCTTATTGTTAATGCTCTATAGTCAATTTAGAAAATCTTTTTACATTCTAGAATTCTAAAATCTATGAAGGTCTGAATAGTGTTGGTTATGACGTTATATGTAGGCATGTGATTTATCTAGAAATATCTTACTACTTTCTACATTCTCCTTGAATCCATTATAATAGGAGTTAATTAATGTTGGGTCATATTTCAATTAGTATTTCAAAAACAATGGTTGCACAAATCATAGTCTTATATCATGATGGGAGAAAATTTACCCTATTGGTTATTTACTAACACAAATACCTCTTCTTATTTGAATTCATTATGCTCCTCCAACATCAGACAAGTGAATGCATAAAAACCATTGGATTACTAAATGAACTCCAAATATATTATTATTAAAATAACAAATATTTTAGCAATTAAGTTTTGGAAAATGAAATTTAAAAGTGGAAAATATTTTAAAATTATTAAAAGATTCTAGATTTCATGTGACTAAAATATAAATTCTCAAGTCCAAATCCCAACCCTTTAAGCCATTTGTTCTAATTGGAAAATTAGGACAAGTATCTGAGTTGAGTACCCTCCGAATGTGTCAAATGACATAATTCGTGATATAAACCCTTGGTTTGATTTTGTATGTATTTTGGCTATGATGGATTTTCATATTTTATTCTTGTGAGTCTTTAGTATATTTTATATTAATTAAGCCTAATTAAAAAGATTTAATTAATGGTTTAATTAAATGAAAATTTAATATGATATTTTAATATTTATTTTATTTTATTAATTGGAAAATTAATTAAATAAAATAATTAAATTTGAAAATAAAAGTTAAAAGTTTAAATTTGGAATGTGACAATATTTATTTTAATCTAATGCCCTGCCAAGGGATCCAAAGAATTAACCTAGAATTTCACTAAGTTTAGTAGCATTTTTTTTTCATGATAGTAAACATCACATATAACTTATGCACAATAACAGAAGCAATAGTAATGTCCATCTGATAGTAAACATAACATACATAACAGATTACATTCTTTACAGATCCCTTAACATTGAATTACATACATGAATCCATCTAGTACAACATCCTCATGAAATAATAATGATAAGTCCAATGTTTATACATTATATTTCAAATGCTCATTCATCCACTGTACATGTCACAGGGTATGACAAGCTCAAAAGAATATACATACATAGAATAAGGTACAACATCCCATTCTAATCCATGATACATCAAAGTAGAGATAATCACATGATACAACATCATAGAGAATATATACATCCATCATAAAGATCAAACATAATAAACTAAGTGCACGGTTCCTCCCAACCGTCAATAGCATCATTAGACCATCGTGGATCCTAGCCCCGCCAAGGGATCCAAAGAATTAACCTAGAATTTCACTAAGTTTAGTAGCATTTTTTTTTCATGATAGTAAACATCACATATAACTTATGCACAATAACGGAAGCAATAACAATGTCCATCTGAAAGTAAACATAACATACATAACAAATTACATTCTTTACAGATCCCTTAACGTTGAATTACATACATGAATCCATCTAGTTCAACATCCTAATGAAATAATAATGATAAGTCCAATGTTTATACATTACAGTTTCAAATGCTCATTCATCCACTGTACATGTCACAAGGTATGACAAGCTAATAAGAATATACATACATAGAATAAGGTACATCATCCCATTCTAATCCATGATACATCAAAGTAGAGATAATCACATGATACAACATCATAGAGAACATATACATCCATCATAAAAATCAAACATAATAAACTAAGTGTACGGTTCCTCCCAACCGTCAATAGCATCATTAGACCATCGTGGATCCTAGCCATCCCTCCGTGCGTAACATTCCAAATCACCGAAGAGATCATCGGTATTACATAGTAGTAATGTCACTCCTAATAAATACAACATCATATGTAGAAAGTAATCTAACATGCAAATAAAAGCATAAGATAACATCATCTAACATATGCTAATCATCAATGAAAAAGGATACATATCCACCATCATGAAGGATGCATCAGTCATGATGTCTCAATGAATCTCAAAATGATAAGAGTGGAAAATACACTACCACCCGACCGCGTGGTACCTAAGTGGTCCACTCCCACCGTGTTGAGGAGATAATCTCAAGTCCCAAACAAGCTATCAAAATCACATAGCACATATCTCTATAAGTCCAGGAATCCTAAAAGTATACTAACTCAAAGGTTCCAAACACAAAATCTGACATCTAATCCTAGAGGCACACAATGACATGTAGGAACCTACTATGCAAGTGGGAAAGTGTCATCGCAATTATCACGTACAAGTTATCCTAGCAGTTAGCTAAACTCCACGGGTCCATACTGATTTCATGCGGCCACTAGTATCCTCTCATACTGACGAGGCATACTACAGAATGCAAGGTCGCAACCATGCATCTCACTAATCCCATCCTAGCCTGTACAAGCACTCAAGGCATGGGTGAGAAAAAAACACTTATCTTTTTAAGTTCATTCAGTTAGTATTAGGTGTGAATGTTATCAATTATTAATCCAACTTACAATGAGTTACCCTGGCAGCCTCTTAGAGCCCCAGCCCCCATTGCAAGCCACTTCCTGTCACTACATGCAAATATCCTACCCTAATGCTCATGGACTCATAAATCTCAAAATCACAAAAGATAATCTATAAAATCATCAAATATGCATACAAGCATCAAATCTCCATGAGCTAACATCCATAGAAAATCATGAACACAACAACTCTCTATTGGCAACTGAAGTATCATTGATAATCAAAGTATCCAATGGTTCTCAATAACCAAAATATATATATATATATATATATATATATATATATATATATATATATATATATATATATATATATATATATATATATCTCAATCATACTGATCGAAGACTCCAAAAATGGTTGAGTCAAACATGTCACATCATGACATCATCAAAGTAAATCTACATTACAGTCCCATCATGGCGACTAGTAAAATAACCAAGGATAACTGATCGATGACCAAAATAATGGTTAAGTCAAGTGTCTCATACATAAGAATCTCAACTATAACAATCAGTAATCACAACCAATACATAGAGCATTCCATCACATAACCATGGTTGGGTTTATAAAGATCGAGATTAAAAACATCATCATGTCACCACAATCACATAACCCCCAACCCTCTGGTAGATGTCATATACTGGTCAACACTAGTCAACCCAAAACCCAAAATAGTAGCATTAAGAATACACAATGTAAACACACGTTTTGGTTTTGCTAAGTTTACAACTTGAATTTAAATGTAG
This sequence comes from Cupressus sempervirens, assembly GCA_028749045.1. Lineage (NCBI taxonomy): Eukaryota > Viridiplantae > Streptophyta > Pinopsida > Cupressales > Cupressaceae > Cupressus > Cupressus sempervirens. Next base: position 170,336,832 of record CM053788.1, on the reverse strand, counting down.
AGATCTCAATTTATGTTTCCAAGTTAAGAGAAAGAATTTGAAGGAACATTTATATATGAATACAAATCCATTCTTTAATTATAATTTCAATCCAAACGTTCCTCTTCCGAATCCATTTTAATAAAAAAATTAATTTTAATCATGAGCCCTTGATATATACCAATTAACAAATTCATAATTATAAAACATATAATTATATTTACATATTATATATATATATATATATATATAGATTAAAATATATACATATAAATACATATATGAATATATAAATTATTTATCATTTAACAAAATTGATTTAATCAAATTCAATTAATGCCAAATTGAATATGGTAAACGTTTTTAAAAAAACAACACACACATTATTAATATAACCACCAGTACACAGGACCCTGCGATTGTAGGGCCTGCGGCGTCAGTGATATTGCGTACCACTACCGTCGCAGTACCTGCAATGGGGTACGCTGCGTCCGCAGTGGGGTGCGGGTCTCGTCCCCCCCCCCCGACTCAATGCTTAAAAATGTTTATTCTTTTAACAATCACTATGCGATTTTCATTTGTGAAAAAAGTTTATTAAAACATTTCTGCCCACGGGTATGTTATCTGGTTTTTTTTAACAAACATATATATATATATATATATATATATATATATATATATTATATACATATGTATGTATATATATATATAAAGGTATATGTATATATATATGTATATATATATAAATATATACAGAATTAAAATATCACAGCATATGAGCGTATATACATATATATATAATTGCATATATATATATATATATATATATATATATATATATATATGTATGTATGTATGTATGTATGTATGTATGTATGTATGTATGTATGTATGTATGTATGTATGTATGTATAAACAAATTGACAATATATGAATACAAACTTCAATTTTCAAAATTCCTCCATAGACCTTTAATCTCCAAAAATTTCCAATAATTAATCTAATGGGTTTGACTATAAATTTCAACCCTAGCCCCATGTTTTTTTTTTTTTTTTAGATCCATGCATATAAAAACTGTCAAATAAATTAATCTACCCATATTGAGATTGCACAGTAAATTATGAAATTCTTCAGAAGACATATGGAAGACACGAAAAAGACAGGAAATGCATGATGCAGAAATAGCATAAGTAAAAACACAAGAATCTACCTGGATTCTGATGCTAAATTGCTCTTCCTCAGAAAACTCGGAGAGAAAGCTCCCTTCTTCAGAATTCTCGAATCCTCCAATGCTCCAATTGCACTCCAAACGCTATCACTAAGCTTCTAGGAATGCCTGAATATAAAGAGCTTTTAGGAAACATCTAGAATGCTTCTAGAAACAGCTAGAAGGTGTCACCAACTAAGCATGGGTCTTTTCCAACCTCTTTGATGAGCCATAGGGTTGTAGACACCATGTGCTTAATTGATGCACTAACCTCCGTGTTGTTGACACATGAGAAATAGAAAAATGCATTAATTCCCATGCAAGCTTATAACTCCAATTCACTTTTTATATAATTTCCATTTAAATATTTATAACTTTCGTTTTAATTTTTGTAACTTTTATTATTATTATTTATTTATTACTTTATTATTATATTATTATTATTAATTTTAATTTTCTAATTTTCTTTTATTTAATTCATTTTTCTCAATTAATTCACATTTAATTAATTACAATCAAAATATCAAATAACATGATATTTTATATTAATTTTCTCAAATAATTAATTTATTAATTAAATCTATTTATTAAGACTTAATTAATAGACAATTCACCATAGACCTCCAAGATAAAATATGAAAACCCATCATAGAGCACTCAAAATCAGTCTAAAGGGTTAAAAATCACGAATCATGTCATCCGACACATTCGGTGGGTAAAATATCTAGATACTTGTCCTACCTCACTAGGACAATTGGTTTAAAGGTTTGAGATTTGGACTTGAGAATTTATCTCCCTCCTCTTATCATTGAGATAGTATAATAGGGTACACTCATCCTGGCAATTCAGGGAAGTCGATACCCAGTACCTGCAACCTGCAGAAAAATCATGCATGTACATACAATATATATAATGCTAAGCTAAACAAACAATGACAGGAAGTGGTGCATCGTGTAGATCCCGACTAAGCAGGTGACTACGACTCCCTTCCTTAACCACATCAGAGACGCCATACAATAAGAAAATATGCACACCATACACATGCAAGTATGGGGTAAGTATCCATAATAAAACACATAAGATAATAAACCAACCATCTAATCATCAATAATAACTGAAAATAGTATAATGATCATCATGTATGCATGAAATGTAAAATCTAATTGATCTCATCATATAACCACTGAATCCATAACATAATGTTTGATAGTGTCAAAACAATACCACTAATCCATCAACATAAAACTAGTCTATTAAAGTCTGATAATAACAACAATGTCTAGAAAAGATGTGAACGAGGGTAGGCACTACAGGTAGAAATGCTTAGTTGATATCATGAGAAATTTTGATGTTAAAATGACAATGGTAATCAAAACTAAATCCATGTTATTGATGTATTTTTTATTGTTTCTATGTGGAAAACCGTGTCTTCAAAAATAATTATTGAATTTGTAAGATACTTTATTGCCACTAACTAACTAAGAATCAAGTGTGGCTTTGATTGTGATATTTCATCAATGCAAGTATCAATAGATACATGAATTGGGATGTGGGGGAAGAATTTGACTTCATGATGTAGTATCAAAGGAAAAGTAATAATGTTGATGTCCTAGGTTATGCACTTGTTTAACTATGTCTCATGAAAGGAGTTATAGTAACAAGACTCCTTGGGAGGTTTTTTTTATAAGCATGAGTTTTATGTATATAAGAGTGGATGTACTTTTACTGCTAAGAATTGTAAATTGAGGAATTTAATCACTTTGAACCGATGTTTGGTGTGATATGGTAAAACTATTTTATTTCAAATGATTACTTAAAAAATTATATTTGACAACAAGTGTCCTTGCACTATGATGTATTCCTTTGATCGAGAAAGACATTTTAGATGCCTTATATCTATTCATATGGTACCTTAGTTTCCCTTATGAGTAAATTGGTAATGTTTTTCTTTTTGGATAGTTGGGTTTCATTGAACTATTTACACACACACACACACACACACACACACACACACACACACACACACACACACACACACACACACACATATTGTTGAAAATAATTATTCAATTGTACATTATCTTTGATGTTACACAAAATGTCAAGCCTTTACCAAGAATTCATTGATAGCTGAGCTCACTCAGGGTTTGAAGGAAGTTTCATGTATATGTCAAGCATTTAGTTATAACCAAGTTTAGAGATAGTATTGACTGAGCTCAATTATTTAATGAAGAAAAGTTAGTATTGACCAAGTTGGAGCGGTTAACATTAGAACTCCTATTCAAACTAAGTTGGGTCTATTAAAGAAGGGATCCTCTATGTTCACTAAGTACTCAATTATGTATTAGTCGACTGTCAACATATTAAGTTTGATAAATTTATTGCTTAATACAAGCCGACTTAAGGGATGAAAATTGCTTGATTAAAAGAGTATTCAAGCCAACTTGACAAGGTCAATCATATATATAAAAGGTCAAGTTGAGGATTGAAATGTGGAATTGAAGAAGATGAACCAAGGAAGCGAATTTGAAGGATATCTATAAAGGGCAGAACATTCGAGTGGACCAAGCTACAAAGAACATTCTGATCAAGGAGGATCAAGTAATCAAGCTAGAAATGAGATCTAAATCAGAAAAGTTAGTTGCATCAGCAATCAGGTCAAGTCATTATTACTCTTTAACAATTACAGTAGTGAATCGCATCTCCTAATAGAGTTGGCCTAATAGTTATTCAGAAAATCATCTAATAAGGTGGCATTTCTAGATTGAAGTGTCTAAAAACCTCTAACAAGGCCACTCCTACTAGGGTGAATTAAATCCTCTAACAAGGTCACACCTAACAGTGTGTTTTGTAACACTTAACAGGGTTTCTTCCTAATAGGCCTCACTTCAAAAGAGTGAAAAACAATAACTAGTTGCAATTGGTGGTTTTCCCAAATTAGGTTTCCACATTAAAGCTTGGTGTCTCTTGTGTTCATGTTATTTCCTTTATGTGTGTGCAACTAAGTTAATAAAGGCTAATCACATTAATATCTTAAAATCTAATTATCTCTTTGCTAACCAAGTGACAGTAATTTATTTGGTGTTTTGATTAGGTAAAAGCAGGTTTGAAGGGGACCCGAAACCCCAAAAAAAAAAGAATCAAAATCAAGAGTTGGTTTTATAGGGACCAACAACCTAGAATATCACAGTAAAATTTAGAGGCTAGTTTTACAGGGACCAAAAAGCAAGTCAATCTAGTTTTACAGGGACTAGAAACCAACAAAAGACAACAAAACAAGAAGGATCAAAAGTCCAGATAAAACCAAGAAAAAACTTAGATCATTTCTTTAATAGCATCAGTAACAAATGTGCCTAAAACAAAAAATTCTTTGAGAGAGTGTTGAATATTCTTCGTAGGAAGCTAGAAATCTGCTTTCTTAGTGCTTTGTCTGGTTCTTCTACTCAGAATTACAACATAATAATTTATTCAATGTTAACCAAGTTAAAACAAAATATTCAATGTTAACCGAGTTATAGCAGGATTTGGTTTTACATTGTGTTGACATCTTAAAAGGGACTTGGATTTGTTTTTGTAGTAACTAATTCATCCCTCCCCTCTCAATTACTCCTTTCCATTTCTAATAATTGGTATCAAAGTTGTTGGTTCTTGCAAATAAGGTTTCAAGGACCTAAAGTAAAGATCAAGATGTCTTATAGAAGGGAAATTCCTAAGTTGAACAGAAATAACTTCCAAGCATGGTAGGAACTCATGAAGTTAGATTTGGAAACCATTGGAGATACGGGCCTAAAATACTTAGAGAAAAAGTATGTGGCACCTAATGGACCCTTGTTTGTGGATCAAATTATGGAAAAGAAGAATCAAACATAATGATGATTGACATCACCTCTCCTCTCAATTATGTTGAATTTGATGAAGTCAAAGATTGTCCTACTGCTCATGAAATGTGGATCAAGATGAAAGATATCTATAGAGGAGATGAAAATGTGAGGAGAGTTAAAGCAAAAACTCTAAGAGGTCAGTTTGATCAGATGAAGATGAGAGAAGATGATTTCATTACAAAATATAATGAAAGAATCAAAGCAAGTGTGAGTGCAATCAAAGCCTCGGGAGGGAAAATAGATGATTTGATAGTGGTTAGCAAGGTACTCAAAATTGTTCTTCTTGTTTATGCAATTAGAGTTTCATCTATTCAAGAAATGAGATGCGATCCCAAAAATGATATAACCTTGGATACACTAGTGGGAAGGTTGACAACCTTTGAGTTAGATAACTTTGATAACTATGTTCCAAACTATAGTAGCATTGTGTTTGCATTTCAAGCTAAATTATCACTCAAGAAGAAAGGTAGAAAATCTAAAGGAAAAAATTATAATAGTAAAGATTAAGATAATTTTGATGACCTTGAAGTCCCTGAATCCCTTCTTGCAAGAAGATTAACTAAAGGCAAAGGAAAGTACAAAGGTAAAATACCTCTAATCTATTTTTCTTGTAAAGAAGTTGGTCACATTGTTGCAAGTTGTCCAAACAAAGAAGGCAAAGAAGAAAAGAAGCATGAAAAGAAAAAGGGCAAGAAAGATTTCAAAAGATACAAAGACTACAAGGATAAAGGTAAGAAATCTTCTTACATGGATAAAGATTTTAATAGTAGTGATGTAGATGAAATAGTTTACATTGCTATTAAAGATAAATTAGATGATGAAAATGATAATATGGTCCTCATTTCTCATATTAGCAAGAATGACACATGGATTATTGATAGTAGTTGTTCTCACCACATGAGTAGTGATGAATCAAAATTTGAGCACTTGGAACAATATGATGGTGGGAGTGTCAAATTTGGAAACGATGAACCTTGTTATGTAAAAGAAAAAGGTTGCATTACATTGACTGATGAACTTAGATGTGACAATGCTTATTGGGTTGAAGGACTGAAAAAAAATTTACTTAGTGTGGTACAATTGAACAACATTGGATTCAATGTAGAATTCATGAATGGAAAGGCCAAGCTACTGGATGGGAAAGGAAATCTAGTTGGGACTAGCAATCGAAAAATGGTAATTTGTTTTACTCGAACTTCACTAAATCTACATGTTTGCTAACTTAGATAGAAGAACCTAAGTCACAAACTATGGGAACCAAGTCTTAGATAGAGGAGACCGAGTTGTAGCCAGTGTAACTTGAGTTAGAAACAATTCTAATCAAGTCTCGGTCAAAAGAAGTTGAGTTGCAGACAGAGAAGATATTGAAGAAATTTGGAATGGAGGATTGTAGACCAATCGGACCACCTATGTATACTCGACATAAGCTTTCCAAAAAATGATGATTCCAAAGAGGTAGATTAGACTACATATAGATCAATGATTGGAAAACCTTAGTGTAGTACACACAAGATCTGATATTTCATTTGTAGTTGGTATGGTGGAAATATTTTTTGCTAATCTAAAGGAAAATCATATGATGACAATAAAAAGAATTATGAGGTATCTAAAAGGTACTGAAGATTATGGTTTTTGGTATAAGAAAGGAGGCAACTTTGAATTGAAATCCTTCATCAATGTTGATTGGGAAGGAAGTATTGGTGATAGGAAAAACACTAGTGGTGGAGCATTATTTCTTGGAAAGAGGCTAGTGTCTTGGACAAGCAAGAAACATAATTGCATCTCTTAGTCTATAATAGAAGCAAAATATGTTTTAACAATAGTTAATTGTTCCAACATCATTTGGTTCAAATAATTATTGTCAAGAAAGAAGAAATCAAGGATCCAATAGCTATCTTCTGTGATAACACTTGTATAGTTAACATATCCAAGAATATAATGATGCATACCAAGACAAAGAACATGGCAATAAATTATCATTTTATGAGAGAATTAATGCAAGACAAAGAGGTGAGATTGGAATATGTGAACACAAAGGAACAAATTGCAAACATATTCACCAAGCCATTACCTAAGGATGAATTTTTGTATCTAAGAGGTAAGATAGTGGTTGTTATCACCATATGAGTGGTGATGAATCAAAATTTGAGCACTAGGAATAGTATGATGGTGGGAGTGTCAGATTTGGAAACGATGAACCTTGTTATGTAAAAGGAAAAGGTTGCATTACATTGAGTGATGAAATTAGATGTGGCAATGCTTACTAGGTTGAATGATTGAAAAATAATCTACTTAGTGTGGTACAGTTGAACAATGTTGGATTCAAGGTAGAATTCATGAATAGAAAGGCCAAGCTACTGGATGGGAAAGGAAATCTAGTTGGGACAGGCAATCAAAAAAAAGGTAATTTGTTTTAGCTAGACTTCACTGAATCTACATGTTTGCTAACTTAGATAGAGGAACCTAATTCACAGACAATGGGAACTGAGTCTTAGATAGAGGAGACCAAGTTGCAGCTAGTGCAACCCAAGTTAGAAATAGTTCTAATTGAGTCTCAGTCAAAAGAAGGTGAGTTGCAGATAGAGGAGATATTGAAATTTTTTGGAATGGAGGATTCTAGACCAATTGGACCACCTATGTCTGTTGGACATAAGCTTTCCAAAAAATGATGATTCCAAAGAGGTAGATTAGACTACATATAGATCAATGATTGGAAAACCTCAGTGTGGTACACATAAGACCTGATATTTCATTAGTAGTTAGCATGGTGGAAATATTTTATGCTAATCTAAAGGAAAATCATATGATGACAATAAAAATAATTATGAGGTATCTAAAAGGTACTGAAGATTATGGTTTGTGGTATAAGAAAGGAGGCAACTTTGAATTGAAATCCTTCATTGATTTTGATTGGGAAGGAAGTATTGGTGACAAGAAAAACACTAGTGGTGCAACATTATTTCTTGGAAAGAGGCTAGTATCTTGGATAAGCAAGAAACATAATTGCATCTCTTAGTCTACAATAGAAGCAAAATATGTTGCAGCAACAGTTAATTGTTCCAACATCATTTGGTTGAAATAATTATTGTCACGTATGAAGGAAGAAATCAAGGATCCAATAGTTATCTTCTGTGATAACACCTGTACAATTAACATATCCAAGAATCTAGTGATGCATACCAAAACAAAGCACATTGCAATAAAGTATCATTTTCTGATAGAAATAATGCAAGACAAAGAGGTGAGATTGGAATATGTGAATACAAAGGAAAAAATTGTAAACATATACACCAAGCCATTACCCAAGGATGAATTTTTGTATCTAAGAGGTAAGATAGTGGTTGTTCTCACCATGAGTAGTGATGAATCAAAATTTGAGCATTTGGAACAGTATGATGGTGGGAGTGTCAGATTTGGAAACGATGAACCTTGTTATGTAAAAGGAAAAGGTTCCATTACATTGATTGATGAACTTAGATGTGACAATGCTTACTAGGTTGAAGGAATGAAAAACAATCTACTTAGTGTGGTACAGTTGAACAACATTGGATTCAAGGTAGAATTCATGAATAGAAAGGCCAAACTATTGGATGGGAAAGGAAATCTAGTTGGGACTGGAAATTTAAAAAAAGGTAATTTTTTTTACCTGGACTTTATTGAATCTACATGTTTGCTAACTTAGATAGAGGAATTTGAGTCACAGACTGTGGGAACTAAGTCTTAGATAGAGGAGACCAAGTTGCAACCAGTGCAACCCAAGTTGGAAATAGTTCTAATCGAGTCTCAGTCAAAAGAAGCTGAGTTACAGACAGAGGAGATATTGAAGAAATTTGTAATGGAGGATTATAGATCAATTGGACCACCTATGTCTACTGGACATAAGCTTTCCAAAAAATGATGATTCTAAAGAGGTAGATTAGACTACATATAGATCTATGATTGGAAAACCTTGGTGTCGTACATATAAGACCTAATATTTCATTAGTAGTTAGTATGGTGGAAATATTCTTTGCTAATCTAAAGGAAAATCATATGATGACAATTAAAAGAATTATGAGGTATCTAAAAGGTACTGAAGATTATGGTTTGTCGCATAAGAAAGGAGGCAACTTTGAATTGAAATCCTTCATTGATGTTGATTGGGAAGGAAGTATTGGTGATAAGAAAAACACTAGTGGTGGAGCATTCTTTCTTAGAAAGAGGCTAGTGTCTTGGACAAGCAAGAAACATAATTTCATCTCTCAGTCTACAATAGAAGAAAAATATGTTGCAGCAATAATTAACTGCTCCAACATCGTTTGGTTGAAATAATTATTGTCAAATATGAAGGAACAAATCAAGGATCCAATAGTTATCTTTTGTGATAACACCTATACAATTAACATATCCAAGAATCTAGTGATGCAAAACAAGACAAAGCACATTGCAAATAAAGTATCATTTTCTGAGAGAATTAATGCAAGACAAAGAGGAGAGATTGGAATATGTGAATACAAAGGAAAAAATTGCAAACATATTCACCAAGCCATTACCTAAGGGTGAATTTTTATATCTAAGAGGTAAGCTAAGGGTCATTCCCCTATCTAAAGCTCACTAAACAATGTTTAGTGATGCATCAACCAAGCATTTTGAAGATCAGTCAAGTTGATGTAGTATTTTCATAGTAGATTGCATATGAATCAGTACATTAGGTACATGGAAAATACATTGATTGTTGTATTTGGCATGAGATGTCAAAGAGGGGGAGTTTGCTGTCATATCTAAGAAATTTTGTATCAACAAGTTCATTTTTGCATAAGAAGAGATCAATAAGTCAAAAGGAGAGATTTCAATCAAAGAAAATAAAAGGATATATCCTTAGTTTCATTCTAATTCTCATCCATGAGAACTCACTCTATTAGTAAGAAATCCCTCTAACATCAATCTCTCCCCCTGGAATGATTTTCTCTGACTAAAATCTCTCCCCCTGGAATGATTTTCTCTGATTGAAATCTCTCCCTTTGACTTATTGATCTCTTCTTGTGCAAAAATGAACTTTTTGATACAAAATTTCTCTAATATGACATCAAAAAATTTCATCTCCTCCATTTGTTTTTCTCTAAAATTTCTTTATATTATGACATGTTGTATTTCCATCAATTCCAAAGAGGGAGATTGTTGAATACAATTATTGAATTATATATTTTCTTTGATGTTACACAAAATGTCAAGCCTTTATCGAGCAGTCAGTGATAATCGATCTCACTCAAGCATTGAAGACAGTTTCCTATATATATCAAGCATTTAGTTATAACCAAGTTTAGAGATAGTATTGACCAAGCTTAGTCGGTCAATGAAGCAAAGTTAATTTTGATCGAGTTTGGTCAGTTAGCATTAGAACTCCTATTCTAACCGAGTTTGGTCGATTAAAGAAGGGATCCTCTATGCTGACTAAGTACTCAATTATGTATTAGTTGACTATCAACATATTAAGTTTGATAAATTTATTGGTTAATACAATTTGACTTAAGGGATGAAAATTGTTTGATTAAAAGAGTATTCAAGCTGACTTGATAGGGTGAATCATATATATATATATATATGAAAGGTGAAGTTGAGGATTGAAATTTGGAATTGAAGAAGATTAATCAAGGAAGTGAATTTGAAGGATATCTATAAAGGGTAGAACATCTAAGGGGACTAAGTTACAAAGGATACTCTAATCAAGGAGGATCAAGTAATCAAGCCAGAACTAAGATCTAAATCAGCAAAGTCAATTGCATCAGCAATTAGGTCAAGTCATTGTTACTCTCTAATAATCATAACAGTGAATCAAATCTTCTAATAGAATTAGCCTAACAACTATTCATCAAATTCTCTAACAAGGTGGCATTTATAGATTGAAGTGTCTGAAGACCTCTAACAAGATCACTCCTAATAGGGTGAACTAATTCCTCTAATAGGGTCACACCTAACAATGTGTTTCATAACCTTTAACATGGTTGGCTCCTAACAGGGCTCACTTCAGAAGAGTGAAAAGTAGTAACTAGTTGCAATTGGTAGTTTTCCCAAATTGGGTTTCCACATTAAATCTTGGTGTCTCTTGTGTTCATGTTATTTCCTTTATGTTTCTACAACTAAGTTAATAAAGGCTAATCATGTTAATATCTTAAGATATAATTATCTCTATGTTAATCGAGTGGTAGTAATTTATTCAGCATTAACCAAGTTACAACAGAATATTCAGTGTTAACCAAGTTACAACAGGATTTGGTTTTACATTTTGTTGACATCTTAAAAGTTACTTGTATTTTTTTTGTAGTAACTGATTCACCCCTCCCCTCTCAATTACTCCTTTCCATTTCCAACTATATATATACCTAGTTGAGATGTTGCTTAGCTTCTTTATTCAATCTTGTCATTGCTTGATTTAAAAACAAATTATATTTTACATGATGTGTTAGAAATGATAGTATACTTAATGGCATAAAATAAAAGTATGCATTAAGAGTTTCATTTCTTAGCAAGCATGTTTAATTATATGCCTATATGTTGGTAGTACATAGTGGAAATTTCAATGTGGTAGAAAAGAGATATCCATATGCTAGTCAAGGGATGTTGATGATTCTCTTTCATAAATTGACGTGGCTACCCATGATATTAATAAATGATTAATTTGACCATACATTCCATTGCTACTCATAGTTTTTCTTGTTTAGACTATCTTGTTTTCGAGATGGGTATCTTTCATATCAAGAAATATTCTAGGGAAGCTTAAAAGCTTCATGGTAAGGTGGTAAAGCACTCCTACAATATTCTAACCATTATGTTTCTTGAGTAGGTTTTGGAGCTCATATCAACTTGATAACCTTGTTCAGACCATCTCAGTATTCCGGTATATGATATCTGGTATCTAGTGTATGAATTTATTCAATTTTAATGATAATTAAACTTTAATATTAACTTGTCAAAATTCAAATGACCTTGACCCTTGTAGACTTTATAAATTTTATGGATATTGTTGATGTGACATTGGTTTTGCAAGGGTAGTCTTTACAAGATCTCACAAATTCCTCTCTCAGTTTTCCATTAATTCCTCATGGCATAACCAGAAAGCAAGTCAATTGAATGATTCTCTGACTTATTCTGCAAGAGAAATTATTAACTTATATCCATATCCATTATGTATTGAATATTCTCTATGTGTTTTCCCTTTTACATGTTTGGTAATAGGATATCATGCTCATAACAGGCCTAATTGTTCTATTCTACCCATTGTGTTTGATGACCTAATCTTTCCCTATGGTTCATGGCGGCTTTGTTTTGGCAGTGGTTCCCATATCACCGAGTTTATCATAAGAGGAGGCCAATCTTCACATACCATGTGTGACTAATGTAGGTATTGTATCCTTCCTTTAGAGCTTGTTTGGTTACTAGCATAGGAATTGGGAATGGGAATACATAATAGAAATTGAAAATTACAACTCTAGACGTGCTTGATTCACTTGGAACTTGATTGGGAATATGTTAATCACATGTTTGGTTGTATAGAACTGAAATTAGAATAAGATTAAGTTTATTGGAATATGATATTAATCCATGAAATTATAAAAGAAATCTCAAACCTTCATTGAAATAAAATTTCATTGATATCCTAAAGGTGAGATAAAATTTCCCAACCTCAAAGATCAAACCTTTCCCTTTTAGCAAAAATTGAGTTCCAATTTTTGATAAAACAGTCCTAGTATTGCAACGAGAAGTGGAATGTTTAAAAAATATCTGGAATTTGAATGATCTTGGCAATAAATGACATGTCCAGATTTCTTTCATTTTATTTCACTTTATCTTGGTTTTAGAGGAATCTGCTTCTCCCTGCCCATAATTTTTGTGTTTCAATAAAAAAAAATTCTTCTTGATAATATCCCCCCTCTACATCTTAGAATTTTGCCCATGTAGGAAGGATTTTTCTTCCCTTAGGAATGAATTATGCTTGCCAAAATGAGTGGATTTTTTTGTCATAATCAGAGGATTTTTCTGCCAAACATTAGAGCTAATTGAGATTATGAAAGGAACCATGTTCTATGCAGGTCAACTTGGCTTTATTAGGCCAATAGAAATCATTTTTTTTAGCCCCTACACATACTTATATAGGAATCCAAATGTTTTGAAGGTTTTAATCTTTTCTAAGTCAAAATCATTACATCTATAAACTTGATCAAGCCTCAAAGAAATAGTAATAAAACTAGTAGTGTTGGAAGAATTCCTGGTTCGAACACCTCCGAGTCACTATAATTTTATGCTAAGCTCGCAGAGAGACTGAAGCAAAAACAAGGCAGGATAGAGAAGCCTCATTCAAAGATTGGCTCTAATAAGATCCCCAAGGTGATTATTATAAAATCATCAACAAATGGTTGCTCCCTGCCTTTTTCTCCAACCAATTGTGCCTCGGTACCCAACACAACCAAAAGCCAAAGTTATGTTTGGAGAGGTCATCATCTACAAAGAAAAATTCATCATAGGGATCTCGCATTTGATTAGATGACTTGCCTCTGCAAGCAATATGAACCACAAACTCAAAAAGATATACAATTTGGGAAAGTCAAATTGAGAATAGGAATAGCCTATTCTAATAACATGTATTTTTTGGAATGGACATATGCTCAATTTAGGGGCAAAATGGGAATATGTATTTCTATTCCCAATTCTAATTTGACACACCAAAAAGAGAATACAAAACATATTCCTAATCTCCTATTTTAGCAACCAAACGGGCCCTTATCACATGCGTTGCCTTCTTTATTCAACACTTTGATTATCTTTAGAGTCTACTCTTGGACTACTACTTTGACCTTATTTCTATCTCTCACAACATCTTCTTTCCTTTGTTGATAGGATTACTTGAGAGAAATTATTGGAAACTTATGTATTTTCTTAAATTCTACAACAGGTCTATCAAAGTCCACAAAATTTTATTAGACATTCTCCCCATATCTAACTTTGTAAAACAATAAACTTTTAGCATTAACCATCAAAAGGTATAGATTGTGAGCTTTCCTATAATATGTTCATATATTCTTGAAATCGTGAAAAATATTCACTAGCTAACTTAAAGTGAGCCCCACACTGCTACCAAACCTCAATTCACATGGTCAATTAATATTTGAGACAAGGGAATCTACATAGAAATGACTCAGAGAAATCAAATATAATACAAAATAGGCCTATCTAATCAAGCGATGTATGTTTACTCAATTTCTCATTTATGTTAAGTTGTGTCCTCTTCTTATGATGGGGAATTTTAAAGTATAAATAACTTAGTTTTCTTGCTTTTACTTGTATAATTCTTGTTATGTTATAACAAAAAAGAAGCAAGTTCTAACATTGATTTTTCTAAAAGACAACATGATCTATCCTCATATGAAATAAGGTAGCGGCTAAGAAACCATTTATTTAGATAACTTACTAAGGGGGAAAATTTTCAACATAAAAGTACCCCTTGATATGTTGTCCAGACAAATGGTTGGGTCGTTGTTGTGAATGAAATAGTTATAACATCAAGTATTTCCTACTAGAGATTCAAAATTCTAGTACAATTTTGTAGAAAATATGTTTAAGGTTTAGTATGTGTTGAAAAACAAATGCAATTTATTAAACATGCTTAGAAATAACTTATGAGTATAGAATTATGTTATCTATGATAGAAAAAATGACTTGTCAAAATTGTTTCATATAGAACACACTTTCATTGTGTAATTGTAGATGTTAACTTCATATTTGAGCTAATAGAAGGTAGTCTAATAATAGAGACTAGACTATTTTACTATTATGAGGAGAAAGTTAACATCTATTAATATGGCAATAATTCTTATTATGGTATTTTCACTTAACAAATATTACTATCATTTTACAATTATTTCACACATTTTAATAGTATCATAATTATATTACAAGTAAAAAATCTCTCAAACTTCACCAAGATCTTTTTGTAATGCCTCACTCTAGAACCTATGAGAAATTAACTTGACTTAGCACTAATTTGATGAAATATTCTTTTAAAAACATTAATAATAAAAATGTGGAAGCAAGTACAAATATAAACTAAGACTTTATACTAAAGTACATAAATTAACCTGAGAACCTATGAGAAATTAACCTGACTTGGCACTAATTTGATGAAATATTCTTTTAAAAATATTAAACAATAAAAATGCGGAAGCAAGTACAAATATAAATTAAGACTTTATACTAAAGTACATAAATCTAGTTAACATTGTAATGCCTCACTCTAGAACCTATGAGAAATTAACCTGACTTGGCACTAATTTGATGAAATATTCTTTTAAAAATATTAAACAATAAAAATGTGGAAGTAAGCACAAATATAAATTAAGACTTTATACTAAAGTACATAAATCTAGTTAACATTGTAATGCCTCACTCTAGAACCCATGAGAAATTAACCTGACTTGGCACTAATTTGATGAAATATTCTTTTAAAAACATTAAACAATAAAAATGTGGAAGCAAGTACAAATATAAATTAAGACTTTATACTAAAGTACATAAATCTAGTTAACATTCCCAAATGTTCCAAGACATTACTTTAACATCATTGATTAACTACTAAGTTCAACCCGAACCTAATTTCATGACATAGCTTATGCTCATTTTAAAACCCAATCAAAGTGTTCTTGGTTGCTTAATTAAATTTTAATGAAGAAAAGACGTCATAAGGTAATGTCATATAGTTCACCAGGAAAATGACATCAATGAGTGCAACCATGCAAACTAAGTATGGCAAGTTTAACACTTTCTCCTTAAGCCATCTAATACAAGAGAAGAGGGACTTCCAAGCATAACTCTCAATGTGACCTAGGTTAGATTAGCCTAACCCAGGTGAGATAAGGGATGCAAATACTAAACCCAAGTCACATCAAGGAAGTACATTAGTAAGACCTCTTTCACACAATGTAATTTGATTATAGATATATAATGTAAATGACCGAATTGAATTGATTGATTAATTGAGAAGCATAAGATAGGTCTAAGTACTAAATCTGCCCAATTAAGATTTGAAAATAGGTCATGAAATTAATGATAAAGTACTCACCTCAAAATGTGTAGAGGAAGGTTTTTTTTGCTTCGAAATTTTCTGATCAAAAACTTTGGCTAAACTTTTATCCATGGATTCACAAACATGACAGAAAACCCATAAATTAGTATCTTTCACAGGTTCTCAGGAAGAGGTCAAAGATGTCACTATGTTCCAGAAGATGGTGAAAATGTCATTGTGTTCCCAGGGTCCTATAGCAACTTTGAACCAACTTCTTTGAAAACATCTTGTAAAGCTATTTTCATATTTGTGGTCACCTGGTTGAAAACCTACAAGTCAGTTACAAATTTTATGTTGTGGGTAATTATAAAGGGGTTTGCCTTAGCCAACCCCTGCTATGGTAATTTCCACCTCCATAAATAGTCATTAGGAAACATGTTGTGTGTGTATGTAGTGCTCATGAATGTTAGATTGTAGAGCTAGAATGTAAAAGAGCTAGAAAACACTAAGAATCTAGTCTATGAGTAAAACCCTAGCATGTGAGTGTACTTGTAAATATAAATGTGTGCAAAATATGAAAAGACAAAGATCAGATCTTTAACAATGAAAGCATACCAATCCCCCAAGGCTAAAGTAATCTAACTATCTTCATGAACCCCTTGCATCTCTATGGTGTTATGTGGTGTTTGAATGCTTGAATTGAAGGGATGTACATGAAGACCTCACTTTGCAATGAAAGAATTAGATTTAGCCCTTAGCTTCCACCTTGCAATTTCTCTTTATCAGATTAGGGTGTTCATGCGTGCTTGTACTTTGTTTCATCGTGTGCAAATTAGGCATTTGATGTCCTTTTATAGTGAATTTCTAAAATTACCTTTGTGGGAGCCAAGTGTAGTGGGTAGGAAAGTAATAAAAATTTAAAATAGATCTGGATGCAAAATTGCTTGACCACTAGTTGGTCAAATTGTTATGGAAAAAGTTGATTTTGGAATTTGATCTATTCCCCTGGAGGCTAATATCTTGGTTTTGGAGCCCCAGCTTTCAAAACTACAAAGGGTCGAAGGTAATGTGCATTGGGGATTGATAAATTGAGATTAGATTTGGGAAACAAGGCCTAGAAAAAGGAGGATACCTAGAAATTAGGTCCCACCTCTGTTCATGAGTGAGAAAAAGGAAAATCAATAAGGAAGTGTTAGATCCTGCCTCAATTTCTCCTAGGAGAGAGAGAGAGAGAGAGAGAGGAATGTGTGTGCTCCAAGTGCAAATGTGCAATGCAAACACACTAAAGAGGAGCTAAAAGGGCATAAATTGAAGCACATCTAATTTAAGCCAGTACATGTAGTCCTCACTTCAGCGGTATTAGACACTATGTGCATATGCAAGCTAAAGCAAGAAAATCATACGTAACTGAAAAAAGGGATATAACTAAATACACATGTGTAGTTCCAACAAGAAAACATTTATAACCTCATCTTGCAAAACCATAGGTTAGTGATAATCAAAATCACCTAGGACTTACTAGAGAAAGATGATGAAGTTCGCAGGTAGCTATATGCCCCCCGTGTTTTAGCTTGCTCATTTAGGAAAGGTGAAACAGGGTATCATGTTTACCATAACAAACTAAATATGGTTGTTGATGACATGTATCTTTCAAAACCATTCAAGATGGACCCTAAATATTTCCAAAAGTAATTAGATGGCAAGGTAACTGAATCACAATTCCAATGCCTATAATTATATCTAAATTAGAGTTACCAAACTTGAGATATGATCAAAAGAGTGGAAAGGATATTAATATCTAACAATGATAAGTTGACTTTTTAAAACAAGTTCAAAAAGTAACCAATTATTAACATTAATAAAGTGAAGTTACCTTTGTAAAGGCTCATTTGCAAACTTTGCTTGAAGGTGAAGAAGGTGAAGGAGAAAGATGTTGAGGAAGGAGGAATATTTTGATGTGATGGAGGTGCTCTAACTAGCAATAGTGGATGGCATAGAGCTAGAGGAGGTATGTATTGATGCCCATGACCATGTCCTTATGTTCTTCCAATTTGTGCTTTGGGTTGATTCAGGAAATTGTTTGGAATGTTGTAAGAAGTGGTTTTTTATGATTAGATTAGGAAGTCAACCTATTCCTAGGAAGTTGACCTATTCCTAGGAGGTTGACCTATTCACAAGGGTGCAAGTTGACCTCTTCAAAAAAAGTTGACATGTTCCTTAGATAGGTCACAATGTAGATTTATATGATGCATAATTGTTGTTTTTGTCATTGTGTTTTGATTAAGATCCATTATGTTTCTATTGCAAGATCTATCGATGATGAGGGAACACTACAAATTGAACATTATGATATACATTCAAAAGCATGTAAGAGAGCTAGGAGCAAAAAAGATATATTATGAGAGACACTAGGATCTACTGGGTAGCTCGTCTACCTCATACTTGGTTCTATAGGGATATGCAACTAGTATTGATGGAGAGATGGGATGAGGATACATGATTATTCCATCTACATATTGGAGAGATGATAGTCACAATGCAGGATGTGTACTGAATCTTACATCTATTAGTGTAAGGTTGATGGTGAGACCATGGGTTAACCATTCTCTAGAGGAGATTAGCAGAGACTTCGAGTACTCTATGGGGCAACCATAGAGAGAGAGAGAGAGAGAGAGAGAGAGAGAGAGAGAGAGAGAGAGAGAGAGAGAGAGAGAGAGAGAGAGACTCAATCAGGTGAGCCTGAAAGGTATCTTGCTTGGTCACACATGTTTGATGAGGATACTCATGCATTGTACCATTTCCACTATTGGCTTGCCTTTGGCACTCAACATTTTAAAAAAAATTAAATGAGCTTCATAGATAAATCCCCCCAACTTTCTTATCCTTTATGATGATTTGTGCTAATAATGTTTCTATGGAGTTATGCTTTATAAAATAACAGTGCTGCTAGAAGTTATTAACTTGAACCTCGAACCGTAAACTTCAAGGTTCAAGGTTCAAAGTGCACAGGTCTGGGAGTACATATCCAAATTTAGATGCAAGATTTAAGGCTTGATGCTCTTAAGTACAAAATTTTTGATTCAGAGGTGTAGGTTCACAATGATCCAAATAGATGTAGAAATTTCCAAGTGTTCATTCAAGGACCATTCAAAGTTCAGGTTGAAGAGTCAAGTTCAAAGAGCAAGTTCATAAGTTCACAAGCACAAGTTCAAGACTCAGAGTTCAAATGCCCAATGCTTGATTTCAATGGTTTAGAAGGTTCATAGGTATAAATTAGATATAATGGTTCATAGTTGTTGACGTTAGCATGAATGTTGATGGTATTCCTTTGGGGGAATATCCTAAGCATTAGAGAACACGTGGCATGATTGACATGTTGCATTCATGACTATATTTGTCATTGATGTCAATATAGTATGATTTATGTGAAGACTAGAAAAGTAGTAGACAAAGATCATGATTGTACTGATAGAGTTTTGATGTTCAGGTGACATGCGGTTAAGGACATGTTCTAGATGATGTCCTGATGATGAGGTTAAGTGTGTATAACATAAGTTGAAGAAATACAGAAGATATATGTGATTTACAAAGAGCAATGCAGAGACAAAGTACTTGAGAAGCAGTTTTTGATGATTGGATTGTATATCCTAACAATAATATAATCAAGGTACGCAAAGTTACACAGAGACATTATAGGATAGTCTGATGATGATGTCAGTGAGTGCACAAGTCCTAGAGTCACATGTGTGAGAAGTTGTATAGACTGTGATCCAATAGTGTTATGTAATTGTGAAATATCTTATTATCTTAATGTGGTTCTATTATAATTAATTGGGAAAACCTCAAGGCTGACTCAAAGAATTGTTTTGAGGACTTAGTATAAAGGAAAGTATTTTGCTTGATTGTAAAGTGTGAGTGTGATGTGAATCAAGTGTGAAGTGTGCGAACAAGAAGCAGAGTGTTTGGTAAATGCGAGTAAGTAAACCAAGGGATTATTGGATGTGAATTTTGTGATCTAGTATTGAGATTAGGACTAGAAGTCCGGTTGATAGGTATATATGTGAAAATGTGACCTCGAATCTTTCACCTACACTTCAACATGGTCATTATATGCAGATTCATCTTGGAATAAACATTGAATTGTTTATCCAAGAGACCCGACAATACGACCTGTTGCCTTCTAACTAGAAGAACTTTTCCTATTGTTCTCTTAGATCGAGATGTAGGCAACCAGAACTTTCTTGAATGAAGGATTTGATGCAGAATGAGAATACGATTAATCTATATGAAAATGCAAGTATTAATATAAGAAATAAAATACATTAAGCTAAATGTATGCATTCTTTAATCTAAATGACATTAAAGTATTTAAGAAAATATGAAAGCTAAAATGAGTGACTATTTCGACAACAATTCAATACAAATCAAATTCCCACCTCCGTAATGAGGGATTAAGAGTCCCTTAAATAGAATCCAGGAATTGATCAACGGTCAAGATCAATTTGAATGGACGGTTAAGGTTAGGGGGAAGATTCAGTTAAAATAAAAACTTCCTTAAGAAAGGGAAGTTAACTGAGCTTTTCATGAGTGAAGCAAGGAATTAATTGATTTCATTCCTTTTCTGATTTTTGTTAACTAAAGAGTTTCCATTTCTTAATTGAAGAGAGGATTTTGAAGATATTATTTAATTTAATAAAGTGAGGCATGACCTCACAAATGCCTTTTTCATTTAATTGAATAATCTCATTCAACTAATTAAAATGAGCATAATTATTAAATTAAATATTTTTAATTCCTTAGTACATTGGCCTTAGGATATGATTTAATTTAATTAAACTATAAACACTTTAAGTTAAATTAAATCTTAATCAATAGTTTTAATGTGACTAATTCGAGTCAATACTTATGAATTAAATAGATAGTCTAATTAATGCAGATTTAGGGTTTTCTGCATTTGACAATTAAGTCAAGTAGCAAAAATCAGAATAAGAATTGCCTAGTAGAATAGGACTTTAGAATTGATCAAAATAGACTAGAATTGGTAATCATGGCAATGAGCCAATTTTTGGGTATTACATTTTGCCCCTTTTTGAATGAATGTGTGAGTAACACATTCAATTCAAAGAAAACTAGAAAGCATGATGCGAAGATCAAGAAATAAGATTGGTTCTGAAATTGATGATATGAATACCAATTGATAAGCTTTTAAAGATTATCTCCAAAATAGAGCTTAACCTTAGGGGATCCAAGAAAAACACCTAAATACTTGAATTGATAAGCTTTTAAAGATTATCTCTAGAATGGAGCTTAATCTGAAGGGATCTAGATAGAACAACTAGATAGATAGGATGAATAAGCTTTTAAAGATTATCTCCATAATAGAGCTTAATCTTAAGGAATCCAAATAGAACAACTAGATACCTAGGATGAATAAGCTTTTAAAGATTATCTCTAGAACGAAACTTAATCTTAAGGAACCCAAATAGAACACCTAGATACCTAAGCATAAAAGATAAGAAGATCCAATCATGAGTCATAAAATCATCCTTAAAATGAGGCTTGATCCTGAGGAGTTAGGGTTTAGATTGTCTCAATACTTGTCCACCGAAATTTGACCAAAAATATTATAAGATTGATCAGCTGATCAAAAGATGAGACAGATGACAAAGATGTTAGATATGGGGAAGGAAGATGCCCCAAGTGATGAAATGTCCATAGTAATGAGTACATAAGACGGGAACAAGATGCCCTGAGCGATGAAGATTCAAATCGATTTGAAATTTAGATTCAATGATGTAATCATCCTGCCCCCTTGGGAGCAAAATCGAAAGATGACACACTAGAAATATGAAGTGAAGTAGTATAGAGAGAGATAAATAAGACATTGAAGAGTCAACAGAATATAGGAGGGATCAAAAAGATTAGAAGAAAATTTAGAGTCAGTGAGCTTGAGGTCTAGGAGACCAAGTTTGAGCAAAAGTTTACCAAATTTGACCATAGTTGACTTTTTGAGATTGGGTATGAAATTTGAAGAAATTGTGAGTTGAAAAGATGCCAAGATTCAGCAAAATTTGGACTACACAAGCATTCAATCGTGTTGGTCCCAAAATTTTAAAATGTGTTTTTGAGCTATTTAGGTGTGTCAAATTTTGAATTCGATCCCGAAAATGGATTCAAAACGGTCAAATTAGCCAAGGGGGTGATTTTTGCACAAATTGGAGAACTTTGAACAATTAGGTCAAAACCTATATAAGGGCCCAACGGGTCATTTTCAAATCATTTGTGCATTTTGTCTTTAGTGAAGAAGAGAGCTCTAAGAGGAAGATGCCAGTTCTAGTGCGTACACACCGTTTCGAGCACTACCAATGACACAGTTGGCCGGCAGACTATGGACCTCTGGTGAGTAGTCGACAAACTTTCTTCGCATTTAATTTTTCATGCATTTTGAGGTGTTTTTAGTGCATTTTTTGCATGTTTTAAAAGTTTGTCTGTCAATTCTTGTGCAAGGGTGTCTTTCCTCGCACGAACCCAATCCTTCTTCACGCAATTATCCACCAGCCCAGTGTTCTTCATGCACATATGTGGGGAATCTCACGTGGGAGATACCCACCTCTCGCATGAGATGCATAGGATTTTGGGTGCATTTCACAAGGAATCTTGTCGTTCCTCATGCCAGGACTTGCATTCTTGCACGAAGGAGCAAGATTTCATGCGAGAACATGAATTTTCACGCGGGGAATGAATTTAAAAATTGCACTTTTTATTTTTTGTCTGAAATTTACATTTGTTTTTTTGTCATTTTGACTTGTCGAGCAGGTACAGACTGTTTGCATGTTGTTCTTGTTCATGTGTGCAGATGGTCTTTGATGACATCATGTTTAGATCACACTATCTGCCTTACAGAGCTTTGTTGTGGAGCTTAGATGATGCCGATATGGCACACATTAATAGATTAGGATTAGCATCTCTATGTCGAATCCTACAAATGCTGGTGAATCATGACCTATTGATTGCTTTGGTAAAGCATTTCCATTTGGAGACAAATACCTTTCATCTTCTACAGGGGGAGATGACTATTACGCCAGGGGACATCTACCGAATAGTGTGGATACCCTTCCATGGGTTGCGAGTAGTTTATGACATAGTGCCCAAAGCAAGCATAGAGGCATTGAGGGCCATATTTTAGAGAGATTTGATGATAGGGGGAGCCATCACATGGGATGAGCTCATCCACGCATATGGGACTACTCACAGTTGGCCTCAATTTTGGCCATTTTCATCATTTTCTTTCGAGTACCTGACAGAGGACAGCATAGACTGGAGTGTGGTTGGGGCATGATGCTACAATGGATGTTGGATGCCCCAGAGGGATTTGGGTGGGGACAGTGCATGCTTGCACACATGTACTACAAGATGCACAAGATAGTGTACCACAAGCAAAAGAGTATGGCTGCTGGGGTATATGTTCTACAAATCTAGGCATGGGAGCACCTGCCAGTGATACGACCCATTTTTGAGGATGCACAAGAGCTGATGGCCCCTACATATGCAGGTATAGAGGCCAGCTTACCCAGACAGGTTTGGGCAAGACTAAGCACTAGAGGACACATCTCGATGACCTGGTATCTATCATATGACGGCCCTAAAGAGAGACTAAGGACTGGGGCGATGCTCCTCAAGATCTTAGTTGGATGTTCTCCTCATGGCCATTGTTAGGTCAAGCCACCCCCATCATAGAGAGATTTTCCATCACACAGGAATGGCAACAGTACAGGTAAGCTCAGGGCATCTCGCAGGAGTATTGCTCCTATGCCAAGTTAGCCCGAGACTTGGAGTGAGGATGGTCAACAAGGTTAGATCCTGGGACATCAATGATAGATGTGAGTAACCTAGTTGTGACATAGTGGGACTACCTCCCTGACGTAGCAGATGTAGGGATGACACCTACATACTAGGCATATTTTATTAGCCATCCCTTCCCATGGTTCATAGATCCATTGGGGATGGCAGCTCCTAGGCCACAAGCACCGTAGTAGGCGCCCGTACAGGCTAAAGTTCAGCACGACAATAGCCACCATAAGGTCCACCATAGCAGCTGTGATAGAGAGTACGATAGGTACAAATGGACAAAGAGCATCTAAGGTGTATGCTTTTGCAGGTTTTTCTTTCTCACGCATCATCTGAGTCAGTCGATCTTGCATGATTTTTATTTATTTTTGGAGTTTGGAAGTCTTGGTTTCCTCATCAGGCATGATGATGGTTTCTACATTGAAGTGATGAGGTAGCTTAGCTCCCTCTTGGGCAAGTTTGAGAAAGTACTTTTCTTTCTCTTCATTGAGTAGGATTTCCATGACCTACTGAAATTTTTTGTCTTTATGACACTTTGCTATGTGTTTAGGAAGTATTTACACCTCTTCCTGTTCCTCATCAGTTTCATGGTCTTTTTCTTTGTCATTCCTAAGTTGATCTTGATGTCTACTATGATTATCATGTTCAGGTTCATAATTAGCCATTGTAGGAACGTGTTCAATTTCAGTATGTTGTGATTGGAAAGTTCCTTTAAAAAGGAATTCAGGCGTTTTGTTCGGAGATGTGGGACCTTTGCTAGTCTCTGGATCCTCTTGATAGAAGGGTTTCCTAGTTTGTTGTAAGTTTATAGAGAACGTTCGTTGGACTCGAGGTGATCTAATAGGTGAGGGAGATCATTAAGATGCCTCATTGGACGAACTAGATATAGATCGTGTATAAAATGGAAGGTGACCTCTGTCGCGATTATGAGCCCTAGCTCGACCTCGCTTAAGTCTAAGGGGATAAAACACATTTCCACTTCTTGTTGCAACAGTCATAGACAAGGACAAGAAGCAAAAACCAACACAATGATCACACTAAAACGTAGTCTCAAAAAGCAAAAGGAAGAGTGTTGTATACCAAGGTATGAGTAGTCTGGGTGAAGGCTAGAACAACCAAGGATTATGACTATCGTGACATGGAGTATAACGAACACTAGAGGATAAGAACAAGACACTGAGAAACGAGACTAGTTAAAGTATAGACTGCAAGTCATTAGCCAAGCAAAATGTCATTGTTTGGGACTGTTTATAGATAGAGAAGAGGTAACTCAATACAAGAAGTAGACTAGACGTAGAGCGTAGATTGCTCAAACAAGTTGATTTAATAGTTTTGACACAAGGTCTCATGTGGAGACCCTCTGAGAGGCAAGTGAGAAAGTACACAGGAAAGTGCAAAGACTCAAATTAGAAACTAAAACTCGTGTGAGGATGTGCTCTAGGCTATGTGAAGAAGGGCAGAGTTTTGACAATCAAGACAGTCTACCAAGGCAAGATCTGGCATGGAGACATACAACTGCTCATGTGAGAACATGGACAAAACCGCGTGAAGAAGTGATAGGACAAATAAGGCTCGCAGGAAATCTTGCAAAACTGTGTGCGAAATTTGAGACCAATTAGACAACAGAATTGGATTTTGAAGAGACTTTGGAAAGTTTAGACTATTCTAGACAGATTGTTGGTAAGTTTGATAGATAACGAACAGATTGCAGGGTTGATTTTTAGATTGTGAAATAGTGTTGGATTTCAAGTAAGACAAAGTGTTTTCAACAAGATACAGGGAGCAAGCAGTAGTCGAATACAATCCAACTGAGGGCAAAGCAACTCAGAGGGACAGGGGAATCTTGACCTTCAGTTTGTTTATATAGGTTTGGACATGTTTAAGACTCAATAACAAACACGCTTTATCCCTAAAAATAGAAAATGGTAGAGAAGGAAAAACCTTTGTCCCACAACTTATGCGCATGCGTGCACCTCACACAGCCATGTCACCCCCTAGAGGGCGCCTGTGTTTTTGGTGTATTCAAAGGGCTCAATAACATATACATTGAATGGACACCCTTTTGGAAGGGGTCAAGTGCATATACCACCTTCCAATGCCTACTAGCATGCCTATGGTGAGTTCTACAGGAAAGATTCCTCCCCCCTCCTTGCACAAAGATTATGCCTCCTTTCGGAGGTGGATTGGGTAGCCTCTAACTAAAGGTTTTTACTTGGCTTCCATTCATATTAATCTCTGGTGGCTCCGTAAGCGAAGTTGAGACCAGCAGCCCACACCAGCATCTTAGAGTGCACACACTTGCTTAGCAAGACTGGGGCTAGCGTTAGCCAGTGCAACAGACAAAGCCTCCCCTTGATATGCAATATCAAGAATCAAGAGGAATTTAATATGGCTTTGGAGTCTTTCATTCAACATAGCTTCTTTATTATAGTGAGTTGGAATCTCTAGCGAAAGGAGTGTGCTCACTTGGGTCATTCCCGGAGGTTGGATCACTCCGGTAGGCCCTCTAAATGATTGACTTAGATTGGTGGTTCGAACATAAGGGTCAAAGTTTTTGATTTCCCTCAAGGGGAAAGAGCATACTCCTCTACCGTATTTTCTCACCCAAACACATAGAACACGTTAATCACTAAGTTAGCTTAATCAATCCCACCTTGGCCTATTCCAAGACTTTGATCCCCAAAAAGAAAATCATCATCTCTTCATTAAAGGCTTCATTTAGGAGAACCACTAACTTGCTTGCCTCCCTTGAATGTCGTCTTTCAGAAGCTTCTAGGTTTTTGATTCACCCTTGGTCATGACCTCCAAGTGGTGAAGAGCACAATCCTCTATTCTTTTGTTTTACACCCTATGAAGTTCACAAGCCCTAATTAGACTATGTTTAGAAAGCAAGAAAAAGACACATTGTTTTAGTGGGTTTTAAGATTTTGGTCTTCGACAATCGTATCTTTGACAGTGTCCTGCAACACACAATTAGTTCATGTTTGGGAAATTTTGTATAAAGGAGTCTTCGTCAAACGTCTAGCAGACAACTGTTAGCCTGCAAAAAACCACAAAAACTCAAATAATGATGCTTCAAAGAAAACAAGTCAGTAAAAAATGATAAACAACGTACTGAAAAACTACATTTTAACTGTGTTGTTTCAAGATTTCACACGAAATCTTGTGCAGGTTCACGTAAGGTCTTTCACTGTCGCACGTAAAAAATGAGGTGTCGCGCGAAAATCTGCGCAATAGGGCACTTTTTCACATGAGAAAGTGGAGAGACACGTGCGAAATCCTCAAATCTTCGCATGAAAATCTAGAAGACTATATGGACAAGTATGGCAGAATGATGAAAATGATAGAAAATAAGATAGATGAGGTCAAAAAATTTATTTTTCTCGGCCCTACTGTGGGTGCCAGAAATGTATATGTGAAAATGTGACCTTGGATCTTTCATCTACACTTCAACATGGTCATTATATGCGGATTGATCCTAGAATAAACATTGAATTGTTTATCCAAGAGACCCGACAATACGACCTCTTGCCTTCCAACTGGAAGAATTTTGCCTATTGTGCTCTCAAATCAAGATGCAGGCAACCAGACCTTTCTAGAATGAAGCATTTGATGAAAAATGAGAATGCAATTAATCTATATGAAAATGCAACTATTAATCTAAGAAATAAAAGACATTAAGCTAAATGTATGCATTTTTTAATCTAAATGACATTAAAGTATTTAAGCAAATATGAAAGCTAAAATGAGTGACTATTTTGACAGCAATTCAATACAAATCAAATTCCCACCTCTGTAATGAGGGATTGAGAATCTTTTAAAAAGAATCTAGGAATTGATCAACGGTCAAGATCAATTTGAATAGACGGTTAAGATTAGGGGGAAGATTCAGTTAAAATGGAAACTTCCTTAAGAAAGGGAAGTTAACTGAGCTTTTCATGAGTGAAACAAGGAATTAATTGATTTCATTCCTTTTCTAATTTTTGTTAATTAAAGAGTTTCCATTTCTGAACTGAAGAGAGGCTTTTCAAGATATTATTTAATTTAATAAAGTGAGGCATGACCTCATAAATGCCTTTTTCATTTAATTAAATAATCTCATTCAACTAATTAAAGTGAGCATAATTATTAAATTAAATGTTTTTAATTCCTTAGTACAGTAGCCTTAGGATATGATTTAATTTAATTAAAGTATAAACACTTTAAATTAAATTAAATCTTAATCAATAGGTTTAATGTAACTAATTCGAGTCAATACTTAAGAATTAAATAGATAGCCTAATTAATGCAGATTTAGGTTTTTTTGCATTTGTCAATTAAGTCAAGTAGCGAAAATCAAAATAAGAATTGCCTAGTAGAATAGGACTTTAGAATTGATCAGAATAGACCAAAATTGGTAATCATGGCAATGAGCCAATTTTGGGGTATAACAACAGGCTAACATAGGAAGAGGAAGGAGAAGTACAGTTTAATTATATTATTCTGCAAGGGATAATACAAAGATCATTTGGACAGTTGGTCCAACATGAAGCTATTTGGACAGTGGATTCATTTGCCTTCTACAACTCCTAATAGGGTTGGTACAACTCCTAACAGAGTTGGAATCTCTTAATGGGGATTCAAAGTCTCCTAACATGGATTGATGTGTATTGAATGCTTTCATAGACTGCTAATAGGGTCCATCCTCTAACAAGGAATATTTATATTAGTGCATCATCTTGTGGGTACCATCCCCACTGGGTTTTTCCCTCTAATCAAGGGTTTCCCTAATTAACATATCTAGTGTTATTGTGTATGAGTATATTGTTATGGTTGTTAATTATATTGCTCATACGGTTAAAGTTTAATAAGGTCGATAATTGTGATAATAGTTGGATAACTTATTCACCCCACCCCCTCTCTATTATATTGTTGGACTATATATTCTAACAATTGAGTGCTTACATATTTTTCATATGCTAATTCATAACCAAGAGATGTTTTGGAAATGCATATCCTGGCCAATGAAATACTTCTTCAAAGTCACTTGGTGCAAACTAAGATGATTTTGACAAAGCCTATTGCTCCATCATCAAATAATGCCAACAATTTCTCTTATCAAATGAATTCTATGATTCCAAAGGTGAACAAATTTTTAGCACAAACAGATCGAACACTACTATGGAAACTTGTAACCATGATTATGAATTTAATGTTCAAAAAAGAAAAAGAAAGAAATCAAGCAAAGGGAGTCTATCTGATCTCATGTGCATTGGGAAACAATTGAGCCCAATGTTAGAATACAAATATTGGAAACTCACATGATGGGGTGGACAAGGACCACATGGATAAATCATTTGCGCAAGTCACCCTTGAAGCATTAACTAACCAAAAATTCACAGCATGTGATTTGCACAGAAACTATGTTGCCAAAGACATTGATGCAAAGGCATTGGTTCAAGGTGTCTAAGTATTTGAGAAACCGTTGTTTTAATGTGATGCAAGATGACATGTTTGTGGAAGAATTTATGTGTATAAAAGAATAAAACCTTAGTTGTCGGTTCAGATTCTTGTACGAATGCGGGTTTGAGATTTGAGTTCGAAATTTGTCCAAATTATTTTGAGGTTGGGTTCGAATTCGTTATGGGCTCTTCCATACAAAAACATATTTTATTTTTTAATATGTGTGTGTGTGTGTGTACATATGCAATAACAAATAAGTCCATACATCACTATGCTAATTGTAAAGCATCATAGCAAAATACACCACCATATCTATTTTTCAGCTCAATATGATATTAATTGCATCATTTAGCCATACATAGAACATCATACACTTGCTTGGTCACATGCATGGAACATATTTCTATATTAGGGAACATTTTGAGAACAAAAGGAATTGTCAAAAGATTAATACAAATATCTAAATTTTTATTTTGTATTGGTTAGAAAATTTCTAACCAGGGTAAATAAAAAATTGATATTCAAATTTTAAGCCCTAGATTAAAAATTCCTATATGACCATCAATTTGGATGTCACCTTTTGTCAATTTGGATTTCCTCTATAAAAGATGTTTTCACTTTCATTCACAAATGCATAAATGACAAATAAACCATCTTTTTTGGTATTTTTAGTGAATACTTTAGGGTTGGGAGAATCAAATAAACCAAATTAGGCAAAAAACAAAGACACTTTAAAAAAAGTCTAAAAAATGTTTTGAGACCAAATTGCACCTAAGCTCAGCCAATAAACAACAAATTCTTCAAAATTCGCTGCAACTTCTGCCTGGTTCCTCTGACATAGCTCTACAAGAAAATTTGTGGAGACTTTGTACAAAATTAAACCAGACTCTGAGGGTTGCTAAAAAGAAATTGACAACTTAGAATAAAACCCATTATGCATATACATTGTGAAATCGTGATAATTATGGTGAAGTTGCTTGCTCACAATATGCATAAATTTGGATATGTTCCTTTGAATAGAGCATTGAAACATAAAGGTTTCTAAAAGATATGGACTCCTAAGACTCAGTTTAGGCATGCAACATATGGATGAGGAATTCATATGATGACCTGATATGTATCAAGTCAAGAAATTAGTCATTGTGATGCAAAGCCATAAGGGCCTGTTTGGTTGTTGGAATAGGATTGGAATAGGAAAAGAAAATTAGAATATGTTTTATATTTGTTGTTTGGTACGCTTAATCAAAATTGAGAATAGGAAGACATATTCCAATTTTGCCTCTAAAATGAGCATATGTCTATGCCAAAAAATAGTTGAAACTGGAATAGCCATTCCTATTCCCAATCTAATTTTTTTATGAAAAAAGAAAAATTTAATTAATTAATTAATAAAAAATTGAATTTTTGAATTTTTTTCAACATTTTTTTTAAAATATTTTTTTGTTTAAAAAAATGAAATTAAAAAAAAAAAATGAAAATAAATTAACCTTTTTATCATTATTGAAAAAATTAACCAAAAAATAATAAATTAAAAACAAAAAAATTTAAAGGAAATATTTTTTAAAATACAAAACTTACTCTTATTTCTATTCTATTTTTGTACAACCAAACAACAAAGTAACATATTCTCAACCAAATTCCAAGTGAACCAAACAGAATTGGAATTGCCCTTTTCTATTCTCATTCCCTATTTCCATTCCCATTCCATTTTTCTATTCTAATTTTCAATTCCCATGCCACCAACCAAGTCGAAGAATCCAAATCCATGGATGCAATAAAAAGAGGAGTTTGGTTATGATGAAATCTTGAAAACATCAAACCCCTTTCTCGATCACATAATCACTCATCGTACCTCCCAGCTATCAACATCCTCATTCTGTCGCCTCATAAATTTATGGAAATAAGACCTTGGCCCGGATTGCCACCGTGATTGTGCACGTATGAAAAGATCACAACAAGACATTTCAAACCTCAATTCGTAGGCATGATCTCACAGTCTTCTTGATTGAGCAATGATATGATGTTCGATATCGCAACTTTCGATACAGTGGTGTTGGAAGGTTTGGGAACTTTGAAAGCAGAGGCAATGTGAGCGAACTGTTTGATATAATGTCAATGCCATCAACCAGCTATAATAGGTATCTCGATACAGCTCACGTTATAAGGGAAGCAGTACAAAATTGAATGAGCAAAACTTTCAATGACAACGAAGCGAACCTGTTATGAGTGCATATGCAACCTCAAAAGAGGTGAAGTTGTCCTAGTTGAAAGCAGAAGACAACCCTGCTATCAGTGCAAATGCCACCTCCAATTAAAATGAAGCGGACACTCAAAGGAGGGAAGTCCGAAGATTCCGAATGGAATAAATTTGTCAAAGTTTGAAGCCATCTCTCTGAAAGGTGAAGTCAGTATCATAGCAGATCGAAGTCAATGGGATATGCAATCCGACAAAAGGGTGTCAAAGTTTTCATATAGCCTCATGACCAATGACAAAAAAATCTCAAAACAAATGAAGAGATACGAGATACGACCAACAAAAAGCAAGGTCGATGAGATCGGAAGATCATTATCTTTAAAGACAAAGTTATCCCTGTCAAGTTGCAGTAGCAAGATCACAAATCAGTAAAGGTTGATTTGCAGGACGAAGATTGTGGATTTTGTGAAAGCCGCAGAATTTAGGCTACCCCACCAATACGCAGTTGCGTGAGGAATTTACATCCACGTCTTTGAAAGGCTTGACGAAGTTAGGATTCAGTAAGGTTTTGTATGTCTTCTAATTGAAAAATGTTAAAAAAACACACAATTGCTCAAAAGTAGACAGAACTTTACATTCAATCAAATTGAATTAAACGATCTTCCTGATCACGAGATCAAGAATCATCTGAGCAAATGATGAAATACGCTAAATGCATTGCAATATGATCAAGGACGTTAAATGCATTATAATAGTCTCATTATATAGAGGTCTTGGGACAAATTTAATGAGATGAGGAAACTAGGGTTAGACTACTAAAAGTAGCAATAAAAGCTATCAACAATCTCATGCACTACATGTAGAAATTACCTAACCGAGGGTACCATGTATTGCCTTCCCTAACAGAGCAAATTGAGCAACTCTTGGTTAATAAATAAAATTTGTTTCCCACTCACTTTCCTAAGGAGAGCAAGAATGGTGACAAAACATAGCTCTACTAAATGTACTCTTCACCGAACAGCATTTCTATATTTTCAATGAAATCTTTTGTGTCAAACATTCATAAAATTGATATTGTAACTTTGTGTATTTGAGCAATTGACATTTGATACATGCTGAAATATGCTAGAAATATTTTATACAATTTAGCAAAATCTGTCAAATAATGAACCTTTCTAGTTTATCTTCAATTGCCTTTCTGGCTATGCTACAAATATATTTAATGGGACTTCCTGAAAACTAAAGTTGAACTGATCTCTAAAATACAGCTTTTGATACAGTACATGTTTCCTGCTTTGACTTGTGCACTAAACTACGAATAGGAGGTAACTAAGAAAACTGTAACAAATGAATTAGCTCTCTTTACGGAAATGGAGATGAATCTTCTTTATAGATTCTAAAATCCTCTGATTTTTTGTTCACATGCCATGTCCATCTGGTATTTTCATATAGCTTTTCAGTCTTCTGCTTGTATGCCATTCAAAAACGGAATCCTACTTTGGTCCACTTGACTAAAAGATGAATTCTCTTCTTCAACTCCCAACTGAAATAGGATAAAACAAAAAGAAAATTCAAATAGACAGAGTTCAGGTACATTAGAAAGGCCTACTATTTTGTCCCTTTAAAGACGGAAAAGAACCATCTAACTTGATAATTAATCACATGAATAAACATTACCTCTTGTGCTTCTATGCTATAACTATTGCCCCGAGGAAATTTGGATTCATGATTAGCATTTGGCAGGCTTGGGGGTCGAACCAAAAAGGATTGTTGGACATTCAGTTTTGAGAGATATCTGTCATTATTTTGAGAATCCTTGTTAAGTTCTGGTCCTAAACTTTGAAGAATGAATGCCAGAATTATTGTCAGCCCCTGACAAAACAAAACATCTCAAAAAAATTAATTATGAAAGGTAAACAAAATCTAGAGAAGACAATTTCTGAACTATTGTGTGGTTTAAAAAGACCAAATAAAATCTAGTAACTTGTAGTAAGTTAAATAGAATAAATCCAAATGGCAAATACAATACAAAGTAACTAAAGCAAAGCCAAGTTAAGCTATCATCCAATAATTGCATCTGATGTCTTGTGTATTGTCCACAGAAAAAGCAAGTTTTATAGAAAAGACTCATAAAAAGCATCTTGATAATGTTTGCAAGGTTTATTGCTATGATTGGCTATAGATGGATTATGAGTCGGATTATCAGACATATTAGATAAAATTAAATGCCATGGTATGGACCATAATAAGCCTACAATAAGTGAAGCAGCCACTGCTGATTGTAGAGGGACGTAAAGTCAATAGGAAGGATCCTTTTTCATTTTCATTTTCTGTAAGAAACAAACTGATGGGGAATGTATCAATGTGATGAATTCTCTACACTTAACTCTCACCACTAATAGGTGTACCCTAGAGTCTACTATTTGGTTGTTTTGTCAGCCTTATGTCTCCTTGTTTTATCACCTGCTCTCACCCCTATCTTCATGGTATCTGGACATTATTGTCACTGGAAACTACTTAGAGCCTCTTTTATTTCATTGCATTTTGACAGTGCTCCTGCCATGTGGGTTTTGGCTAAAATGATCTGTAGAGCATCAGATCTAAAGAGGTCCAAGGAACCACTCATTCAATGGCTGACAAATCACTAAAATTTCACAAAGGTCCATGGATCGTTGCTCATTTTCAATCAAACATGGAAAATGCAAGTGCCAAATCCCAGAACTTCATGAAACAGATGACAGACATCCTTTTTCAATAAGCATCCCCATCTATGCCAACTGTCAAATCAACTTACATCTCAACAAATCAAATGGCCTATTATATTCAAAGCTAAACTTCTAAAGGAGTTATAGATCAATTCATGCCATTTGCCAAAGCAGTGAAGATGGGGCATGGGCATAAAGTGATAAAGAGAAAAAAAAAGCTAAGGCATCAGCCTCAACATTTAATGATTTAAACAAAAGAAAGTAAACCTCCAAGACATGTGACACTACAGTCCTCATTCTACCCTTGACAAGTTGTTAGAATGATAGGAGGATATGGGTCACTAGGTCATACCACAAATATTGGATGTTGTTCAACAGCCTTTGTGGTTTCATTGGGAAGATCATCATCCTAATTAACACCTATTATCTAAAGACTCAAAAGCCTATTAGTTAGAGATCCAATACTTGGAAATTCCCTAGAAAAGAAAGAATAGAAGGTTAAAGAAGAAAGGAGGACAAGCTAAAGAAATTGTTGAGAAGCTAATCAGAAACACCAAAAATTGCTAACAAAAAATTCAAGGAGAAAGATCACGATAGCACATTGTGCAAGGACATAAGGATCTTGACATGTGACTTATTCTAATGATTGCATGTATTGACAAAACACTGATAAAATCAAGGAGGAAAAGGCTTCATTTTTTGGAACAAAGAGTTCTAGATGGAGAAAGATACATCAAATTATGAACTATCCTACAAACTTCTAAATGGTGAACACTTGATTGCTCTTCAAAGTAGCATTGTGGATGGATGCAAATCTAAGGAGAATATTCTGATTGACCTTAAAGATGGAGGTGCTGAGAATATCTCTATTCTCAGCAATACCTAATTCGGCAAAGGGAGGTGATTATTATGGTTCCATCCTAAGGTATGAAAGTGTCAAATTTTAAATTTGTTAAAACCAACTATGCCATTGCAAAGATGTTTACCATCATGGAAAGCATTCTAAAGAAGGTGACAGTTGAAGGATACAACTTGTAGTGTAGGGCTTCTAAACACTTCCCTGCAAATTTCTAGATGTTAAGCCCTTGATAGATCTTCAAAGCAGCATCGTGGATGGATACACATTCAAGGAGAATATTTAGATGGACCCTAAGGATGGAGATGCTGAGGATATCTCAATAATTCCTAATTTGGAATAGAGCAGTGATTAGTATGATTCCAACCTAAGGTATGGAAGTAATGATCATGTTTCAAATATGTTGAATCCTACTACGGCTTTGCAAGATTCTTTCCATCACGAAGGTAATAGAGTGGAGGATACAACTTGTATAGAGCATGTAGATTCTTTGATTCAAGTTCATGATTGTCTTCACATTTGGAATCCAGAATATGTTTTTACAAAAAAAGACAATAGGAGCCTTGATATCACTTGGGCAGAAAGAAAATTACTAAGAAATCATAGAGTATGTTCTGTATTATAACAAAGCTGTGAAAAGATCATGTCTCACAATTCATAGCTCACTCCTTGGAGCTGAATTCCACACTTGAAGACAAAGTTATAAATGATTGCCTAGTGAAGAGAGTCACAAACAGTATGTTAAATGCTAGATTGTAGTTAGCAAAATAGAAGTGATTTTGATTTTGTCCCTGACATGGTATGGTGTTGTTGGAATCAAAATTCACACACGTTTGCCCCCCTTGGATGTGGGAAAGAAAACTTCATGTGAATATCACAGTAGCATAGAAAAAGCATGATGAGATAGCTCCAAGTTTGAATATTTGTGTAAATAACCTTCAACAAGATATGAAGGAAGATAGTGGTAATAGTATCCTACCATCAAATGACAGAGGGAACATTCTCAGAACAGATATGGATCTTATTTTCAACCTTGATGTTATTGCCATAACCTAAGTTACTGATTTGGTCTCCTGGAGGCTGGATGCAGAAGCGGATATGGACGGGTACTAGAGACGGATGGGTGCATTGTGGGTGCCATCCAGATGCCACTCACAGGCACCTGTACCACCCAGATGCCACTCACAGGCACCCAGATGCGGACAAATGCCTGGTTCAGGCATCCGGACGCATCCAGGTGCCTGTGAATGGCATCCAAATAGCACTCGGGAGCATCCACAAGCTTCCTCGCCCAAAAAAGAAAGATAGACATTTTTTAATATTTCTTTTAACATGTGGCATGGTTCTATTAGGTGTTACATCCCAAATTTTTGTCCTAAATTTTAAAGTGATCATAGCCGTTGGTTTAACGAATTATTTTCAAATGAAGTGAGTTAGTTAATTATAGACATTGCATCAATTTATTTCTTTCCTAATCATGTGAAGTGAGTTAGTTAAATTATATACGTTGTATCAACTAATAATGAGTTATTTTCATGATCATGTGAAATGAGTTAGTTATTATAGATGTTGATGAAATCTCTAACAGTCACTAGATGATCGGCAATGGTTTTGAATTAACAATTAATATATCTTGAATTAATGTCTTGGCGAGAATTTTGTTTGAATGATTGCAAGAAGAAGACTGGAAAGAGGGGAAGCATTGCTAAACAGGATCATCGGAAGGGGATGGTCGAATGATCCAATCATCAAAATCGACAGGTTTGACCTAAAACTGCCCTGGTGAGGATACTAGGATTTGACAACATGTTGCATTATGGAACCACATCAGCTATTAAAGGAACAATATAATAAATAATATAAATTAAACATAATTCATACCTTTAAAGAATTATCAATGAAATTATTATTTAATCATTATTATACACTCTCAAATAAGAACATATGTATATAAAAATAAAGTGACACCAATAAATTATAAGTTATAATCTAATTATGCCACTTTATCAATACATACACATGAACGTACATAAGGATGCATAATAATAATAAAATAATAATAATAAAACTCTTTAACTTCTTATTATTCTTTCCCTCCTTCCCTTCATTCGATTTGCATGGCATTCGAATGGCTTCTTGTAACTGATGGTAGCTGAAGAGCCAAGCTCTTTCTTTTAATATGGAGTCTAATGATTGTAAGATACCGCTGACCATGTTTTTATTTCCTTTTCATATTGCTATGTCTGTTGTGAGTCAAGTTTATCATAAGAACCAGGTACAGATACCGTTGAACCATGATTGTATTCCTTTCATATTGCTATACCAGTCGTGTATCTTGTTTTGTATAAAATCCCTAATACTGATGCCAAATTATTACAGTCTGAATCGGGGTAAACATTAGTAGATTTCTAGTTCATAGAACCTATCTTTTATATCACTGATGTTTCTTTTTCATAAAAGTGTATCAACCATGTACATGAGAGATGAAAATGCAACGATAACCATGAACAACTAATTCTGCTTAGAATTTAATACATTCATTTATACCATACAGAGATGAAAATTATATCATGAAATCTAGCACCGAGGAATTCATCGGCAATAATGCCATTATAGGTGAAGAGGTGTAAAGCAAATATAGTGGATATAAACTCGCGAGCACCTAGGAATCACCAACATGGTAGCCTGAGAAGGTGAGGAGGTGTAGAGAGTCTGCATAAACAACAATAGAATCAAAATAAATTAATAAAAGACAAAAACTATAATAGCTCATGCATGTTCCAATTATGAAAAGTGTTGTCAAGTCGAGTGGTGGAGATCGGGTTTACGAACCCAACTTTGAAATCCTTGGCCAGGGTAGAAATAGGCCGATGTGTCAAACATGTGATCTTTGTTGTTTGTCCAGACGCTTCAGTTATTTTGGAGAATCATTGTTGGAAGACTCAAACCACCTGATGACTCAAATGGCTAGGCTTATGAACATCCCAAACCCGATCCCGAGTTAGGGAGGGCCATTCTATTAATTTAGGATGAGTGGGTATAAGTAATGGTCCGCGGTTGGGAGGTTAAGCCTATGTCAATGCTTCTCTCACCAATGCCGAAGCTTGGACAACGAGTTAAAAGGATTCTTTTGTTAATATTGTATGTTTCTTATACTTTTAATCCTTAGAAGAATAGATAGATATTTTAATTTCTGATTGGAGAAAACATTTACTTTTATGTTGAATAAGCATTTCAGTTGATATAATTAATCATAATATGTTATCAGCTAGAAATAATTTAATTGTTAGCAATACATAATATTCTTTTTGTTTCTCGTGAAATCAGCTGAACATAAAAGTCAGTTAGATTGGAAAATGAGTTTCTTTCAGTTATAATCAGTTGGTAGAAATCATTGTCATGTAAAATAGAATCAGTTACTTAGATTATTAGGAGATTAAAATTGGATATGAAAATTCATTTGTTACATTAGGCTTAAATCACGAGTAATAATTAAACAAATGTAATGAAAGATAAGAGCGATATGATAGATTTGAACAGCAATGAGATATTGATGCCTCAGAGAAACTCTGTGGGTGAAAACCTCAACCAAATAATACTATATGTTGAGTGCTTAAAAATGGCTTCCAAAACTGATTCCACAGCTCCTTTTGAATTGCAATACGTTTCTTTGCAAGGGTTCCTTTTGGGCTGCTGTCTAGTTGAGCTTATATGGAAATGCATTTTGCAAACCTTTTCAAGTTTTAGAGCATTTTAAGTTGCCATTTTTGTGACAAATAGTGAGAGGAAATTCTCTCTTCAAATTATAGGGCAGGTTTTTTTATAATTAAACTATGCCTAAAATTTGAAACAAGTAAACAGATTGCAGATTATGTACCTTGTACAAATAACTTTATAGGTGTTTTGCATCTAAACAAAATACTTGAAAGAAACAATGTAGATCATCTTTTGATCTTGAAGGTAAGAATAGAAGACTGAAATTACTTATCTCATTTCTTTGCATATATATATATATACATGCATCCGCATCCACATTCCTCCCCCCAAAAAAAAAAATCCCGCATCCCGTATCAGCTTAGGAATCCGCATCCGTATTAGTAACTTAGGTCATAACCATTCTAAACAACATTATTTCATTTCTAGTGGATTTGCAGCTATTTTCAGTCATGGAGAGGGAAAAATTTCAGTTGGTGACTACGGATAGACTATTTTCAGTTCTTGCAGGGCTGTTCTCAGCCTTTGCATCACTCACTTATTTTTTAATTTTTGGATGGAAGTTTCAGTTTGGCAGCTGTTGTACCATTGTCATGTTGCTGGTTCTTAATAAGAGTCTACATATAGTTGATCCGAAATTCACCAACTAAGCTGTCTGGGCTAATGAGAAGCAAATGACAACTATATCTTATGTTGGTATGATCACATTCAGCCAATGTCATGAGGCTGACTCGACATGCATAGAAACATCAAGATAAATTGGGAACTCCAAGATACTAGGTGAAAAAAAGTCACAACTTCATCTTACTCCAACAACTGATTTTGAACAGTAGAATAATTCCTTTTGCAAGCAGCCATCTAATTATCATGCTTGTGCTGATCAGGGGAATAGAGACTCCATGGATGTGCTAATTCTGAAGGGAGATATTTATGTTCCTAAACATTTGTGCATGATGCAATCTATGAGGATTTTTCTATCCCACAAGAACACAGTAAAACCTCATAGAGTTGAGAGGCAAACAGATGAGGTTGACCCAAGAGAATACTACCCAAAGATACTTTCAGGAAAGGCATTTTTGAGATGTTTTCATTGTTATGAGATTGATTTGGATTCTGTCATCTGCAAGAGGGTTCAATTTCAAGGAGTATGAGTTGAACCAACATGGCTTGAGGAGAAATAATATTTACAAAGGATAGACTATTATGGCCCCTTTTCTGACAATAAAAGATAATTTAATAGTTTATTTTAAGTTGTCAAAAAAATGATTTCAATATTATAAAGAGGAAAATGAAATTATATTTTATTATTAAATTATAAAGCACATTGAAGAGTGTTATCAAAATCATCACTAGGTAAGGGATCACAATGAAATGTTAAATTAAAAAGAAAAATAATTCCTACAGATTTCTTTTGGAGGGCTGAAAATAGAAAAACAAGTGAATATAAAAGGAGTTAGGCTTGAAGAAAAAGCATCTATTTTATCCCAAAAGCACTTCTCTTGAAATTTAAGCTTTTGTGTTCAATATTTGGCCAGTGGATGAACACCCTCTTGGTCTCAGAATTGGATTTGGGGACCAAATCCCTCCCATCCAATAGGGCAATTCCATTCACGAATTACAGTTATGCAGAAAGATTACTCTTGGGTAAGATGGTGCACTTCATGAAACAATGACAGGTTCAAAATCCAAGCAGTGTACTCATCTTTCTATTTCAGCTTCACAAGTTAGAAACCTCCATGATCCATTTATAGGATGTAGAGAGAGAGCAGAGACCCTGATGGTCGATCATGCCTATTAGTGTGATCCAAAACATTAATGGAAAAAGTTTATATGCAGTCAAATCCAGAAACATTCAATATCCAATATTACGGACTGGAAATTTCATGTCTTTTTTGTCAGCTGTAAAACTATGGACTATTGTAGTATTAGAATTTTGTTTTAGAAACAAGGCAAATACCTAGCACTGACTGTAGATGCAAATACAGTAAGTCATTTTTTACCGCTTTTAGTGGAACAAATGGTCTGTAATTAATTAAGACTGATCTCAAAAACTGCTTACCTGCACAGCAATGGAAATCACGCCAATGAATTTGCATATTAAAATGTTCTCTTTGACAAATTTCTTTAACTGGTAAAACCGACCAGTGGGGTCTTCAGGGACGTACTGCAGAAAACTCCATGATTCTCAATAACATCAGAGGTTAAGCTACAATATCCATGGCATAATAAACTGAATCAAACATTTCATAATAAGAAAGAGAAGAATATCTTTTTTTTTTTCCTTTTTATGAAGACATGGCATAACTACTTGAGCATATACTTACATCTTCCCACTTCTTGTTTACTAATATGTAGAAACAGGCCCCACCTTGAAGAATCAGTAACGATGTAACAAAAAATATGTACTGAAAAAGTTAAGGAAGATATGTAAAATAAGAATATATTTCACTGTAAAATAGTATATGACTCTGAGGCCTTGGACATAGATGCAAATGTTTACAATAAATGATCACTTTTTCCTTATGTTGGGGTATGCATGAAAATATTGCAGTTGCTTATCAAATGATTTGATTCCATAGGGCATTGTGTTGCTGATAAAGATCTCATTCATCTATGCCTTTTGCAATGAGATGAAATCAGACGGTCAATTTCAAGAAACCACCTCTAGTACTCCAGCCTAGGCAAATATAATAATGATAAGATCACTGACAGCTCTATAAACAAGGCCTAACCAGTTTAAGCTTTTAGAACAAGCAAAATGGTAATACATTAAAATTTTAACAGTTACTAGACATTAGGCTTCTTTCAAGGGTTGCTTTTTCTAGTGGATCCTTTTATGGAATATCGAGGGAACATTCCCAGATAAAACAGTTCTTTGTTTAATTTTCCACAGTTAACCACCATATATCTATTTGACACTAACACAATCTCTTGGTGGACCTCTATTCTTTTAGTCTAACCAATCTTATTACTTCATCATTTCCATACAAGAGATATTTGAAAATCAATTTTGTGTTAAAACTCAATTAAGAATCATTGGTTAGAGCTAACCACTTTACCATGCTTGTGGATCAGTTCACAACAGTTAGAATTGTTTGGAACCGCATTTTACATCTGTCTGTGGAATTCTACAACAGATGAAAGATAAAAATGCTTCCATTACAGTCTAGTTAATGAGGAATAAATCAGATCCAATTTTTCTATTATGCTCTATAAAAATTTATTAGACAGCATTATTAGCCTATGGGAAACTTGGAAAACAAGCTAACTGTACACTAACTGATTATGCTCAGGAAGGGCCCATTACATTGTGCCCGGAAAAACACTAAATGCTAATAAGAACACTTGTGTGTTTTCTGTGGTGGTTGATCCGATTCAAAACCACTAAAAGCAAATCAAAAGGTGGAGACAAAATGTAGTAGAATTTTGTGATATGCCCTTGGGTCAAAAAGGTGAAAAATAACATCAGCAATTAAAAAAGACCTGTTGGAGACTGCTAGGGATTGAAATACTGCCAACCTTCGCTCTAGAAAAATTAAGACACTGAAGAATTCCTAAGAAAATCATAGTGGATTCAGACAATGCTTACCTTCTTAATGCATGGAATATAGAGACCTTGATAGGCCTACTAAGTGCCAATGAATTGGTTATATTTTAAACAATTAGCAAATTCTTTGATTTTGGTAATTTATTATTTAATATGATTTACCTAAATTTGAAATTTGAAAACTATTCTTTAACAAATTAATATCATTCAGGCTTCAGGCTATATCTTGATATTGTTGCTGCTGATGTTTTTGATGTTGTATTCTTTTGAATGTTTTTTAATAAAACAGATTGGATGTCTATCAAAAAAGAGGTGCATTACTAACAAGCAGAAGCATCCAGGGATCTGCTTCATGTATTCTCGTTTTCCTCCTAGGCCAAATTTTCACATGAGAACTAACATGGTAAAGTTCATATATGTTCTAAAAGATTAGCATTTGGCAGGATTATTTTAGCATTATTTAAAACCTAAGTTGCCGGTTCGCGGTTCAGTTCTGGGTTCAGGTTCAAGAACCGGTTCGCTGGTTCGACAAAATTTTGAAAAGGGGTTTGGGTTCGTTTGGGTTCGTTAGTACAAAAACATGTAAAAAAAAAAATTTTTTTTTAAATATATATATATATATATATATATATATATATACATCTTTATGAAGCATGAGTTAGAATTAGAATGTAGCATAGTAGCATAAACACATTTGAACAACAAAAAACTTTAAAACAGCATAAACAATATAGTAGCAAACCACAACGATCATTGGAACCCCTAGCGACTAGATCTCTTCCCTTTCATTTAAAAAATTCATAACTGTATCTGATTAGTTTATGCAGATCAACAGTAAGTTTTAATAAAAATTTCTTCTTTTCATAAATTTATTTACCAAACTCTTATTATGATTAACATAATCGATTGAACGTGGTTAAAAACTAATTAGATCTAGCTTGCAGAAGGTAAATCCCTTTGACCAGCTGAATATTCTTCAATCTCTTTGGGCACAATCTCCCAAGCACTGATCAACAACAGTAAACTGGAAAAAGACCATTCATGGAGGCCTCTAGATAACACAGTCTGACGTCCCAGATTCAATATTCTTTAATACAATTTTTAATATACCTAGAGGAGAAATAATCAGCCAAACAGTGATAGACAATGTGGTAAGTAGCTGCCCCACTTGACCATATTCATGTGACCGTAACTTTCTTCTGCAGGGCAACATTTCCCAATAAAACGTTGTTTATTGTTTAGTGTTTGAAAAATTCATATTGCTACTCAAATAGGCCCTGAAATTCCTCGAAATTGGTCATGGTGGTCACCACATGTTGAGCATCTTCTCTTGTGGGTGTCTCAAATTTAGTAGCATTTTGATTCAAATAGAAAGTGTTTTACAGCTAGGGATTACTCAACACTAAAAAACTGTGGCATTGTAATGCCTACCAACCCAGACCCAAGATGTATCAACATAAATTAAATTAAAACATGCTGTAATGTGGAAAATTTATATGTGGTTCTCCTGGGTTCGAACCCTGGTCCGAAATTTTATATGTGGTTCTCTTGGGTTCGAACCCTGGTTCTAACCAGATCGAACCAGGCCTCCAAAAACGAACCCAAGTCGAACCCAGGTCGAACCGAACCAGAACCACAAACCGGTTCGAACCGGTACGTGGTCCGGAGGGGGGGGGGAGGTACCCGTGCAACTTAGTTTAAAACTATCAAATCTTAAGAACTTGAAATTTTGGTTCAAATGATCCAAAAATGCATTCTATATGGGATCAAGATACCATAGTAACAAGACTTGCCGCAAGTCGGGCGAGTCGTCTGAGTCAGCAAGTCAAGTTACCTCAGCCGGGTCAAAATGACCCGTGACCCTGGATCGGCGGGTCAACTGAGCTGACTCACCTGACTCACCTAGGTGACTCGGCTAACTCATCTGACTCGGCTGATTTTTTTTTTTTTTGCCTTTGTAGTTACGTAATCGATGTATGTTATGTATGTGACCAAATTACCTTCTATTTTATGATGTTATTGTGCCTTTAATCTTTATTCAATAATGGGTGCATGGAATTAATTT
Organism: Cupressus sempervirens; assembly: GCA_028749045.1. Taxonomy (NCBI): domain Eukaryota; kingdom Viridiplantae; phylum Streptophyta; class Pinopsida; order Cupressales; family Cupressaceae; genus Cupressus; species Cupressus sempervirens. Next base: position 170,292,362 of record CM053788.1, on the reverse strand, counting down.
AAATCCAAAAAAAAATCTAAATTTCAAGGGTTTTATCACTTTGCCAAGTCACAGTCTAGTCCGAGCCTAGTCACGAGTCGAGTTACTCCTGCTGAGTCCGAGCCGGGTCCGAGTCTTGTTACTTTGGAAAAAACAATCAATGAAGGCCTTTAACAATCAGATACATTCAGTAGCATGTGATAATTTCTAACCACCTAGAAAACATAAAAAAGTAACCCTAAAATGTATCCTAAATGTACTACGTACATTAATTGCTCCTTAGTATTCCTATGAGGTCAAATAGAAGGATTCAAAAACCCTATTTTAATAATGAACAAACAAGAGTACCATATGATATCTTATTTAACTGATCTAACAATAACAGCATGATACAATTATCTGAGAATAAGGATACAATAGAAAGAGAGAAGCCATTTGCAGTCTCAACAGCAAAATGGCCTAAGAGTGCAATAAAGCATAACACCATGCCCATGGTCAACACTGTGTAAATAAACCTGCACAAATTAAGTTCCATGCTAGTCAGATCTTGGATAACAATTAAGAATTAGAGAAATAGCAGAAAGATCAAAATTTATTTTAGGATTAAGAGAATACAACCAAATTATGGCAAACCTTAACTCGCAATAAGATAAATAACCATTAATCTACAAACAATGTGTGAAAATAGGTGAACAGATTATTATCAATTTCTTTTTTTTAATATACTTGAATAATGTAATGAATTAGTGCTAGTGTAACAAAAAAAGGTGTTTTCTGATGAGTAAATTTCTAAAGCATGCTTATTATGCTAAATAAGAAACAAATGGTAGTACATAAGAGTATGACAGCCAACATTTTAGAATCTACAAAAACATCATTGCCCCACATAGGCAATGAGAGTTAGCATGTACATCTCCAGAATTAAATTTCTAAGTTTCCGGTTCAAGTTCAGGTTTGAAGGTCCAGTTCACTGGTACGACAAAATTTTGAAAAGGGGTTTGGGTTCGTTTGGGGTTCATTTGTATAAAAACATGCAAAATTTATATATATATGAATGCATATTTATGAAGCCTAGAAGCATAAGTTTAAATTAGAATGTCACATAGTATCATAAAATCATATGATTTAAACAACAAAAAAGCTATAAACTTTAAAACTTGTAATCATGGCATCACGAATTGTGATCATACCATCATATACTTCAAGTTCAACGTCAAAGATTCAAACATTAAAATTAAATCATAACAGCAAGTTCAAGCATCATTGTTTTAAGTTCAACTAATGGATTAAAAATTTATTAATATTCTTCTTCTTCTTTGGCACTAGTTGACTCAGCAACAGAGCTAAGGCTAATGGGATCAGCAACAACAATAATATTATTGGCGTCAAAATCTTCAATATCATCAAATGCAAGCCGAGAAGTGGAAGCATCCAAGTCCACAAGCTCTACATCTACATCCCACTCTTCATAACCCTTATTTGTATTTTTTCACTCTTGTGTAAAACCGAGACACAAGTTGTAATGCACAAATACCAAGATGTCTGCTCTTTTTAATTGTAACCTATTGCACTTCACTAAGTGGATGCAAGAATATGTGCTCTAATTTCTTTCTGATGCAGATGAACTAGCAACCTATGAAGACATGACAAAGTAAACAATTAAAATAAAATTATTAATCTTGATTCTTATAAAATAAAAATTACTAGAAATTTATGAAGACAAAGTAAAATAATAGCAATTTTTTTAAATAAAACTTACTTGTGATATAACTTTGATTGCAAGGAGCTAGAATGTTTGAAATCTTTGCCCATGGAGCAACCACCAACTATGAGCAACCTTCCTAAACCAATGATGAAGAGCATCATTACTTAGACCTCTTGCATTCACAAACTTTATGAGCTCATCTGTAATCTCGCATACCATCATCAGGAAAGAGTCTATCAAATGTTGCCTTGTAACCATCAGACACTTCTAAATCTCTATAGGGCGGTAGCCTTCTTGGTAGATTAGTACATTGGGTGCTATAGTATTTGGGCATCGACGCATAGGCAATTAAATGTAGAGTGGTCATTATGTTCCATCATTCTACAACAATTGCTTGCAATTGTTTGAAGGTCTCTTGGGAATCTTGCTCTTTTTCATTTACAATTTGTTTGATCTTTGCAAGCACCAATTCTATGTCATCATTGATCTCTCCAAGGCAAGGCCTATCCATGTCAATATACCTAAGCATGCTCATAATGGACTCAGTGAACTTAATGAGAGATTCCACACATCCCACCATAAGTCATTCAATATCCTAAGCTTTATTTTGGCTGCCCTCTCACTATTGCTTTGCCTCCATTGAGCCCTATTGTTGTTGATTACCATATTGGAAAGTGTCATTTTCACTTGCACAAATCATCTTAAGACAATTAAATTTGATAAAAAAATGAGTCTCAAAAACCTGTAACATAAAATAGAGAAAAAAGAATACAATTTTTGTATACATACTTTAGAAAAGAATACAAATTACACAATCAAAACTTCAAAAATTGTAAGATACTATTTTTTTTATAAATTAAAATGACTAAATTGAGTTCAAGTTCACTTACCTTCAGTAGCTCAAAACATGAGAACATTCTAAATATTCCTTGAGTCATGTGGTGGTTTGTGATAAATATTTGGATGTCCTCAACCTCTACATACACCTCTTTGATCCACTCAATATTGTTTCCAATTTTTTGTAGCATAAGATTGAGTTAATGGACTGCACAATGTGTCCAAAAAAAATGTTGATATCTCTCTTCAACCAACAAACCAACAACTCTACAATTCTTTACATTGTCCATTATGACTTAGACAACATTTCTAGCACCCACTTGTTCAATGGAATAGATAAGAATATTAGCAATAAATGGCCCATCTTTTACATGCCCCTCATAATCCACTACTTTCAAAAACATTGCCCCTTTAGGAGACACCACCAAGAAAAAATTGTTAGTAGTTAGAATTGTTACTAGTTAAAATTGTCTCCTGGCATCTTTCCACCCATCTGAAACAATTGTTACCCCTGTCTCAATCCATGAGTTCTTTATGCAGCTTCAATTGCTCATTAATCAACTTGATCTCTTGATCCAACAAGGAGGTTCATACTACTGGGGCACTGATACCCTCTAGGAGCTTTATTAGCACTTCTCAACATTTTCTTCCAATATGGAGAGTGAACAACATTAAAAGACAGCCCATTTGCATACAAGCATCTTGCCACATCAATGTCGGCAATTTCCCTACTCTGATTTTGAAATGCAGTTTCTAGTGATCCTTTTCTTTTGGTGCTTCATTTTCAAAATCAAGAGCATCTGAGCTAGTATATAAGGGATGATCTTCTATCACAACATTTGTGAGGGATTGCATTGCCTTTGCTTTTTTTAAAAACTTTTATTGCCAGTGCCATCAATGGTATTTTACCTACATTCTTCTCTCCCTTTTGCTTCATCATGCTCTTGAATATATTTTGATAATAATCGGCTTTGGGGTGTAATGTAGAGGATTAATGGATTATGTATCTCTCATGAGATACGCCTCCTCATTTGGATGGCAAGAGAGTCAGGAGACCACGGGGGACAATAATTGGCTCTTGGGTCTAGTGTAGAGAGTTAATTTGGTATGCTCGAGGGTCTTGGAGGGCGGACACCCTCATTTTCATATAGGACATCATCAAAGCTAATTAACCTCAACAAATAATAATTAGTCATGGCTTTGGCCCATTACCCATCAAAATATAAATAAATAAAAGAGCATTCCATGAAGGCCTAGAGAAGTCCCCACCCATACGAAGTTATGTACCTTTATTCAAAAAACCTACGAAATTGCAAAAATGGGAAACAAATATTTTTCCTGATGGAATTTCCTAATCAGCTAGAATATTCAGAACTATATGCGATAGAGCATATTTTTTCAACAAGGGATGTGCAATAAAAGAACATTGATCGGCAACTTAAGAAATGGCTATAGAAATGACATCTCTCTCAAGACTCATAATCTACCTTAGCAAATACAGTTTGATCTTTGGAGAAACAAAATAATTTTGAAAAAACAAAGATAAAACTAGTTTAAAAGAAAAGCAGCACAAATTTTGAATTTTCTTGTATTGTTTCAGAAAGAGGGAAATAAAAAATGATAGAAAAGTGAGAGACACTTTTACAACTTGAAACCTGCAGACAGTGGCTGGGTGAAGTAATGAGTTAAAACGCATAAGGAAGCATTCTTGAGTACAAGTGAAGAAATGTCCATACCACTACAAAGAAATAAAGGAAATTGTGCAAGGTGGAAAGTCCAGGTTACATAGCTCATGATTTAATATAATATAGATTGGCTTCATACACACAGTGGATGGGTGGATGATGGATTAGCAGAACTTAAAAGTTTTCACAGGAATCCAAAATTATATTAGCTTGCAAAAGGATACAGAACTTGCTGATAGAAACAAAAGTCAGTAAAATGAAACAACAGAGTTAGCAAGGAGCGATTTTATAAGAGTGAGCAGTGAGCAGGAAGTCAGTAAAGAAAAGTTAGAAGTGAAAACAAGTGATCGAAACAATTTTAAAAATTTAGTTTCTGGGAACCTGGAAGACCATCACCTGAGCAGCATATGGGCAGAGCTCAACAGTTATCGAAAACAATTGAGGAATGAGCAAGGCTACATGGGAGTGTTAGGAAGGCTGAAAGTGAAATACTTAAGTACTGTAAGTGCTGAAGAGTGATTGAGACAATCCATAAGCTATGGTTGAGCTCGGATTTGAGTGGAAATATAAAATAAAGCAAAGAGAAATACTGCAAGAAATAGAGTAAGGAAGCAAGCTGAGAAAGAAGATATCTAACATAGCACTCAATGAACAAATTAAACAACCAAAATACAAGAAGCATACTATGAAATCATTTTTTTCAGACATAATGATGGCCTCAGTTGTGCCCAACAAGGCAGCTCATTATGAATATCTGCTACAATTTTTACACTGAGAAACTATTTGTAATTACTAATTAACTATATCCTCATGGATGTAGACAAGAAAAATCTGATGGAGGACGACCCTAATACCTAGTGCTGGAGGTGGAAAGAAGAGGTAGAGATCATACCAGGGATTATTTAACATTTGCACACTTTATTATGTGATGTTTATCTTAGCTTAGCTAGGTAGCTTAGGCTAGATATTTGAGTTACACAAATCACAATTATTTGTAGATAATTCATAACATCCATCTCATGTAGCAAAGTAGAACTCAATTCTAGCTAACATCCTAGTCAACTACCTAGTTGATTCTCTAATTGAATTCACCAACACAAGGTTATAATATTAAAGTGCCACATCCATGCCAATTGAGACATGGCTACAAAGCATGGTGGAGAACCTTCCAAATCTAGTGGACCCCTCTATAAATAAGAAACGAAAAGTCAAACAAGAGGTGGTAGAAAAATACATTCAAGAGACAATTGATCCCTTAAAAAAAAATCAAAGAGGAGAAAGATAAATTGAAGGTTACAATAGAAAAACCATTCAGGACAAAGAAGTTGTTGTGAGTTACTTCTTAGTTGGGCACAAACCATGAAAAAGACGAAGGATGAAATTGACCAGGTTAGGCAGCAGTTATCACTAGCAGCATCAAATTATAAAATAACAAAAGATAAAATAGAGGACGAAAGAAGGGGACTAATTTCTCTAGAAAATATCTTTATATAGAAGATGGTGCCACAAGAAAAAAGGGTTACAAATGGAGATGGTGACATGTCCCCAAATGGATAGAATGTAGGAGGTTACAATAAGCGAGCAAGCATGACTTCAAAGCTTGGCCACAGAAAGGAGGAAAGCAGAATAATCTTCCAACATTGTAAAATTGGTAACCGTGTTAGTTATTTTGAGGCATCATGTCTGCCACAGAGACAATTGTGAAGGGATATTTTTTAACAAACAACAATAAAACAGCATTAAGAAGCCCTCCCTTGAGAGGGGACCCAGATCCCACAATATTGATATACCATGGAATTATGGTACATTCAATTTCCACACTGTTGAATGGTGTACCAATAGAACTCTTGTGTTTTGATGCACTACAAACATACACTTCGACATTAATGAAGAAAAGATTGTTGAAGGAGAAAAATGTAATGTCCCCTTTTTATGTGATATTAAATAATTAAATGCTTAATAATTAGTTATTGAAAAGCAAGTGTATTAAATAACATAGAAGATATTATAAAATCAATTATGAAAAGTTTAATATTAAAAGTGATTTTTATAATTTATATTCCAGAAAAGTTCCAAGAGGGCTATATAAAGAGACTGTAGAGCTCATTTGCATTGTTCTTGGTTTTAAAACTTTCTCTTGGAGAGATTTGAGAGCTTCTATCTTTCCATTCAGCAAGCCTTAGAACCCATGTCAGCCAACCTTCGTGCATTCATCCAGAATTCACAGGTGTGCAGATTGATAAGGGTTTACAAGGATTTATTAGTAGTTGTCGGCAACAATGCTTTTAGGTATGAACTTATTCAAATTTGCAAGCAAATAATAAATTAGTCATTTGGAAATCATTATGATGTATGTGAACAGTGAAGACAAACAAAAATACCAATGAATGTGATTATAGTGTGATTGAAATCAAATAAATAGTTTATTCAGCTGAGATAGAGCCCAGCCATAGACTTTACAGAAGCCCATATAACACATCTAAAACCCTTTTGGGAATCCAACATTCCGCTGTGGAGGAGATCAAGAAGTTGCTGCTACCTTTTTTGGTATTGCACAACATGTAAAGGCATAAGATCATGCTTAAGATAAGACAAGATAGAAAGGAAAACTAGACACAGCTATTAAGGGTGTTACATGTGCATTTGAAGTTTTCATACAAGTTGTGAAGGCATAATGGGGAGCTGCAAAATAATTCAATAAATTATCAGACATAATAATCCAAATATTGACCAAAACTACAGGCTGGCAAGCAGGTCAAACAGGTCAAGCACCTCAAGTACATCAAGCAGCTCAAGTAGGTCAACCATTTGGAATATAAAATATTGATGTTTTATTTAATGATATTATTGCTGATGTAATTTTTGAGTATATGTACTCTATATCAACAATGAATAGGGTTAAAGTAAGAATTGTGAATGCAATATATGATAAAATAACTTTGCATTATTTGCATGAATTTCATGCTATGGTCATATTCCTAAACAAATTGCAAAAACACAATCTAACGAGCTGCAAACCAATTGTTTGACAAAATATCCGAGTGGAAAATCAAAAAAATTGCATGTGTTGAAAGAGTTTTGCAAATATGTACTTTGTATCAACAGTAAATAGGGTAAAGGAAGAATTGTCAATGCAATAACTTTGCACTTTTTACATGAATTTCAATACTAGAATCTATGAATTTCATGCTATGATTAAATTCCTCAAACAAATTGCATAAACACAATCTGACCAGCTGCATACCAACTGTTTGACAAAATGTCTGAGTGAAAAATCAAAAACATTGTATGTTAAAAATAACTGGGTATGCGATATTACAAAGCAAGTCAACCACCATACCAAAAGTTTGGAGTAATGATGAATGGCACCCACCAGTGTTAAAAAGCGGGTTTTACATCCCACTAGAGTGTTAGAAAAGGCCAGCCTCGTGGACACATTGTTGTCGGTGCCATCATTTGGTTCAGGAACATGCCTACTAGCACAATAGAGGAACATCTATTGGGGTTTAGCCAACATACTAGGTTTTCATCCTACAAGAATGTGTCCACCACACTATGCATGACTCAACCTCAAAACCTCGGCTCTAATCCCAAGCAAGGCAAACACTATGCCAAAAGCATGGACTGGTGATTAATGCCACCCACCAGCATCAAGAGTGGATTTCTGTCCCACGAGAGTGTCAGCTCAGACCATCCTCCTAAGGGACACGTGGATCTTGATCCCACCATCTGGTTCAGGTTCGTGCCCACTAGCATGACTCAGGAACGTTTTAGGGTTTAGCCAACACACTAGGTCTTTATTTAGCAGGGACAAGCACAACCATTACCAATATCAATGAAATAGAGATGATGACATATCCCCAAATGGATAGAATGCAAGAGGTTGTAATAAGCGAGCAAGCATAATATAGAAAGCATAACTTCAAAGCTTGGACATAGAAAGGAGGAAAGAGGAATAATATTCCACCATCATAAAATTGATGATTGAGTGAGCAAGCTTAAGACATTATATTTTGAATGCACTATAAACAAACACTTACAGACGATAATGAAGAAAATATGTTTGAAGAAGCAAAATGGAATGAAAAGTCAGTAGGGTCTAGGCAGCAAGACCTGATAAATCAACCAAGCAGACTCTTTGCAGTCACCTTCATCGCTTGCCACTTTTGGCATCCATTGAGCTCCACAAAGAAGTAGAATTCAGCATCAAAACTCCTACAAAACTAGAATGGCCATAGAGAACAAGTGACATCAAAATTTTGGCAAAGACTTACACATTTCTATTTTTGTGAGCATGATTGACTAGGTGTCTCCTAATGTTGTGGGATTCTTCATCTTTTTTTCTCAAAGACAAGACAACTGGTTCAATCTGGAGAATAGCTCGCAGAATTTCAGCCTTCTTGATATCATCAATCTTCAAACATATGATGCCACCAAATATGATGATAGATAAAGTATTTTCAAAAAAATTTGGCTTTGCACATATATGGCGTCATATGAGGGTTGATGGCATGACCTCGTGACAGGAATGAATAGTTAGTTATGACTCTCTTTTCTTTGGAAAAGAAACGAGGCATCACATATGCCACAATATTGAAATGACTTACAAACAGCAGACATAAAAGAGTAGTGGGAAAATAGAAATATAGAAAGAGATGTAGATATGGTGAAATATTATAATGACTTATGTTAAATGAATATAGTTGTGTTGACTAGGAAAAATACCGGTTCTGTTAATGTGGAATGGTAGACTTCTCTCAAGGGTTTATGTAAATAAGTGTAAATAAAGTTAAACTTGATAATCCTGTGTTGGATTAGCTCCAACCAAGGTCAGACTCGTCAGGGCAACACCATCTTGTGCCAATAAAAATTGAAATGCAGAATGATTCTGGTAGAGAAGTGCCCTATGAACCACCTTGTCTCGGAGTTGTTCTGAACGAGAGATTTTCATTTTCACTAACTTTTAAAGTTGTACACAAGGTTAGAAAGATATTGATGTGAGATTTCTGCTAGCATGAAACTAGGGATTTTATAACGTTTGCAGGAACCTTGAGGTTATATTAAAACGGGAGCAAGGGAAGATGCTTATTTCATTTGCATCCCACAAAAACCAGCTTCCAGCACAGCTTTTGGGGCATGTCTTAGTTTTTTAAGCACTAGGGCTACCATCTGAAGGCAATAGTGGGCACTGATAAGAATATAACCTGGGCTCAGTTGTTGCTAGAAGCCAGCCTCCAACTCTATCAATCCAACAGTCTAGTAGGCACGTGAGTTTGTAGTTGGATAACTATAGAGTACATTCAAGCATTACGTAAGTTTATTAATGTTGAGAATGCAACTCATAACCTCACCCTAGATTGACCAAACCAAATTAAAATAAAAAATCATATGTTTATAGAAGCAAGTATTTTAACATATGCTAACATTTCCTGCGAATTAGACCTGAATTGAACCAATTTTTAGACAAGCCCCTGTCTAGAATGCAGCCAAAAACATCCATTAAAGCAGTACAAAGGTCTTCAGGGTTCTCAATATAATTCATCCAAATGTGTGACATCAAGCAACGGCACCTCACCATATCGAGAAATTAAAGAGCTTAAATCTGCGGTACTATCATAATAACTTCTTTAAACTGGTGGATTATCTGTAAAGACTACTTCACAAGGCCACTCGTATCAAAACAATGCACATTTTAAAATAGCATCAAATAGTTTTATTAGTTGTTTGAATTTGCAATGGAACAGATGAAAACAGGAAATATGAAGCGCTAGCAGCATCAAATCCCATATAATCACCCAAATTCAAACTAACTGATTCCATTTGATTTCTTACTCAGATCAGTAGCTTCTTTTCTTTTATAGGGTACTTACCAGGGTCTGGTTACAGCTTCAAGCTCATGTATTCGCTGCATATGGTGCTGTTGGTTTTGCCACTTCTTGAGCATCCATAGAGAATAAGATATCATTCCGACTCCGACCAAAGTTAAGATTGAATTTATTATCTTGAGAGCGCATTGTAGATAAATCCTTAATTGGTGCCTCATTACTTCTCACCGTTGCATCAGCTGTCCTCCTTTGCTGCTATGCTCCGTTCCACATTCACTCACAATGCATCACAAATTGTGATAAAAGAAAAGAGATCGATTCCGTGATTGCAATGCTTCTACCCATCTGAAATTACTGGTTTTAGAATCACCTTAAGTAGCACAAGATTCCAACCATGTAAGATCGCAGATTCGTTTCAGAGAGGTTAGAGTGCATTAAACTCTGTTTCTTTCGTTTACTTCTCTGCCGGTATATGACATTGAGATGTTTGGATCTTTGAAAAAAGAGCGCGTGTTCACCTTACAAACGAGTCAATGGGATTGGTCGTTGAGGAGTTTCATAATTGAGGAATTTTTAATGGACTCCTTCAGATCGTGCTCGCACGCCGACTGTGATTTATGACAGCAGGATGTGACTTGGAAAAAAACCAGTACATACATGAGTTCCTCATTGTTTTGTTTGATTATTATTATTATTATTATTAATTATGTCAACTTATATTTATTAATTTATAATAGATGTTGAGGAGTGTTGAAAAATTCTATACAAACAAGATATAACAATAACAATATTACTAATAAAGACATTTTCAATTATCATTATCACAAATTCATGTCTATTTTTATAGTGTGTGGGTTCCACATGTTACATTAAAAACAAAATAGTCTTATGCTTTCACACAATTTTGTAGTATACATTTGTTTGTTTGTTCTATAATTTCATGTTAAAACTATTTAAAATGTTAGATTTTTTATAATAATAATATTAGTTGTTATTGTTTACAATTATTATGTTTTTTAATAAACAGTTATGGTATAAAGATAATTCAATAATTATATATTAATAGTTGATTAATATCTAAATATTATAGAAAGAGTCTTAATAGAATATAAAAGTTGAACAATAATAAGTTCTAATAACATATAACAAAAACTAGGAGGACTACAACTAGCCACTTAATGATTAGTGAGAACATGGCTCATGTATTCACTGAGAAATTTATATAGCTCCTTTTAGTTTCCTTTATCTTTAGCATCTCTTTATAACACTTTTTATTGGGGCAAGGGGAGGTTATCGAGTTATACATCACCTACATGTTGAACTTGGAAATGTTGATAATCTTTTAGTTCAACTTTTGTACTTTTTCTTTAGGGTCTCCAGTTTCTTCTTGCATTATGCAAAAGCATCGATCCCACTCACTTGGTTAGTATCCTCCTCTTTGAGCAAAGCATGTTGGGTTAGGCCCACAAAAATGTATGTTGAGCTATCACTAACTAATTTAGGTGAACTTTTTTCCTTCCCCATGTCTCTGTCTTCTTCATTAGCATCATCACGTTATAAGCAACCCCATCTTCCTCAAAGTCATCATCCACTAGTTCTTTATCTTCCCTATACTAGTAGGATGACCTGCAAAATTGTTAAAGTTCCTAGAGTTAAGAATTTCACTCTTACAATCTTCCTTCCCTAAATCCTCTTCAGCATTACTGATAACCTCTTAGGTGGTTATACATTTTTTGGGTTTTCTTTCTAGTGGGTAGGTTTTTTTGAATTTCTTTTATTTGTCAATAGTGGAGGTGGTTGCAATCTCCTTGATGTTGCATAGGCCTTCCTTAACAATGAATTCAGTGGCCATTGAGATACACATACATTTTTTTATTGTTGGGGCCTAGGGTTTCAAGAATTGTCGTAGTTGAGAAATTAAGCATGGGGATTTTGTGACAACAATTTATCTTTCAAGGCATGTGGCCGAGTGGAAGTTATAGAGCTAAGAATTGAGACCTTGATGGAGAACAATGGGCTTCCTATCTTAGGTCGTGCACATTTCAATCACACCCTTAACTCAAGTTATAATTATTAAGTATTTTTTTGTTTCAAAATTATTATGTGTAAAAATTTAGTCAACAAATTCTTCAAAGTATGTAAAATTAAAATTGACTTGAGATAATTAATTAAATATCAATTATTTGATTAATAATCCTTCTATTGCTAAGTAAATTATTTAGTTAACTCACCTTATTTTATTCCTCTTAGCATAAGTTTTCTAAATTCCACTATTAAATAGCTTTCTAAAAACTATTCAATTACGTTGTCATCATTTGACTAGGTATTATAATCCACCTCACCTATGGCTCATGGAATTAAGTTATTTAAATATTAATTAGCCTATTTATCCTCAACAAGGTGTTTCTATTTATAAGGGAAGAAAAAGGTTGTGTGGCCTCATGAGACTAAATCTCATTTTTATGTGTCCTCATGAGACCAAGTCTTTGTCACCTTTCCTAGTATCTAGTTAGTTCATTGTCCTTCGACCTCACTTGTTCAATGGTGACTCAAAGGACACTTGTCCCAAGAGTCCTACAATATCAATCCTTCTTACATCATTCTCTCATTAGTCATACAAAAACACATGACAAGTGTCTCTTCCTCCCACATAAGCTTCCATGTTGTCATTGTAGGTAGAACATCTCTCTACTTTCTCTCTCACATCCCAATTGATGCCTACTTCTTCTCTACCTTCTCAACGAATTCAAACTCAACTATTCATTCCTCTAAGATTCAATCCTAGCCACTAGATTATGCCACATGGGGTCAAGGTGAGGTAAATACTATAAAGGAGCTCTTATTCCTCTATTTGGAATTAAATAGTAATCTTGGGGTGACCGCAAGAAGTTGGGTCACAATTTCGCGGAAGTCAGATCCGCAGAATTGTACTTCTCAGAAACGAGTACCCGATTTTTTAAAAATCGGGTACCCGTTTCTAAAATTACGCTTCGGGCACCCGACCTGAATTTTAAAAATCGGGTACCCGATATTTTAAAAGGATCGGGTGCCCGAGCTGCTTAACTATCAGGCACCCGCCTTTTTAAAAATCGGGTACTCGCTTGCTTAAAAATTGGGTACCCGATTTGTAAAACTTTTATATAGCGCTTTTTTGGCATTTTAGAGGTCATTTTCATGACCTCAAAAATGGGATCCCGATTAGAGACGCATACGGGAGCCCGTTTCTCAGCCCTACCGACTACCCCCTTGCTGCTAGTTTTTGATACACATGTATTTTAATATGTTTTATACTATTTTACTTTATTTTTTTCAATTTTCAATTTAATATGTATGTTAATTTATTGTTTTTTCACTTTTCATATGTACGTAAAATTGTAGATTTACATTGTTAATGAACTTAAATGTTTAAATTTTTGTATTTGTTAATTAAAATATAGTTTCGTAAATGTTTATTTAAAAAAATTATTATTTTAGATGTTTTGAAATGTATTTAATTTATGTATTTATTACAATGTTGAATGATTAGATTAGATGTAAATTTATTGTTTAAACATGTAATTTTACAAATAAATATAACCTCGACCTAAAACCATATAACCTCAACCTTGTTTTAACTATAACCTCGACCTAAAACCATTTAACCTCGACCTTGTTTTAACTATTTAACCTCGACCTAAAACCATATAACCTCGACCTTGTTTTAACTATAACCTCGACCTAAATTTATTGTTTAAACTATAATCTCGACCTAACCATATAAATAAAACCCTAAACATATTATAAAATACTTAATCACATAACAACCGGCCAAGGGATCCAAACAAAAAACTTATAGTATTTAAAATGATTTTACTTAAATTGTATTGTACTTTGTTTCATGGATCAAAAATGGATGATGTAAACTATTTTATAAATGTATATTCTTTCAACTTTTCATACCCTGTGACATGTACAATGGATGATTGTGCATTCCGAATTAATTTGCCAAGTGGCATTCGGAACAAATGTATATAAATTATTTAAATGGATTGAACAGAAGTAGTTAATATGAACTTTCATGTGGACATGTTATTTATTTTACTTTTAATAGTTTATAATTATTTAAAAATGAAATGTAAATGTGCTCATTAAGGAATGCAATCTCTTATTTTTTTTATAAATGTAAATTATTGTGTGTATGTTATTGCTTGCTTGGTAAAACTTTTGATTAGTTCTTTGGATCCCTTGGCTGGGCGTCATTTAGGATTAGTTCTATAATGTCAATTTGTATTGAATTTAACTCTAATCATAACCCTTACTATCATCTTAACCTAAGTAATCTTAATTTGCTAAAACCTACACCAGGTAATATATAAATAATTAAATAACTTTCCTATCTTACCTTGAGTACTAATTTTATAAATGTCAAACCCTAAGATTGAAAGGTAACCCTGGCCCTTAACTAATTAATATTATACTTATAAACCAAATTGAATTAAACCATGATCATAAACCTAATTATATATCCCAACTTAAGAGTAGAAACCTTGAATTTAACCTTAAAAATCCTTTCCCCAACCATTAACCAAATTGAACCATTACCCTAGAAGATTGAACCAAGCTAAACGTTGACCTTAAGACTAAACCAAATCACCCTAAACTAGAACTCAATAATATATTGAACACTTTAAAACAAAATTCAAACCTAACTTTTTTGAATTAATGTTGGTTTTTAATCTAAAAGCTCTAACTATAATTCTATATCTAAAACCAAATTTAGCACTTTAAAACTTAATTCAATTTATTAACTCTTGTCTTAATTGAAACCTAAGCATGTAAACCTAATCAAACAGTACAAACCAAATTGAACCCTAATCCTAAAACTAATTAAACATTGATATCAAGGTCTCAAAATGATACATCATAAAAAAATTAGAAGAGACTTGAACGAATCAGGCATCTAATTAAGTAACCCTCCCTGACCATCAAGAGGTGGAGGTGTCCACATCAGTGCGAGTACGAGCCCAAACTAGACCCTTAGATGGGTAGCCTAAATGTTTATTACCTTTGCAGAATGGAAGGCCATGTAACAAAATATTGCCTTATTCTATAAAAAGAAATACCCACCCCCTAGTGATATATATATAGTAAGATCTTTTTCCTAATTTTATTATCAATTTTTTTTGTTAGAAGACGATGATAGTTCAAAATGATTTAGAAGATAGGGATAAAATGAGAACCATCATTCCTAGAATGAAGATGCATTATTCCAAGTGATAAACCCATTTCTATCATAAAGCAACTCCTCCATCCAAAAAATTAGTAATGAGAAATCCCTACATCAAGTAATCAATGGAGGGCTCATAAAATTGATCAAGTGATCAACAGAGGGCTCATAAAATCCCTAGGTCAAATCAATTGATCCCCAAGGGGAGATAAGAATCTCATTAAAAATTAGAGACAGGACACTCCTAAATGCGTATCATACAAAATAATTATTGCCAAGGTCTTAGCCTCTAGACTAGAAGATATCCTACCCAAGATCATTAACCCTACACAAAAGTGTTTTGCTAAGGATATTTATGCATATTGGAGAACTTGATAACCTATTGGAAGACTTTGGATTGAGAAACATTTCTAGGATAGAGTGTGGGCATGCTCAAGTAATTGATTATGAAAATGTCTACAAAAGGGTGGAATGGAGTTTCACTATGATGATGTTGCAAGCCCTCCATCCAATATTAAATGTCAAATGGTGTCCTCTCTTATGATTGGTGTCAAGGTTTTAGTAAAGAAATTAATGGGGTTAGATCATAATTTTTAGGACTCTCTAGATCAATTGTGAAAGGGTGTCCTCTTGCATCCTCTTTATTTTTTATTGTTGAACATTGACTCGTTACATTATCTCCTTAGAGATAACCAGTTGTCTCTAAAAGTTAGAGGATCTACTCTCCAAATAATTAATAAGTATCTAATGTACATAGTTTGTTGATGATATATTTGTATTCTTTTTAAGCTAGAAAAGTGCAACACGAGTCATTTAATGATCAAATTGGACCTCTTTTATTTGTATCTGGCAGTAAGATTTATGTCTCTACATCTATCTTATTGGGGCTAAATATTGAGTCCCCTACCTTGTGTAGTAAATATGGTATTGGATGGAGATTTCATAATTAAGTGGTTAGGTACCTAGGGATTCCATCTATACTAAACCCTAACATATAAATGAAATGTTTCTTTATATCAACAAGAAAATCTTTGGAAAACTCAACAACTGGAACTCTAATTATCTCACTTTGGTTGGTAGAATTCAAGTATGTTAAAAGATTCTCTCCTTGAATATTGGGTGTAAGTTTGTCTTCTTCCTGCTCATTTTATTTAAATCAATTTGGTCTTCCATATAAATCTATTAGGATCATTTCGTGGATAGCCAAGGGATTACTTTGGAAATAAAATGGATAGCCAAAGCTTCATAAGGTAATGAATTATGGATTATGATTAGAATTAGGATTATTATACATGGTTAGGGATAGGCTTCACATGTAAATTAGTTCATTACCTGACATGATCTACACTTATAGTTTGCAAGAAGGTTTTCAACTTGGTGCCATACTCTATTTTTGAGATCTTCTGAAATTGCTTTTGTAAGAGATGTTTATCTCAATACCTGTATATGTACATAATATGATGGTGCTTCCCCATACATATATACTCAATATACTTTACACTTTATATGCAACTTCTTATATTTTCACCTTTACATCTTTTCCCCCTTTCTAATGTAAATGCCAAAGGTGAATTTTACATGGTTATTCCAAAATGTGACAAGAAGTCAAAACATACCTTTAGAATTAGTGCCATTGTCTTGTCCCAGTTTTCTTGTAACATCTTGTTTGTGTGCAATGTAATCTAAACTTATGCTGATAATTCTATCATCTGATCAACAATGGAGAAATTGTTAGCATGTGCTCTATGACATGAGTGTTTTCGACACCTTTCTAGAGAATATTTTTTATTAGCCAACTACTTTTTGTAGAACTTCATATGACCAGGTTTACAACAATAATGCATGAGTTAAGTTTTAGATTTTGATTCTTTGAAGAATCATGAAGTTTTTTGTATCCTTTCTATATAGTAGAATTGTCCCCTCATTCCCAAAAGCCCCAAAATTCCCCTCATCCCTAGGTGACTTAGTTAATGGGGATGCCTATTTTAAGTGTTGAGATTTGTACTTGAGCATTTTTGAGTATATTCAAACCATTTTCTTTATTCTGACATATTTTATTCATGAACATATGACACATTTTGTAAGTATATATGCAAGATGAACAATAATTTTAACTATCTATAGAGCATTATTGGATAAATATCACATCAAATTTATGCATTGAGATAATTCATACAAATAAAATTGACCTACTTGATTAAAAAATGTATTGATAACGTACCTAACAATGTATCATAAGTGATCTTAATGTGTTGTTTGGTAATGTAAGACTCGTTATCACCTAATAAGACCTATTATGTGGTAGTAAACATATGAATACCTATCATAACGTATAATAGACATAATGACTTATTAGGACTCCCATGTCCCCTTAAGACACACATGTATGGATAACCTACCTAACAATGTACATCATGTAAGTGATCTTAATGTGTTATTTGGTAATGAAAGATATAATCAATACAATGAATACAATGAGTAATGATCTTTAAATTATCATGTGCAAGTCACTTGTTTTTAATATTACAGTCAATAACTTAATTTGAAACTTCAAACAACATTAATTTAAACATGCTTGAATGTAAAAGTAATAGAACAAAATAGGAGGTCATTACTTAAATTGACAATTAATTTATAATAATTTATCAAGTGCACACACCTTTAACTTTCAAATAGAAGTAAACTCTCATTTTTGAATTAGTTTGTACAACATATTTCACAATATATGTAAGACAATGTCAATGATATATTTATAGTTCATTGAACTCATTTGAAACATAAAATTGGTTGAACGCATCTCTTCAAATGAGGTCTTGTAAAATAAAAATGTAAAACAAAAACACACATGTTAATAAACACATAAATTAATATTCAAGGTATCTGAACTATGTAAATATATATGTGTAATTTGTATGTACTTACTATGTGAAATTGCACAAGATGTTGATGTTCGATCCACTTTAACACTTAAATTTGCATAAATTGTAATTGAGACCTGAATAAGAGGTACATAAGTTCTCTAAATTGGTATTGACAACACAAACATACATGTAATTAAATTATATAAGTACATATATATAAAAATAATACAATAATGAAAAAACTTACATGTGTTTGATTTAAATGTAGTCATCCCACTGTACCATCTGCATCCTCTCTCTTTTGCAATGCATTTATGATTGTCTCATTCTCGTCCATTGAAATTGTCCATAATACCTTATTGGCGGGTCTCCCTTTGTACCTTTCTAATTTGATATTTGTTGCCACAACCAAATGAGAATAGTGTAAAATCTTCTTTTCGGTTTGGTAGTCTTCAAATGCTGGCAAACCATTTCTTCTTGTTAGGTATCTACGTAGCCAGGTGCCAGCTACAACAACAGACCCGATTGGATACTCAAAACCATCATCGTCTACTTGATGACATGTCATTTTTTTCTTAGGTTCCACACATCTAGCTAGCCAATACTCAGTTTGTTCATCATTATCACTAGGTGCAATAACAGCATAAACATGTCCTACAAGATAAGATAAAGTATAGAAACACTTTAATCACTTGTGTACATATGCAAATTATATAAACTGAAGCATGAGATCACAAAAAAATCTAATTAAATTGTGCATACCAGGTTCTATGAGATCTGAAATACGATCATAGTCTTCTGATGCAAAAGTAACATTCTGGCCTTCATTTACTATATCATCTTCAAAATGTGTGTCAGTAGGTGCTAATGATCTTTGTTGCCAATCTTCAACCCATTCTGTATTCTCACATTCTTCCCATTCACCTGCAAGACAAAATTGACAAAAACAAGCAAGCTCCCTAATCCATATAGTCCAAGTGTTAGAATCTGAACTCCTAAATGAATGCCATTTAGCTGAACCACTAATTGTATCACAATCATATCTTGAAGGGATATTATTTTCTTCAACTAGGTAAAAGAAACGTTTGATTGTAGAGTTTTGACTTGATCCCGTGTATAAATATTTGCTACACCATTCGACAATCTCATGTGCATTTTTGAATTTAGCTCTTTCCTCAAATTTTAATTGCTCTTTACTAAGGGCTCTCTTCACACATGCACCAGCACCATCATGTTCTCCTTTACCATGTCTAGCCTCAAAAAAACTCCACACATGTTGGATGCTAGTTTTCTTATGTGTCCTACTCAACCAATAGAACATTCTAGCATTCTTGAATTGTCCTATACAATTATCTGACCATATCCAATGTTGTGTCATTTGAATTTGTCTCTCTTTTAAATTATCATAAAAGACCTTGAAACAATATTGGACAAACTCAGATGAATGGAGTTTATTATCACTTAAATAAAAAATGGTACTCTCTCAATATTTTTTGATCCTCCTCTGTACTATCAGGTGCATGCCTATAAACTATATGAACATAAATTGTTACTTGCACTGAATTGTAATATTGTGGTTGTACCTCTTCTTGTGGTACAAGCGTGTAGTTCTCTGCAAAGTCAACAACTGAAAGTATAGTACCAATTGGAAATGTATTCTTATATATGCGAAATTGTCCATCAAGCCATCTAGAATATTGAGAGTGTTTAACATATTTTGGTATGATCACACTCTTAAACTCATCCATAAATGCATGACAACTAACTTTATCTGTAACTAGATCACACCTTCTTCCAAACTTCCCATCCTTCAATGGATATTCAATAGTTTTGAATCTTTTTACCTCAACTAATTGTTGTCCAAAAGTAGTCAATGCATTTTCATGCAAACATTCATCTAACAAAGAAAGATTTTTGCACATATCACATGTACTAGAAAGACATGCATTGAAAAGAAAGTATTGATCATTAGGTGGCTTACAAAACAAACCTGATATGAAATCTTTTATAGTTTGAGGTGGTATTTTTATACCACATTCTTGCAACATTTCTTTACTATGCATGGTACCACGTATAGATTGAAATACATCATAATGGTAACGAAATTGAATATGAGTTTTACAACAACATGTGATTCTTTCCTTGTTAATCCTTACATACCATGGTTTACACTTTTGAAAAGATCTTTGACTAATGGTAATATTTAATACCTTACCATCTACAAATTTTTTAAACAATTCAATTTGAGTCATGTCCAAAAGGTGTTTAGGATGTGGATCACGTATTTTTGATCCAATTCTCAATTTAAGAACATCTCTTGAATTAGGTGATACTCTTGTATTATCATGCCAAAAATTTTCAATCAAACTTTTGATTTCACTAGTAAGTTTCATATCACATCTCGGGAGTCTACCACTAGAAGTCCATAAAATATTTGCTGGATCATATTCAAAGTTAACCCTTCTCTTTACAGCTCTTTCTAAAGTCTTACGATTCACATTAAGATATCCACTTATGTTGGTAATCAATCTTTTGTCAGATGTTGATTTGTTAACTAAAGCTGTTGTTATTGCTCGTCGTGCTGCATTGTTATCTTTAGACCGACTTCTCTTTCCGATAACATCAAAGGCACTAGCAACAATGGATACAACTTGTTTTAAAGACTCATTTTTATTCTTGGGTTTCGCATACATTCCCAACCTTCTCATTACTTTTCGCATTTTAGACATTTTAATTAGTTGCAACATTAGCTGACATTGAAACCCAAATTTTTTATTATAAAAAAAATGCCTATACAATCTATTAGCATGTGTCCTAATTTGTCTCCATGAAACCAATCTCTCAAGATTATCTAACACATCATTAGGAATATGAAAATTATGTTCAGACACTTTACTATCATCCTGACATGTTTGTTCAGTAGTTGGTGTTTCTATGTCTACATTCATGCAATTTTTATTTTCAAACACTTTACTATTTTCACTGTTATTTGGGATTTGAATATCATTTTCAAATTTTCTTGGCATTTCTTTTGGGGTAGGCATTTCAATTGGAGTGTTTTGTGCATGATCGTTTGACAATTGCTTCTCATGAAGAAAATTTAAATAGTTTAAATCGTAACCTGCTTCTAAAAAATCACCAATTTCATCACGAGAGAAAATTCGAGGGTTTGGAGACACACCTGTATTGAACGTATAATTAGAATGTGCACCTGAATTTTCTTGTATTGGGTTCTCTTCTTTGACTTCTTCATCCATCATGGTATCTTCAATGTCTTTCTCCTTTGAAACATTGTTCAAGTCTCTAATTCTCTATCTTCTCTCTCGTTGACGTTGTGCTTCATTCTCTTTATTTGCTGCAATCTCCTCATCTGTCAGAACTCTTGCTTTCTTCTTTCTTCGTTGTTTTGATCCCATGTTTGCACTAGTTTTGAACTTGAATCAATAGCCTGCAAATTGTATAAGAGGACAAGAAAATAGAATAAGCGTGACGAAATTCGGTGTTGCAGGTCGAAACTGTTGTTCAATCATTTCAATCATTGAAATTGGGTCGGTGGGGCAGCTTTTGGGACCCAATAGGTACATCAGAAATGGGTACCCGACTTCTTAAAAATCGAGCACTCAATTTTTTAAAACTTGGGTACCCGTTTACAAATCGGGTAAAAAATCGGGTGCTCAATTTTTAAAAAGTCGGTATAACGGTTTAAAGAAATCGGGCACCCGATTTTTGAATTACAAATCGGGTGCCCGTTTCGTGAGACATGAGCGGGAATTTGGCATGGCTCCCGACTTTTGCATGGGGTTTTGCCTTGGGAAAAGGCATGGCATAGGCTTGGTCCCACCAAGCCATGCCTTTGTACTCCTTTTTTTCCCTAAGGCATTTAATCGACAATTTCTGATATTGTCATAATTTTTTTATAGTCATTCCTATTGAATTTTTTGACGAGACAAAAACCCATTATAGGTCTTGCTATTCTGATTTCAAAAATGTAAATTTTATAGTGTTATTAGTTTATTTTCTATTTTCCCATTATTTATTAATCAAAACTATCTCCTAAACGTTAAAATGTGACATTCACTAAAACTTTAATAAGTTTTTTATTTTATAATTTTTCTTAAATTAATTTATATGTCATCAATCTACATACAATTCTTTTGATGTTAAAAAAAAAAAATTGAAAAAAGTGAGATTTTGATCAAATTATGTGATCCGTACACGAGAGGTTTTAAAATTTACCTTTACAGCCAATTAATAATTAATAATAAAAAAATTATTCAATAAAAAATTAAGAAAAAATATTTTCATCAATCTTAGGTGTATTAGGTAACTCCCTTTAAAAGGATTTGCAAAAATTCATTTATTTGTGTCAAATTATGGTGTCCGTACACGAGCATGGTATGGTCCTGAAACAGGCATTTTGAAAAAGTGGTTTTTAAAGATCCATACCAAAAAAATAATCTATCATATGGGTGCACAAATAAATTACATATTCAGAAACTAGATTCCAAACACTAAAAATTTTATTTCTGGAGTTTTTTAATATTCAATCTCTAAATACCTCAAATTTTGACATCAATTGACAAAAAAAATTCAAAAATAGGAAAAACACTTCCACTTTTTGGCCAAAAGTGAGACCTAACTTCTTGCACTGACCCCTTGTATTTTGGATATCTCAAGCAATTCAGATTGTAAAAGTGTGCATTTATCTTAATTAGAGTGCATTTTAGCTTTTATAAATTGGATATCACCTCATTATCATGGCATTTAGTATGTCAATCACATTTTCTATCATTTTCTATCATAGCATTTATCTTATTCCTCTGTTTGGAATTAAATACTAATCTTGTATTTTGGATATCTCAAGCAATTCAGATTGTAAAAGTGTGCATTTATCTTAATTAGAGTACATTTTAGCTTTTATAAATTAGATATCACCTCATTATCATGGCATTTAGTATGTCAATCACGTTTTCTATCATTTTCATGTTGGCATTTAGTATGTCAATCACGTTTTCTATCATTTTCATATTATCTTAATATCTCCTTCACCCATTCAACATATTCAGAGTGAATATCTCCTTGCAGTATATACCATCATTCAAAACATTTAAAATTATTTTGGAAGGTAATAAGTTTTGAGAGAAAGACGTCTTATTAAAATCTCAAGGAGGATGAGATCAATGGAACTAAGCTAAAGAGACAAGACAAAAGAAGGTGAAATTCATTTATTATTATTTGTTAATGTTTTAGTGAAATACTTTACAAAGGTAGGATTTTGATGTTATCTGATGGAATAATAGTATATTCTAGACTTAGACATTTCGTAAGCATCTTGATGGAAGTAAGACAAAAGAAGGTGAAATTCATTTATTATTATTTGTTAATGTTTCAGTGAAATACTTTACAAAGTAGGATTTTGATGTTATATGATAGAATAATAGTACATTCTAGACTTAGACATTTCATGAGCATCTTGATGGAACCAAGCTAAAGAGAGAAGGTAAAAAAAGGTAAAATTTAGTTTTTATTGTTTCTTTATGTTTCATTGATATGCTTCAGCAATGTAGGATTTTGATGTTACTTGATGGAATAATAGTACTTTCTATACATAGGCATCTCATAAACATACACAATGTGATAGTAACTTTAAAGATTTAATGTGTTTTAATGTTTGAAAAATTTGACTCTCCCAAACTATATTGTTATTGTAATATTTACCAAAAAAAATCATATTTGCAAGCGTCTTTAGTAAATATAATCATTTGTCCCTTTTAAAGCAAAAAATTGTCCACACAAATTATTGGGTTTTCATCCAAAAATCATGTCATTGGTTTAAATAAAACCCAACAAACATATAAGTAGTTTTGACTTGTCAAGTATAATGTGTGTTAAAATTTATCACAACTTATATATGTTTAGATGTTTTATGTTGAAATAGTTATGATGTAATATGAGTTTGAGGTCACAACTACAAAATACATAATCATGTAACCCTAGATACTAACAACATACAACAATATTAGGACACTTACCTTATAGAGAAAAAAAAAACCTATTATTTTTATTAAAACGAAGTATAAGATTACAAGTTTACAATTTGGAACTTGTCATTTTTCAAAATTTCAACTAATAAGAATAATAATTTGTGGAACTCTCTTGCGTGCTCTTTCTCATAGTATAAAGATAACTAGAATTTCACTCAAAAGTCTAAGATATATATACATTTGTTTAGGTATTCAAATTTCTCCATCATCTAGTTTTTTTTCCTTTGTGCCTAAATTTCTCTTGCCACCTATTCAAATTTACCTACTTGTCACCTATATTAATTCTTTCAACATTCATCATGACATGTTGTAAGCCTCCACATGGACGATAATTCAAACTCTTCTTGAATTTTGCATTAGTGTTCCATCTCAAGCTAGCTTCCATTAAAATGTGTCTTATGCATGTCTTCCAAAAGATTTGAGCCATTGTTGATTTTTATTGTCCTTTCTTTTTCATTCGCACTCTTAAGTATACAAAATCTTTTCATGATTCTTGACATTCAATCTTTCTTCGCCCACTCTCTTTGCCTATGCATTCTTCTTTGGTGCATCATCTTCCTCAATTATTAGGCTATTTGAATGTTTTATTAGTTATCTTTGTTCCTTCGTGTTTAATATGCATGTCATATATCAAGGCATATTATGTGATCCTCTTCTTGTTCATGTTCATCTGCACTTTTCTATTCCCCTCTTTGTGCCCCTCATACACTCTATGTGTGTGAAGTCTTCAACTTTTATTTTTTAACTTTTTAATGGGGCTCATGTGCAACTATATCTTTTATACATACTTTTTATTTTACGTATAATTTGTTTTCAAGTTTCTTAGGACTCTAGATTCATGAACTTACCATTGATTATAACATTTGGGATTAACTAGGGATGCTCCTACATCAAGTGGGTGATTAACAAGGGATTAAAAAGAAAATAAGTGTAAGGTGTAGATTCAACCCAAAGGAGTGCATACCATAGAACAAGGAATGAATAAATACCATAAAAATAATTTGTTTGAGAGAAATTCAAGTCATGTTACTATTACCATGACATTCAACACATAGATTAATGCATATTTGATTACCTAGTCAATTAAGAAACATCCTTTCTAATTAGTTTTATTCACTTGTATTTTGTAAAGTAAAAATCATAAAAATCTTGTTGTAATATGGATATGGTAGAATGTGTCTTGCAAATTATTTAAATTCTAAATATTTAACAAAATAATAAACGTAGATCTCGTTAAATAACTCCAAATAATTTAGAAGCAAATATAAGTCATACATTAGACAAGAGCCTACAATACAACGGTAAATTATAAGCCTCTTATGTAGGAGGTATCGGATTCAAGACATTTTAATTATAATAAAATTCTAAATATATATTAAAAAAACCAATATTATATTTATAAGACTCTTTATTTAAAAAATATTCTACATGTATATTAGAAAGACCAATATTATATTTATAAAAGTTTTATGACATTCATCAAATAATTATTATAATCCAACTTTGAGCTATACAAAGTTGATCAAAAAATCTCTTTTAAAAAAAAAACCCTACTTTTACAATCTTCCTTACTGATCATAATTCTTGTACTATACTTGATCATGATGATTACGTTCTTTAACGTATTTGGAGAAAAACTTTTAAGAGTTGAAATTAAACAAGATTTCAACAACCTTTCCGTCAATCCAATATCATCCAGAGGAGAATTGAAGGTCTTGTCAACACAACAATTTTTGAAATTCTTACTTGGGTTATGTCATAAACCTAATTAATGTCACAAAGTTTAACATGAACTACTTATTTTTGTGTGTGAGAATTGTACGTTTGATCTAAAAATAGACAGATTTGAGTAGTTTCAATGCACGGAATCCACATGTATTGTATTCCTTCATTGATGTTCACTAAAAATCTTTAGGTCACATTTTGGACAAAACAATGACATTGCAAATAATTTCAAATGTTGTATTCTTTCATTGTTGTTCACTAGAATTCTTGATGCTTATCAAATTCGTGGATTTTACAATCCGAACAAAATAATTAACAATGCAAATAATTTAACATGTGGATTTTATTTTGTTGTTATTGTTTTAGTGGTTAATAAAAGTATATAAAATATCAAAAAGATTTTGGTCTATTAGTAAAATTGAAAGGTAATTAGTGATTTTTTTAAGAATTAAGTCTTCCATAAAAATATATAAAGAAATTAGTGAGATGACACAATATAGTAAGGACTAATATAAAATAGAGATAGTTATAACGACTAAAAAACGAAACATACATTCTGAATGATGTAGGTATTGTATAGAATGGTGGACTTCTCTAGTCCTATTTGAACATTTTTGCGTGGGAGTGTAAATAAATTTGATATTAATCTGTATTTGCTTCTATAGTTGATTGCCAAGCAATGTTTTGGATCACACTGAATGATCTATCATTACGAGTACAAGATAGTCCCATACACTGTCACCATATGTTAACCCATACACTTATGATTGGTGTTGTGGACTATAAAACAAACTTTATGCAAATAACACACATTGAATCTAATTTAAGAATAAATACAAATATTTAATGAATTGTGAAAATATACTTGCTCTTAAAGTTAAAAATCTAATATATTAAATTTGCTCCAACCAAATTCAATTTCATTGAATAACTACATCTTACTTCAATAAAAGAAAAAAAACATGTGAAAAAAAATTGATAGAAAAATTCTCAAAAAAATCACCTTGTCTCATAGTTGTTCTCAACTTGAAATTTTACATTTAAGTTTGCACACAAGCAAAAAAAAAAAAAAAAACTTCCATTAAAGCAATCAAGACACATTTTCCCTTCGAATTCAATTAGTCCATCATATAAAGCTCTTCAAGAAATTTACTGTAGTTCATCATATATGACATGAAACAACAACACCATGCCAAATTGAAAAGCATAAAATAGAAGGATAACTATTGTAATATCATACTACTTTTTTAACATGGTGGATTATAGATGTAAAAACTAGTTCAGAAGGCCACTCATTTTGAGACAATGCATATTTACAAATATTCATAACTAGCTGAAATAATTGTTTGCATTTGAAAAAACACACATGAAAACAAGAAACTTGAAACACTCCCATGTAATCACCCAAATTTAGACTAATTGATTCCGTTTCATTTTTGACTTAGGACTGTCATTTCTTTAATGAGCTCCTTGAAATAGTATTTGCATTCTGATTTATGATTGCAATATTTGACTTGAAAACAATATATAATATAGAGGGTGTGGATGAGGTTGTCGATTATAAAATTAAATTAAATTTACTAAAAATGTGATGAGTAAATTTAATTTGTAATATATGTTGAGACTGATTGAAAAGCTATATACAAACAAAATATTATAAAGACATTTTCAATCACCATTAAAGGTCATAGATTCATGTCAACAATATTAATATGTGGGCTCTACACTTTATATTACAGATAGAGGAGTCCTATATCTCTAAACAAATTTGTACCATACATTTGCTTGTCTTTTGTCAAATGTTATGTGGATTTTATGCTAAAACATTCTTTAGAATTTGGACTATGCTATTTTTATAATAGTAATGTTTGTTATTGTTTTAAATTGTTAAGTAATGTTTTTTTTTCCAATATTATCATTTCAAAAAAATATTATATTTTTTTTTTGAGAGGGGTAAACGCTTTGACCTGGAGCTATGAACTAGTGAGGCTACAAACGGGGGACCTCATCCCCATTAGATTTGAACCTTGATGGCAAGGATAACAACACAACAACTTAACCATCACAACATGCCACTATTGGCTTCAAAAAAATATTATATAAAAATTAGTCAATGTGATAATAAGTTTTAAAATGTTGTGTCTTAGTATGCACAATTTCTTAGCATATATTTGTTTGTTTGTTTGTTGTCTATTATTATTGGAATTTTATACTAAAATTATTGTTGAAGTTGTGAAATATTTTTATAATAGTAATATTTGTTTTTATTTAAAATTATTAAGTAATATATTTTGTTTCAATCTTATCATGTATAAAACTATTATAAAATTTTAGTCAACACATTATTCAATATAATAATAAGTCTTGAAAATAATATATTTTAATGCGAACAAATATTTTTACTCCTTAAAACTATCTTGTCACTATCATGTGTGCAGTAAAATCATCATATTTATTTATCTTTAATAATTGTAATTATGTGTACTATTTTAAATAAAATTATATCCACTCAAATATTTGATTCACTATCCAAAAGTTATGTAATTTTTTAAAATAAGACCTAGCTAGCATATAAGCAATGGGCTCACCATCTAGAAACTATGTTGAAAATTTTCATTGTACAACATACATGCTTAAATGTTTTATGTCAATATAGATATGATGTATATGAGTTCAAGGTCACAATTACAATTTACCTAAACATGCAACCCTATATACTCAACACATGCAACAACACAAGGAAAGTACAATATAGAACAAAAATCCTACTAATTTAATTGAATGGAAGTATAAGGTCAAAAGTTTACAATGAACCTTGTTATTTTACATCAAATATTTCAACTAGTATGTAGCTTAATTTGTGGACTTGAAACTCTCTCAGACACTCTCTTGTAATAGAAGGAGAACCCACAATTCCACCTAAAACTCTACAACTTATACATTGTTTAGGTATTCAAAATTCCCCACATCTAGTCATTTTTCACCCAAACTCATCTTGTCACCTATATTTATGTTGACCTACTTTTTAGTTATATTAATTCTTCCCACATTCCCTTGTTCATCACTGATGAAGGGTACTCTCCTTATTAACACACATGCACACACAAAAATGAATAACAATAATTTGCAAGAACAAGAAACTTGCTTTCTATTATCTCCAATGAAATGAACTTACAAGATTCAAACATATGATATGCAAAGTCACTTGGGCATTTTTCTTATAATATTTTGCAAGCCAGAGCCACCATCTACATCCCTAGAATTGTCCTAGCTAATCCTACAAACCTTCATTATACAAAAATATTTTAATCACCCAAGAAGGTTCTAGAAATTTAAACCCTCAACTTTGAGGTCATTCATCACTAAAATATTATTATTCATATTTTATTACATTAGAATAGGCCCCAAAAAACTTTAGAACTCAAAATAAATTTTGAAGGAATTTCATTGTCTTCTACAACGGGTAGACAACTTTTGGAGACCATAATTTATCACAGTTTCCTCGATTAGCTTTTATAACCCCATTTGAGAAATGGCCCAAAGTGCTCTACAATGTTTGACTCACACAAGCTCTAGTCAGTCAAGTTTTGACCCCTTTTAGGAGCCTTGAAAGCCTTCAAAACCAGAATCAATTTTTTTGTACTTTGTTGTCAATCCCAAAAAAAATCAATATCTTCAAACTAGACTTGATCTTGCAATGAAAATTTATTGGAAGGTTGATATATCCAAAGTGAACCTTCACAAAATAAATAAAAACATCCTAAGCTCCAACAATGTACTTGCTCAAAATAGTAAGCTTCCAAAATAAAAATTCTACATTGAGATAACCCTTAATGACAAGAAAAACCAGATAATATTTTTGGGTGATGTGAGATTGCCCTTACACCCAAGATTGTCTTGCATCAATCATGACATGTATTATAAGCCTCCAAGTGAATGATGATTCAAACTCTTCTTGCATTTTGCATGAGTGCTCCCTCTCTGTATCATCCATCAAAATCATGCATTTCCTCTAAAATCTTTAAACTAATGGTGACTTTTATTTTCCTTTCTTTTTCATTTGCATTCTTATCTACATACACATGAGCTTGTTCATGATTCTTAACACTAAGCCTTTCCTTACACAATCTTGTTTCCTATGAGCCCTTCTTTGTTGCATCATCTTCCTTAATTTTTAGACCCTTATATATTTTGTGCTCACCCTTTACATGTTTTCTTGGATCTTTTTACGTTCCTTTATGTTTTACATGCATGTCATATCTCTAAGCCTATTGTATTCAATCCTCTTCATGTACATGTTCCTTTGTACCTTTCTTTTGTTTCTTTTTTGTTTCCCTCATGCACTCTATTTGTGTGAAATCTCTAAATTTTATGTCTAATCTTGTAAAGATGAACCCATATAAAAATTATACCTTCTATGCAAATCTCTATTATACATAAAATATATCATTTCTTTTTTTGGGACTATATATTCATGACAACTCAATTACATGAATTTTAACAATATGGATAGACTAGAGATGACCCTATATTGAGTGGATATTTAACAAGGGATTATAAAGAGAAAAATGTGAGGTGGGGATTTGGTCCAAGAGAGTGCATAACATAGAGCTAAGAATGCATAAATATCATACAACATAATATGTTTGAGAGAAAATGCAAGTCATGCTATTCCCATAACATCTAACACATAGGTTAAACATGAGGTCTTCACTAATGGGGCAATACAACACCATGTGTGTTCATATTGGTGGATTTAAAATGGGAAAAAAATAGAAATGTATTACCTATATGGGGGATTAAGAGGGCTTATTAATGAAAATGGGTGTGGGAGGTATTGGGTGGGTATTGAAGGAGGCTCACAAAAAATGATTTTGTAGCAATAATTTTTTTAAAAATAGGGGTATTTTTTGTATATCATGAGTGCACATGTTATAACCAAAGGTCACTAAGTGAAGCCCTTGTGAGATTAGTGCATAAAACAACACATGTGGCTCTTAATGCACATCTTCTTACCTAGTTATTTGAGAAATGCCATTTCTAATTAGTTTTATTATAGTATATATTTTATGTAGTAAAAATCACAAAAATATTGCCAAATGTGGATGTCGCAGTACGTGTGTTCCAAATTATTCCAATTCTCAATAGTATTGACACAAAGATAAATGAAGATACTAATACATAGTTCCAATTAATTAGAATCAAATGCAAGCCATGCATGGGGTTGCAAGATAACTTGATCTATGAGAGCTTCTTGTGGTAAAGTACAAGGATCACGAGGCCTACTCTCTCCAGATCTGATGTGGTGTTGGAGGACATATTGCACCGACATCATCAAGCACAATAAAGAGTTTACCCTACATACTAAAGTTTGTAGGAGATGTTATACCCAATTCTTATAGTCTAAAAAAAATCAATTCAATCATGCATTTATTTTCAAATATGATAAGAAATACACATTATTAAAGTCAATTACCCAAATTATATATAAATGTCAAAAAAATGGTACTTCATTTGTAGGATTTTTAAAATCAAAACCCTTCTAGATTTGTAGTAAAAATTTGCATGAGGATTTGATTTAAAATGATATATTTTTTCAATATCTTGAACATAAGAATCCTTATAAAGTATTAGTGGCTAGTGTGTTAGATAGCTTTCAATCTTCAAATACGATTTTGCTATAAATTATATAATCTTGAGAACCGTATTATCTCCTTGTTTAAATGTATTATGAACATGAGGTTCAAATCCATATTTTATGCACATATGATGTTTCTCTATGTCTAATATTCCTTCTCTCAAACATAACACAAAATGACTATAGTGTCAAATAGCTTTGTTCTTAGTTCATGCCACAAGAGGAAGCTATTGCCGAGGCTCAATAGTTAAATGGTGATTAATCCTGCTTTACCAACCCAGTCAAATTATCCGGATTTTCTTTGTTATTGGAATTTCAAGAACTCTTTAATGTGCAACTTGCAATATTTGTATAAACTATTTTGCGGACCTGTCATTGGTGTTGCAAAGGGCAGACAAAGCTATTTGCAAATATCCATGCAAGAGAAGGCATGAGAAACTATTTGTCTTCATCTCTATTGCAGTCACAGCACAAGGGTGAACATAAAAAATCAAAATAGATGTCGTCTAAAGTTTATTATTATTTATTTTGACCAATTATTGAACATTCCAATTGCTTAGTTGATTGAAAGTTCCTAAATCTTACTTAATGACCCACCTAAGATGTTACTGGAGTATGTGTTGTATTTAGAATAATATCCCATTTACGTTAATGTTATGAAATATATGTTGATTTAATCTACATGATTCTTTCTATCATAACATTGTGTTGCCAATGCACTTGTAATTTTATGAATTCACATTTCATTTTTCCAAATCCATTTCACAAGATTTTGATTAAGATATGAAAATGTGGGTTGTAAGGAGGGGTGCTTGGTAATGGTGCTTAAACCTACTCATTCATTCTAGTTAGCTACTCAGAATTGCTATAGACTAGTGTGTATGCAGTTAAAATGATTCTTTCATTGAAGATATGTTAATAATGGTTGGGTCATACACTAGGGAATTAAATTGGATGATCACAAATTAAAGATCATGGACCCTTCCCCAAAAGGTATGAGATTTAATTTCAAGTACCGGATTTAATTTCAAAGGTACAATATTGAAATGACTTGTCTTTTTATATAGCGTGTAGCTTTCGTTATTTCTCAATTTCTCTTGATGTTGGGTGTTGAAAACAATTCTTCAATTGTGTATTGGCATTGATATTTACACAAATGACAATATTAACCGAGTAATGCAGAGTTTGCAATATTAACCTTGTACATCTCAGTATTAATCAAGCAGTGAAGAAGTTTGCAGTACTAACCTTGCAAATCTTAGTATTGACCGAGCAATCTATTAAAGAAGTCATTTATGTGTAAACTGAGCAGTTGGTTAATAAAGAGAATCATGCTTACAACTTTGAATGAGTGGTCGGACATCAAAGGAGTCACAGTGTTAACCGAGTGTTTAGTCCTAGTGTTGACCGAGTGACAACATAATGTAATTGAGAAATATTTTATTAATTGAGGCCAACTATTTGAGTATTTATTTATTGTTTTGAAAGGGTATTCAAGCTGACTTGTTTAATCTTATGATATATAAGAAAGTTCAAGTTGTGAGGATAAATGTACAGAAGTGGAATATGAAATAAGATGGATATGTAAACAAAAGGAAGAGTAGGAAAGTGTGGAATATAAGATACAAAGAACATTTGATCAAGAAGGATCCAAAGGTCAAACTAGAATAGAGATACGAATCTACAAAGAAAATTGCTTAATCGATCATGTCAAAATTACTATTGTTATCTAACCATTGTAGCAATAAAAGAAATCTCTTAACAGAGTTGACTTGACAATTATGTTGTAAATCCTCTAGGAAGGTGACATTTCAAGATTGAAGTGTTTAAATACTTCTAACCAGACCACTTCTAATAGGGTGATCTAAATCCTTTAACAGCGTCATACTTAACAGTATGTTTTGTAACCTTTAACATGGTTGGCTCCTAATATGACTCACTTTAGAAGAGAGAAAATTATTGTGACTAGTTGCAAGGTGGTTTTTCCCAAATTGAGTTTCCACATTAAATCTTGGTGTCATCTATGTTCATGTTGTTTTTTTATGCTTTATGGTTCTACAACTAAGTTACTAAAGTTATTGAAGAATTACTATCAACATCATCCTAATTTCTAAAGTTAGTGGATTGTCAAATTCAGGAAAAAAAATTAAAGATATTAACTATTGAAGGAAGCCCTTAATAGATTCCCAACTAAGAAAAAGGAAAAGGGTATTCTAGTAAAGAAGTGTGCTAGTTGCTTAGAAATCCACTAGATTAAGAAGAAATGGTGTAATGTTGTAAGAGCAAGTATGGAGTATATCACTCTTGATGGTAGGTTCACAAGAGTCTGTAACTACCACTTTGTTTTTCTTAATCACTTTAGACTTGAGGTTAAAGTTTCTTTTCCTTTCCGTCTTTATGATTCTCTGGTTAAGTGCCTTGAAAAGTATTGCAAGAACCCATCTAACCCTATTCTTCATGAGGGTTTAATGTGATTAATTATTGAGTATTGTGAGAAGCACAAAGTTGGGGATTTGTTGGAGACTAAAAATCAAGAGAAGTCCAAAGAGGAGTCTTGCAAGAAAAGGAAGAGGGAGGTGAAACAACACAAGAAAAGTAGGGTTGTCATCTCAGACCCGAAGGACTCCTCGAATGGCTCTTCCAATTCAAAGTGTCTAAATCGGAAGAGACTTCTTCATCCACTTCTACTGATAGTTTTGAGGATAATTCTACCTCCTTGAAGACTGAGGACCAAGTTATTGAGAAAAATGGTAGTTTTGAAGGGAAGGAGGTTAGTTCTTTTGATGATGATGATTAGGTTGATTATGAGGAAAAGGAAAAGGTTAACACAAAAGATGAATGTGGGGAAGGTAATGAAGATCTCACACTCCACAAGGATAAGACTAAAGAAAAGTTGGAAAAAAAAAAGATGATAATAATGCGGAGTGTAATGTTGATTTTGACAGAGGGTATGGTGTGGAAGATGAGGAGATTCTAGAGGATGATAATTATGCCAGTGATATAATTGAGGAGGACTATATCGAGGAAGCTCAAGGGTTGTCTCCTAGTTCATAGGAGAACGAGAAATGTAGTTAGAACACTAATTTGAAAGTCATTGTATTGAAATCTCTAAATGACATTAGTGATAATAGGGTGGATTGTAATACTAATATTGAATATGACACTGTCAAAGCCTAGGTTACTATGTCGTTGGACCAATCTCAGACTAGAAATAAGGATAAGGAAATGGTCAACTTGAAGATTCTTGACATTGTTCAAGCCAAGTATTCTAATTCATTTTAGTTTGGCAACTGACTTGTTAATGAAATTCAGTCAATTAGGATGGAAATGAAGGATGCTAGAAAGGAAATTGGTGATGAGAAGAATACTGATTTGAGTAGTTTGGTTAAGGAAATGGAGAAAAAAACTAAGAATTTTACTGAAAGGACAAAGAAGAATGAAGCTTTTCTAGTCACCATTTTGCTCCATAATCATGAGCAACTAAAGGCATCTAGGATGAATTACTTTATGAAATGCTACAAAGTTATAAGGTCATTAATATGGACAAGGATGAGGAAGACACTGAAGAAATCATGGGTCCTAGCAAGAGAATGAGGGCCAATATGAGAAATAAGACGTGGGACACCAAAGTGGAAGAGCCAAAAGCAGACTCCATCCTTTAGACTTTGCAGAAGTTGGAAGATCTAGAAAATTAAACTGAGTGTCTTCTCCTGGACTTGGTCTAGTTTTTTTTTTTTGTTCTGGTCTTTTTTTATTTCTATGTCTTTGTTGGGCTATTTTACTCTCGCCACTTGCATTGTTGATGTTGCATATTTTCTTGTTAGTTTTCTTCTTGTTTTTTGCTGGTAACTACTTCATGAGTGTCTTTCTCATGTGTATCTTCCTCTAAGAAGCTTTTTTTGTAAAGGGGTTTGGGTCCCTTCAAAACCTAATTTTGTCTTTAGTTCATGAATAAGTTACTAAAGAAATAAATGATCTTAAGGTTGCTCTGTTAATCAAGTATTAGTAATATTCTAATGTTAACCAAGCTAATCAGTATTGCATAATTAGTTGAAGTTTGTATTGACATCTAAGGGACAAGGATTTTTTTTTGTGGTAACTGATTCTCCCCTCCCCTCTCAGTTACTCTTTTACATTTCCA
This sequence comes from Cupressus sempervirens, assembly GCA_028749045.1. Classification (NCBI taxonomy): domain Eukaryota; kingdom Viridiplantae; phylum Streptophyta; class Pinopsida; order Cupressales; family Cupressaceae; genus Cupressus; species Cupressus sempervirens. The sequence continues at coordinate 170,256,716 of CM053788.1, read as the reverse complement.
ACACTTGGTATAAGAGCATTTGGTACTTGTAGGAAAGGTTTTAAGGACCTAAGTTAAAGATCAAGATGTCTTATAGAAGGGAGATTCCTAAGCTCAACAAAGATAACTTTTCAACATGGCAAGAATTGATAAAGCTACATCTATCAAGCATCAGTAATATTGGTCTATTCTACTTGGAGAACATATATGCGCCAGCACCTAAACCTATGAATGTGGAGCAAATGAAAGAGGTAAAGGATCACAATATAATGATGATTGATATAGCTTCCTCCCTGAACTATTCTAAATTTTATGAGGTCAAAGATTGTCCTACTGAATTTGATATGTGGGAAAGTTTTAGTGTCTATATAGTTGATAAAAATGTGCAAAGAGCCAAGGAAAAAAGCTTGAGAGGCAGGTTTTATTGAATGAAAATGAAAGAAGGTGAGAAAATTGTCCAATATAGTGAAAGAATCCAAGAAAGTGTGAGTGCAATTAGAGCTATAGGAGGAGCAATTGATGATGAAACAATAGTCAGCAAGGTACTAAGAACATTTCTTCCTACTTATGTATTAGTTTTTCAGCAATTCAAGAGATGAGATGCAATCCTAAAAATGATATAACCTTGGATGCACTCGTGGGAAGATTAATTGCTTTTGAGTTGGATAACTTTGATAACTTTTCTCCTACTTCTAGTAATCTTGAATCTATATTTAAATCCCAACTAACCCTTGGTAGAAAATAAGGAAAGTTAAAAGGAGAATAGGTTGATAGTGATGAAGAATATGATTTAGATGAAGGCCTTGAAGTCATTGAAGCCCTACTTGCAAAAAAAATATCAAAAGGGAAAGGAAAATTCAGAGGAAAAATCCCATTGATTAGTTTCTCATGTGAGAGATTGATCATATTGTTGCAAGATGTTCAAACAAAGAAGACAAAGATGAGAAAAGGTTCAACAAGTTCAAAGGAAAGAAAGACTTCAAAAGCTACAAGGACTACAAAGACAAAGGTAAGAAATCATGTTACATTGCAAAAGATTCTGATAGTGATAATGATGAAGCTGAAGTAGTTTATATTGCTATTAAGGATGAATCTAATAATGAGGAAAAATGAAAAGATGATAGTTATCTCTCAGGTTAGCAAAAATGATACATAGATCATAGATAGTGGTTGTTCTTGTCACATTACTGGTGACAAAACTAAGTTTGAACATTTAGAATACTATGATGGTGGAAGTGTTAGATTTGAAAACAATGAACCATGTTATGTCAAAGGAAAATGAATGATAGCATTACCAGAAGGAATAAAATGTGAAAATGCCTATTGGGTTGAAGGATTAAGGCATAATCTATCCAGTGTAGCTCAATTGAACAATATAGGATACAAAGTAGAATTCATGAATGGAAAATCTAAACTATTGGATGGAAAAGGAAACTTAGTTGGAACTGGCAATCAAATAAAAGGAAATTTGTTTTACTTAGATCTCACTGAAAGTACATGCTTGCTAGCTCAGATAGAGGAAAGTTGGTTATGGTATAAGAGGATGTGTCATGCTAACTTTTATAACCCAGTTACCATAAGCAAGAACAAAAGAGTAAGTGGCACACCTTATTTGAAGAAACCATAGATGGACATGTGCAAACAATATCAAATTGGAAAGATGAGCAAAATAAATTTCAAAAGTAAATCCTACATTTCTGAAGAAGTTCTTTGTGGGTCAATAGGTGTGGAAAATTTTTGTGGAGATATATATTTCATTCTATTTGTTGATGAATATTCTAGAATGATGATTGTAATGTTTTTAGAAGATAAGTCTAGTGCTCTTCAAAAGTTCAAATGGTATTTGGCTAGAGTTAAGAAAGAAATAGGGAATAATCTAAAATGTCTAAGATTAGATAGAGGAGGAGAATTCATCTCAAATGAATTCAATGAGTTCTTCAATGAAAAGAGGAATCAAAGGATAGGTGTTAGTACCTAGAACTCCAGAGCAAAATGAAATAGTAGAAAGAAGAAATAAATCATGTAGATGCTTAAAGTTGTCCCAAACACTTTCAATTAATTTTAATATCTCCCTTGACACTATAATTGATTATTCATTAATTAATTATATTGATTATATTCTTCTACTTATTTTATGAAACAAGTTCACTTTCTTAAGGTATTTAAATTTAATTTAAATACATCTCTCTAATGCCTTAAATTTATTTCATGCACAGTGCTCCATAAATTCCCTCTTTTAATAAATTCTAATTTATTTAAATCTCTTGACTTTATTAAATCCTCTAATCCTATGATTAAATTAAATCCTATATAATTTAATCCTAATCCCACCTAAAACCTAGCCTACCACCCATCATTCTCATCCTCCTAAACCTACCCACTAGCTAATCCCACTTTATGATCCTAAATACTCTTAAACACCCTTTTAGCTCCTAAGTGGTTGCTCACACATGTGTGAGAAACTCAAAGTCCAAGGAGCCCCTTTCATTAATTTCTCCAAAAGGACTTGTACATCCTTGTCCCCCACTCAAGGTTGCTCCCACATGTGCGAGCAAATCTTGAGCCACTCAAATCATAAAGACTCTTTTTTACTTTTGCATGGTTTTTTATTTAGCCCATGTGTCTCCCTTGTGGTACCTATGTGGATGCCACAGAGATGCCACCTCTTCAAGGTCTCCCTCAAGCCTATAAATAAAGCCCTTGTCTCAAGCATTTCTCATCTCCTTCATTGCATTGTTATCATGCTAGTTTAGTTCTAGAGCTTTTTCTAGATTTTATGCTTAGAGCTAACCTTTGGTAGTTGTTTGCATTTTAGTCTTAGATCTTGCATTATTATTCTAGATTTGCATTGTTAGTTTTATTTTTTGCATCCACATTCACCTCCTTTGAATGCTCTCAAGAATGGTTGCTTCCATAGCCATCTCTTGAAGCATTCTTGATCATTTATCATAGATTCATACTCATCATTGCACATCATGTATCATGTTGGGATTCAATAGTTGTGTTTAAGGAAAGCACATCCACATCCCTCAATCTGGAACACACCAAAAAGGTCTCATTTGGATGCCCTTATTGAGATGCTCTGAGGTTGCATAAGACTCTTTTCTATTGGTTACATTAGTATAGTGAAACTCAAGCTAGTTAGTAGTTCTTTCGATTTCAATATTTATATATGCACATGTAACTAATGTTTTCTTATTTACACATGCTCCCAACATATTAGGTTTTTCATGTATACATTTTGGCATGTATGGTGGGACCCCATGTCCCTTTTCAAAGAAAATTTTGACCAAAACTTAGAGGTTTCTAAAAAAACTACACATTATCGTCTCCATTCCAATGCAGTGTCATCTGCCCATTTTGTCACTTGTGTATTTTTCATCTATGTGTATTTTTTCATCTGCACACATTTTGTTGTCTATGCATTTTTGTTGCCTACGCATTTTGTCGTCTACGCACAATTTGTCATTTGGGCATTCTCTCATTTGTGCATTTAGTTGCCTATGCATTTTTTTCATCTACACATTTTATCATCTATGTGCATTTTGTCATTTGCACACATTTTGTCATTTGCCTCTTTTTTCGCCTGCGCATTTTAGCGACTATGACTTTCTGATGTCTGCAAGTTTCAACATTTGTGAGTTTTGGCATCTGTGCATTTTAGCATCTACCTAGTTTAGCATCTATGATTTTATATTATCATATGCAATCTATAAAACGTAAGTATCAAGCATAATTTGTCTATTTCTCTTCTTTTGTTTGCATTTAATCATCTTTGTTGTTTTGTCGTTTACAACTGCATTTTGTCATCTCTATTATTTGGTAGCTTTGCTGATTTTTGAAGGATTCTTGATATTTACCTCACTATTTACTTCATATACAGAGATTACTGATCAAATTTTGTTGTAGGAAGCAAACTTTGGAGGACTTTAAAATTAGGAATTGGAATGAACTTTTATGAGTTAACCTCTTGTCCGTTGAATGAATGTTGCAATTAATTTGATAAATCCAACACACTCTTGAATGTCTTGAAGCTAAAATAATCCAAAACTTAATCTTGAATGCCTTAAGGGAACTTATAATCTATCATGTGCTAAACTCAATCTTGAATGCCATGGATTAAAACCTACATGTTTTTCATTGGAATGAATATTAAAATACACTGTTGAGTACCCTAAAGAGAACACATTTTTCATTGGAATGCATGTTAGTGAACACACTATTGAGCGCTTAAGGATCAAAGAACCATTGTGATTAAACACTCAAGTTTGGTGCTTAAAATGAATACACTCAATCTTGAATGACTTAATGGAACTCGCTCTTATCCCTATTGATTTACCATGTGATCAATGATCAATTTACTATGTTGACCTATGATTTCTTATGTTGATGACATTATCAAGTTGGAAAGAACATTGTATGCTATAAACATGAGTGCCTTCAAGCATTAGATAGAAAAATTTAAGCTTCAATTTGAAATGAACAAGCGTCTTTTAAATTCTAAGGACACTTATGTATTCTCTCCTCTCATGCATTTAGGTGATCTTGAGTGCACACAAAATAAGTGGTATTGTTCTTTTTCTAGGAGCCCTGCTTGGGGATTTCATCACCTCAAGGGATGACCTCAACTCTCATGTTCTAATAGAGTATAAATAGTGGGAGTTGAATCTAAAGACACCTATCTTGGAAGTAGAATCTTGGCATTCTAAGCCCCAAAGAACTTTATACCTTTGGTAAGTGAAGGTGGAGATTTGGGTTACCATCTCCTCCCGATTGTGTGACAGTATTCTCTTTCATCTATGGATTTGGGCCTCACATACCTTGTGTATATCAAGGACACCCCTAGTTGAGCTTGTATATCCTAGTTGAAGCTTGATAGGATTGTTGGTGTGTTTGACGTTCTTGAGTGTTTAAAACCTTCTCCATTTGCAACCAAAAGGGGACACATCATCAAAATTAAAACTTTTTAACTTGTCTCGTATATATTTCATTGTTTGATTTGCATTCCAAATTTTAAAAAAATCCAAAAACATTATAAAAGTTCAAAATTCAAAAAAAAAAAAAATCTCAAAAAAAACAAAAGATGAGTTCTTTTTTTAAGTCCTTTTAGTCAAGTTGTCCACATCAATTCCACATAACTTCTATCCATAATATTGACCATCATCATGCATCTCTTGTCTTAATCATTCAAATTACTCCTCAAAATTTCAAATTCTCCTAATAATTTTCTCATCTTCTTAACCACAATCAAATTCCTAATCTTCATTCTAGTCATGTTTCATTATCCACATCAAGACCCAATTTGATTATCCAATCCCATAACTCATCCTTAATTTATTATTTCAAATCATCATCATTATAATCCAATCCCTTGTCAAATTCATTTCTTTCTAATAAATTCCTAATTCAATCTATTTACATCTTTATCAAGAAATCTATCTTTTAGCTTTCATTTATTCTCTTCTAATTCAAGTTTTCATAAAATCTTCTACTTTGGACTTAGGAGCACCACCATAATCCTTGGACTTTAATCCTAGTTATCTTGAATGACCATATTCAAGATTGACTTAAATCAAAATCATCAACCATATTTCTCCTTCATCAAGATTCAATCCAATCTTTAGGTAGAAAGATCTTTCCAAAGTGTGGTATTAGACCTTCATCCTTAAGAAAACTTATCATAGTTGAACTCTCTCACTTGGGATCATTTGGTCATTGCCAATTATTGAGTCATCTATTGTGTATCCTATTCCAACTTGGGATCATTTTTCCATCTCCAAGTCAAAGAAGATATCATCATCCAAATCCAACATGCAATTGTTTGCAATATCATAAGATCTTTATCTACATCAAGATTATCTCAAACCTTCATCCAATATCAAATCAAATCAAAGTCCAAAATTGCTCCTGGTCCTAAGGTCATTTTTCATACATCATCAAATCTTTCACCACTCCTCATCTAAACTTCATGGATCAAAATTGGATCGACCAAATTGTTGGGGACCTTCAAAGTCACATGGAGTCACACCTCCAAACCAATCCATGTACCAAATCAATCCTCAAAGCTACATGTCTAATCCTATTTCATCTCACCTTTCATATGCTTCCTCTACCCTTGACAAGGGAAATCCACCTTGTTATGCTTCATCCATGTATGATTCCCACCACAGCCCACATAATTCGTCAAACATAAACACAATTTCCTAAGAACTTGAGGAACTTAAAAATTATGTCCTTAGTCTATCCAATGGGGGTCAAAAGAAAACATCTACCTTTCAAAAAATATGTCCTCTTTCCCCATGTTTCCAAGACCATAATCCTCATATCCAATCCAACCCAAATCCTCCATGTAATTCCCCACACTTTGAGCTTAATGTCCCAAACAATCATCCCAAACCCCCACCTAATCCTCAACCTCCACGTAATCCTAATCCTCAAAAATCCACATCATCCCCACTTTGTAATAAGTATGTATTTGTCCCACAATCATTGGTAGAAAGGTTATCTAAATCCAAAACTAAAAATAAAGTGATTGAATCACCCAAAGTCATAAACCCACTACCATATTAAGACTTTGTTCTAAAGCATGCTACTATGGATTCTTATTCTCCTCTATATCCAAGAATTCCTCTATCCCATAATTCCCTTATCCCTCAAGAATCATGTATCCCTCTAAATCCATCTCATGATTGCCTTCCTAATTGAGATCAAGGCATTCCCTCTACCACACTCATTAATGGTTCCATTCCATCTCAAGAGTTAACATCCATTGATCCTCCACTTCATAAATATGATCCTTCCACTCCATCCACTAATCCTCCTCCATGTCAAGATCAAATTACTCCATCTCATTATTCCATTCCCTCCACTCCATTATATGATCCTATTCCATCTCATGTTCCTTCTATTCCACCAAACAAACCTCTTATAAGTCAAGATTAAAGTACCCATTCATTTTAATTTCATTATCCCAACCTATCTCACAATCCTATTATCCCTCATGATCCCAATCCTTCACAATATCCCATCAAACCTATACAATCCATTCATGAACCCCATATACATGGACTCACATCTTGTATTTCAAATGATAAGTATCCCATTGAAGAAATAATATCTTAAGATGTTGGTACACCTTCCACTCCTTCCAAATCTTAAATTCCTCTACGAAAAGCTAAATATTCCCATCACCCATATTCCAAGTCCATTTTGGGACCTTATATCCATAATCCACTCCCTTCCCCATTTCCATCCATTTTGAGTCCTTATGTCCAAAATCCAAAACTTTCTCCATTTTCAGACATTTTAGGTCCTTAGATACATCCATCCACCATATCCATGTTTTTCACCTCATCCCCTCATATGCCTATTAAAGATCAACAAAGGCACACATCCTTAATTCCTTCCAATGTTCACCCTCCATAATTTCATCCAATGTCTCTCCATACCACTTATCTTCATGCACCCATACCATGGCCAAGGGAAGAAAATTAGATGTCAAAGATAAAGTGAATAAACCCAAAAATCCACAAAAATACAAGGATCAACATGTCCACTCTAAAAGATATGTTCAAGAAAAGAAAAATCTAATCCAAAAGAAAGAAAAAATCCAAAGGCCACAAAGGCTCAAAATAAAAAATTCAAAAATTATGTGGATTCCAAAGCTACTTAATGAAGCAATTATTCTCAAATAAAAGTTCAAAATGAAATCCAATTTTTTTAATCCAAAGGCTTCCTTCATCCATAAATTCTCAAATCTTCCATCTTCCAACTCCATTTTGGGTCCTTATGCCCCAAAAATCTACCATCTTAAATCCATCATTTCCTTCATCCATTTTGGGTTTTTATATCCAAAAATTCAAAATTTCTCCTCCATATCATCCAAAATTTCCTCCTTTCCATCATCCTTCAAGGTGTGTGCCTATGATGATCTTTCCACCTCCTTCATCCACTCACTCACAAGACTTCTGACCTAGCACCCATCAACCATTTCTTCCTCCCAACCACTCCACCTCCTTAATCCAATTTTTTAAAGAAGTGCTTGATCTCCATTTCCCAACCCATTTCATCCTTCTTTTCACCATCCTACCAACATCTATGAGAAATAGTAAAAATTCCTTGAAAATAAAAAAGAAAGAGAAATAAATATCAAGGGATACCATCCATGTATCTAGATGCTTGAGTCCTCCCTTTTTTTTTCTATCATGTGTCTGATGTCTTCCAATTCCACTTATCCATCCATTCACTTGTCCTCTTCCACATGCACTCTACACTAGGGGTAAGTCCCATCCATATCAGATTTCCTTATGTATCTTCAATACTTCCATCTATCATTCATCATCCTTTTCCATCTTTGATTTTGACTATAATTTTCATTTGATTTATCCATATGCACCTTCCATATCCATTTCTCATTATCCACACATTATCCTACATACTCCCACCATCCTTTCACATATTTGATCTTGACATCATATCCATATCTTGTATCCCTTGTCCTTGTTAGATTCATTTCCTCCATCCTCCATCCATAGTCCTCTATAATCCCATCCTCCTTTCCTATGTCCTTGATCTTTATTATTCCACATGTTTCCTCCATTTCATATTCATACCATCCCTCTTATGTCTTGTATTCATATCTCTTCCACTTTCTTACCTTTGCTTGTGATAGAAACTATAAGAACCAAAAATAACAAAAAAAGTAATAATATCCATGTATGCTTTGGAAACAATTCATGAACCTCCATTTCCTCCACGTGTGTCATTTACACACCATATTTCCATTTCCATGCACCCTTTCCCACCATATCTCCTTCCATTTTCCTATCCTTCGTATGAGGCATTTTAACTCATTTGAAACATGGTCCTTAGCTCCTCATTGTCTGATACCATTGTTAGATACAATTGGTTAATTGTGTGTTGTCTTAGATGTTACACAAATGTCATAATCAGTATTAGTCAGTATATGCCAAGCTCACTTAGACAGTGAAGACAGTTCTCAGTGTCTATTGAGCATTCATTTGTTTGCCTAATTTAGAAGGCAGTGTCTACCGAGTTCACTTGAGCATCGAAAGAAAAGTTGTATAAAGTGAGTGTTAACCGAGATCACTCAATTGTCAAATGATTTTCGTAAGTTTGTAGTGTTAACCAAGCTTCTATTGGTTAACAAAAGAAATCACTTTATACTTAGTTTCTACCGAGCAGGGTCGACTAGCAAAGGATTTTCTTATTTTGTTGTATTGAGTTTAATTTATCTATCTATTGATTCCAGTTGACTAAGGTGATAAACATTGATTATTGTAAGCCGACTTGACAAAGTGGAAGGTATAAGTATAAGGTCAAGTTGTGATTTCAAAGTTTGCAAGCTAGTGTGAAAGTGGAAGTGCAAGAGAATGTGTGAATTATGATGATGTGATTGAAGATCTATTGCTGAGTAGAGGAAGCAAATTTGAAGGATAAGAAAAATATCCTTGTGGTGTAGCAAAGACATATTTGATTAGGAAGGATCAAGTACAAGGCAGAACAAAGATTTGAAATCAACAAATTAGTTGCATTCAAATCAAGTCATCTCATTGTTACTCTCTAACCATTGTAGCAGTGATCTAAATCTCTTAAAAGAGTTGGTTAAACAACTATTTGTAAATCCTCTAACAAGGTGGCAATTCTATTGAATTGTTCTCAAGACCTCTAACCAGGTCACTCCTAATAGGGTGATTAAATCCTTTAATAGGGTCAAACCTAATAGTGTGTTTTGTAACCTTTAATAGGGTTGGCTCCTAGTAGGGCTTACTTCATAAGAGTGAAAATCAGTAACTAGTTGTTATTGGTGGTTTTTTTCAAATTGGGTTTCCACATTAAATCTTGGTGTCAAATGTGTTCATGCTATTTTCTTTATGTGCTTGCAACTAAGTTAAAGTAATTCTAATCACAGATAACATCTAATGGCTTATATGTTAATCTTTTACCAAGCTAATCCAGTTATTACCTAGTTACAACATTTTGTGTGTTTACTGAGCTTTAACAATATTCATATATTTGTTTACATTTGGTACTGACATCAAAAGGGATATGGGATTTATTTTTGTAGTAACTAATTCACCCCTCCCCTCTCAGTTACTCCTCTTATATTTCTAAAAATTGGTATTAGAGCTTTTGGTGCTTGTAGAGAAGGTTTCAAGGACCTAAGCTAAGATCAAGATGTCTTACAAAAGAGAGATTCCCAAGATGAACATAGATAATTTCACAGCATGACAAGGACTTATGAGATTGCATCTGGCTATTATCAGTGGTTTAGGTTGAAAGTATCTTGATGGTGAATATAAGACTCCCACTGGAACATTATCAGTTAAAGATATTGCCAAAAAGAAGAATCATAATATCATGATGCTTGATATTGCATCTGCTCTCAATTATGTTGAATTTGATGAGATAAAAGATTGCAAAACTACTTTTGAAATGTGCAACAAACTGAAATATATCTATGGAGGAGATGACAATGTAAGAAGAGCCAAAGTAGAAAGCCTTAGAGGACAATTTGATCAGATGAAAATGAGAGAAGGTGAAAACATTGAAAAATATGTGGAAAGGATGAAGGCTAGTGTAAGTGCAATCAAAGCATCTGGAGGAGACATCAAGGAGAAAACTATTGTAAGTAAAGTGCTCAAAATTCTTCTTCACATTTATGCAATTAGAGTATCTGCTATTCAAGAAACGAGATGTGATCCAACTAATAAGATAGGGTTGGATTCTCTAGTTGAAAGATTAATAGCTTTTGAGTTAAACAATTATGATAACTATGTTCCTACTTTAAGGAATATTGAATCTACATTTAAAGCTAAGCTCTCGCTCAAAGAAAAGGGTAAAAAATCGAAGTCCAATCAATCAGGAATGTGAAGAAGATGGATCATTAGAAGAAAGTTTAGACAATGATCTTGAAGTTGTTGAAGCCCTGCTTGTAAGGAAGTATTCCAAAGGAATATGAAAGTACAAATGTAAAGTTCCTTTGATTTATTTTTCTTGTGAAGAAATTGGTCACATTACTGCTATGTGTCCAAGCAAGGAAATGAAGGATGAAAAGAAAAGAAATAAGCATAAAGGCAAAAATGATTCCAAGAACTACAAGAACTTGAAGGACAAAGGTAAGAAATCTTGTTTCATAGTTAAAAATTATGATAATAATGAAGATGAAATGGTTTATATTGTTGTGAAAGATGAATGTGATGATGAAGGAGATAAGATGACACTTATCTCTCATGTTAGCAAAAATTATATATGGATTATTGATAGTGGCTGCTCACATCATATGACTGGTGACAAAACAAAATTTGAGCATATGGAATATTATGATGGAGGTAGTGTAAGATTTGGAAACAATGAACCTTATAACATAAAAGGAAAAGGACGTATCTTGTTGACTAAAGAACTTGTATGTGACAATGCTTATTGGGTTGAAGGACTAAAGCATAATCTACTGAGTGTGGCACAATTGAATAACATTGGATTCAAGGTGGAATTCATGAATGGACAGGCCAAACTACTAGATGAGAAAGGAAATCTGGTTGGCTCTGGCAAGCAAACAAAAGGTAATCTATTTTATCTTGATCTCAGTGATTGTTCATGTTTTATTGCTTAAGTAGAAGAAAGTTTGTTATGGCACAGAAGGCTATGTCATGTAAACTTTGATAATCTAGTTAAGATAAGCAAACGTAAAAGAGTAAGAGATATTCCTAGTTTGAAGAAGCTTGACATGGGTCTATGCAAGAATTGCCAAATTGGTAAGATGGGAAAGACAAGCTTGAAAAGAAAATACTATAAGTCAAAAGAAGTCTTGGAAATTGTTCATACACACTTATGTGGACCTAGTGGAATAGAGAGTCATAGTGGAGAAATTTTTTTCATTCTCTTTGTTGATGACTACTCTAGAATGATGACAATAATGTATCTAAAAGAAAAATCAGAAGCCTTTCAAAAATTCAAATGGTATATGGCAAGAGTAGAAAAAGAAACTAGAAAGAAGTTGAAATGCCTAAGATTAGACAGAGGTGGTGAATTCATCTCCCATGAATTCAACAATTTTTGAATTGAAAGAGGAATCAAAAAACAAGTATCTACACTTGGTACACCATAGTAGAATGGCATAATAGAAAGAAGAAATAGATCTATCATGGATTGTGCAAGAACCCTGATGATTGAAAAGAATGTTGCTCTCAAATATTGGAAAGAAGCTATCAACACTATAGTTCATACCTTGAATAGAGTTTAGTTGAAGAAAGATTCAAAAAAGACACCTTATCGGCTATTTTATGGCTACAAACCTAATGTAAGTTACTTGAAGGTATTTGGTGGCAAATGTTACATACTGAAAGAATCTAGAAAAGGAAATTTTGATGTAAAAGGTGATGAAGGTATATTTCTAGGATACTCCTGTAGAAGTAAAGCATATAGATGTTTGAATTTATCTACTCAAAAAATTATAGAAAGTGCACTTGTTAGAGTTGATGAATATGCAGAAAAGAGTGAAGAAGAAAGCAATAAGGAACCTAAAGACTACAAAAGATTCATGTACTATGAACCTAATACCCTTCCTAATCTATCTAAAAGAAAAGATGCTTCAACTCTCGAGTCCCCAAAAACTCCAATAGCTATTGAGTTGCAGAGAATGCAACCTGAGCTGCAAGGACCCAAGTCACAATCAGAGGCTACCGAACTAGTTCAAATTGAGCCTGATGGACCTAAATCATAGACAAAAGGAATCAAGCTTGAAAATGAAATTCAATAAGAAGATGGTGGAATTCATTCAAAGACCAAGGAGCCTATATTAGAAAGATATGTCAGAAGACATCATGAACCTGATCAGATCATTGGAGACAAATTAGATGGAAGAATGACAAGAAGCAAATTAAAAGGTACATGTTTACTTGCTAAATCTGAACCTAGAATTGTTAATGATGCTCTAGAAAATAAAAGTTGGATTGAGACAATGAATGAAGAGATAGAATAGATAGAGAAGAACAAAACTTGGACTCTTGTTACTAGACCCAAGGATAAAAATGTGATTGGTACAAAATGGGTATTTAGAAATAAGTTGAATGAAGATGGAAACGTATCAAGAAACAAAGCAAGATTGGTATGCAAAAGTTACTCTCAAGAAAAATGGTATCTACATCACTCAATCTAAGTATATCAAGGAGATACTGAAGAAATTTGGAATGGAAGATTCAAGACCAATTGGAACCCCTATGTATACTGGACATAAGCTTTCCAAAAATGACGATTCAAAAGAAGTAGATATGACCACTTATAGATCAATGATTGGAAAATTTCAATATGTAGTTCACACAAGGCCTAATATTGCTCTAGTAGTTAGAATAGTGGTAAGATTCTCAGCCAATCCCAAAGAAAATCACATGATGGCAATCAAGAGAATCATGAGGTATCTGAAAGGTACTAAAGACTATGGTTTATGGTACAAACTTGGAGGCAATTTGGACTTGAAAGTATTTATTAATGTCGATTGGGTAGGAAGTCTTGATGATAGAAAAAGCACTAGTGGTGGAGCATTCTTTCTTGGTAAAAGACTAGTATCTTGGATAAGCAAGAAGCAAAATTGTACTTCTCAATCCACAATAGAGGAAAAATATGTAGCAGCAACAATTAATTATTCTAACATTGTTTGGTTCAAACAACTATTGGAAGGAATGAAGGTAGAAATCAAAGAGCTAGTTGTCATATATTGTGATAACACCAATGCAATCAACATATCAAAGAATCCATTAATGCATTCCAAAACAAAATACATTGCTATAAAGTATCACTTCTTAAGAGAGTTTGTGCAAGATAAAGAAGTTAGATTGGAATATGTGAATACAAAGGAATAGATTGCAAACATATTCACCAAGCCATTACCTAAGGATGAATTTCTATATCTAAGAGGCAAGCTAGGGGTCATTCCCCTATCTAAAATTCACTAAATGAAGTTTAGTGAATGCATCAATCATAACCTGTTGAAGATCAATCAGTTGATGCAGAATTGGCAGGGGCATATTGCCAATGAATCAATACTTAAGGTACATTGGAATTTATGGAGTTATTGTCTTTGGTATGTGTTGTCAAAGAGAGAGAAGTTTACTGTCATATCTCTGAGGAATTTTTGGAACCAGAATAAAGATAGAAACTAGAGAGGGAGAAGTCTTCTAAAAAATGATGTATGCTAAAAGAGGGAGGATGTTCTGAATGAACTTGGTAACAACCATTGCAGATAGAATTTAGTGAAAGGAAGAGCTCATATTGATAGAGGGAGTTTTCAAATCCAAACTTTCATTGTGCTATGACATGTTGTGTTTCCATCAATGCCAAAGAGGGAGATTGTTGGCTACAATTAGTGAATTGTGTGTTATCTTTGATGTTACACAAATGTCATAATCATTATCAATCAGTATATGCCAAGCTCACTCATACAATGAAGACAATTCTCAGTGTCTACCAAGTGTTCTTGTGTTTGCCTAATTTAGAAGGCAGTGTCTACTGAGTTCACTCGAGCGTCAAAAGAAAAGTTGCAGAAAGCAAGTGTTAACCAAGCTCACTCGGTTGCAAAATATTTTTGTAATTTTGCAGTGTTAACGAAGCTTATGTTGGTTAATGAAGGAAATCACTTTAGAGTTGGTTTCTACCAAGTAGGGTCGACTAGTGAAGGATTTTCTTATTTTGTTGTATTGAGTTTAATTGATCTATTTATTGATTCCAACCGACTAAGGTGATAAATATTGATTATTGTAAGTCAAATTGACAAAGTGGAAGGTATAAGTATAAGGTCAAGTTGTGATTTCAAATTGTGCAAGCTAGTGTGAAAGTGGAAATGCAAGAGAATGTGTGAATTATGATGATGTGATTGAAGATCTATTGACGAGCAGAGGAAGCAAATTTAAAGGATAAGAAGAATATCCTTGTGGTGCAACAAAGCCATATTTGATCATGGAGGATCAAGTACAAGCCATAAAAAAGATCTAAAATTAGTAAATCAGTTTCATTCAAATCAGGTCATCTCATTGTTACTCTCTAACCATTGTAGTAGTGATCTAAATCTCTTAATAGAGTTGGCTTAATAGCTATTTGTAAATCCTCTAACAAGGTGGTAATTTCATTGAATTGTTCTCAAGACCTCTAACTAGGCCACTCCTAATAGGGTGATTAAATCCTTTAATAGGGTCACACCTAACAATGTGTTTTGTAACCTTTAACAGGGTTGGCTCCTAACAGGCCTCACTTTAGAAGAGAGAAAATTAGTAACTAGTTGCTATTGGTGGTTTTTCCCAAATTGGGTTTCCATGTTAAATCCTAGTGTCAAATGTGTTCATGCTATTTTCTTTATGTGTTCGCAACTAAGTTAAAGTAATGTTAATCACAGATAATATCCAATGGTTTATATGTTAATCTTTTACTTAGCTAATCCAATTACTACCTAGTTACAACATTCTGTGTGTTTACCGAGCTTCAATAGTATTCAGTTATTTGTTTACATTTGGTACTAACATCAAAAGGGATATGGGATTTATTTTTGTAGTAACTGATTCATCCCTCCCCTCTTAATTACTCCTCTTATATTTCCAACAACCATATCATTTGGTCCCCAATATTCTTTCACCTTTCATTTCATCCCTATATCATCCCATCCATAAAGTATCCTCACCCTTCCCATCCATTTACCATTCCTTGGTTCTCCCTTGTCATTGGTTCTAATCTATTCCACCTTCCATCAATTGTTACTTCTTCTAATTTAGGAAATCAATTCATTTATCCTCTAATCTAATCACATCCCCTTCTTCTAATCATTTCATAAAAATCAATTTCCATCCTATCTAACTATCTTTTTCTTCTAACCCAACATTATGAAAACCATTCTTACAATCAAATCAAGTTATTCCTTCATCCATCATCTTATCCAAATTCATGTATTCATCATCTAATCTCATGACACTGAGCTTCATCTCGTCAAAATGAGCTTATAAAAATAATGATTGCAAAAATAACTTGGACAAAATCACATTGAGATTAAATGATTTGAGAACCTTGATCCTTTCACTATAATTTCTAGTGAACCAATCACAAACATTTTAACAAGATTTAATCAAATGATCAATCTTTTCCCTTCAAGATGATTCCTTCCTAAGTCAAAATATCAAATTTCTTCATGACAATAAAGTTCATGGCAAGAACTATGGACTGAATGACTACTTGGTCAGGTGGTCTTTTTGTTTATTTCATTTTTGTGTGTCAATGGCTGCCTCCTCAAGTTTGCCTCGATTGTCAATATCTTGGTGATGCTTGAATGGATCAAATTTACTACATGTGTCATTTGTAGTACAATCTATTTTCTTGATTCTTTGGCACATCTATGTCAATTTCTAAGCTATGGTTATGCATTGCTCACTGAGGGCAACAAGTTAGCACACTTTTCACCAAGATCCTTAACAAGACTTTAGCTGTGCCCAAACCTCTCCAATGAGAATATGGCATTCATTTCATTAGAGCTATGAAATTTAAATCTATGTTCCTAGAGTCTCTATTGTGTTTGAGTCTAGTCCATGTAAAGGAACCTTGTCATCTATGTTGCTATAACACATGGTGCATAACCCCTTTTGTAAAATCAAACTAGGGTGTGCTCTCCCATCTAAACACAACTAAATCCCTCAGTATCATGTAGTTAGGATAAATTTAGATTCATTATCCATGTTTTTGGGGCAAGTAATCATTGTACCATTCATTCATGTCTACCCTATAAATCATGCACAATAACATTTTTAGCCTTTGTTTTCCGTCCCATGCCTATGTCAAGAACATTGAGCAAAGTATGTACCTTTTTCACCCCATTTTCTTCAAGGGGCACCCTCCTCCCTTGTCTTCACAACAACATGACTCTTAGGACTCCTCTCCTCTTTGGGGCAACCTATATTTTATTTTCTTTAATGCAATGTCATTCCAACACTACATCAAAGAGGGGCAAAATGTAGACGCTTAAAATTGTCCCTAACACTATATCAATTAATTTTAATATCTCCCTTGACACTATCATTTATTACTCATTAATTAATTATATTGATCATATTCTTCTTAATTAATTAAATAGGTTCACTTTCCTAAGGTATTTAAGTTTAATTTAAATACATCCCTCTAATGTGTTAATTTTTTTTAATGCATAGTGCTCCATATATCCCTTTTAAAAAAATTCCAAACTATTTAAATCCTTCCACTTTATTAAATTCTCTAATAATATGATTAAATTAAATCCCATGTAATTTAATACTAATCCCACCTAAAACCTAGCCTACTACTCATCACTCTCATCCTCCTAAGCCTATCCACTAGCTAATTCCACTTTATTATCCTAAGTACCCTCCTAAACACCTTTTATCCCCTAAGTGGTTGCTCACACATGTGTGAGAAACTCAAAGTCCAAGGAGCCTCCTTTCATTAATTTCTCCAAAAGGACTCTTACATCCTTGTCCCCCACTCCTTTCCCCAAGGTTTCTCACATATGTGTGAGAAAATCTTGAGCCACTCAAATCATAAAAGGCTCTTTTTGACTTTTGCATGGCTTTTTCTTTAGCCCATGTGTCTCCCTTGTGGCACCTATGTGGATGCCATATAGATGAAACCTCTCAAGGTCTCCCTCAAGCCTATAAATAGAGTGCTTGTCTCAAGCATTTCTCATCTCCTTCATTGCATTGTTATCATGCTAGTTTAGTTCTAGAGCTTTTTAGAGATTTTATGCTTAGAGCTAACCTTTGGTAGTTGTTTTAATTTTAGTATTAGATCTTGCATTCTTATTATGGATTTGAATTGTTAGTTTGATTTTTTGCATCCACATTCACCTCCTTTGATCCTCTCAAGAATGCTTGCTTCCATAGCCATCTCTTGAAGCATTCTTGATCATTTAGCATAGATTCATACTCATTACTGCACATCATGTATCATCTTTGGATTCAATAGTTATGTTTAAGGAGAGAACATCCACATCTCTCAATCTTGAGCACACCAACAAGGTCTCATTAGGGTGTTTTTGTTGAGTTTCCTCGAGGTTGTGTGAGAATATTTTCTATTGGTTACATTAGTATAGTGAAACTCAAGTTAGTTAGTAGTTGTTTCAATTTTAATCTTTATAAATGTGCATGCTACTAACATTTTCTTGTTTACATGTGCTCCCAAAAAATTAGGTTTTCACGTATATAGATCCATCATGGAATGTGCAAGGAGACTAATGATAGAGAAGAATGTTGCCCCAAAATACCGGAAAGAAGAAATTAGCACAACAATTCACATACTGACCCAAGTTCAACTGAAGAAAGTTACAAACAAAACACGTTATGAACTATGGTATGGGTATAAGCCTAAAGTTTGTTATCTTAAATTATTCAAAAGAACATGTTATATTCTAAAAGATGTAAGGAAAGGATACCTTGATGAAAAAAGTGATGAAGGTATATTCTTAGGGTACTCCAATAAAAGCAAGACATACAAATGTTTGAATCTTACTACTCACAAAGTCATTGAAGGTGCAAATGTGAAGATTGATGAGTTTGTAGAAAGAAGTGAAGAACAAAGTAAAAAGGAGCCTAAAGACTATAGAAGGTTTATTTATTATGAGGAGGAACTTGAGACTTTACCTCATAAAGTTTAAGCCAATTAGTAGTCAAGTGTACCTAGCAATTATCTGGCAATTCAACCTTAGTCACAAATAAAGGCACCTGCGTCACAAATAGTTCAACTTGAGTTGTATCCTTAAGTAGTGCAACCTAAGTAATAGTTAGAAGAACCTAAGTTATAGCTATATCAGTCAAAGAAGCTGGAGCAAGAGACAAAAAATCATGGAGAACCAAGTGAAGCAAGTTCAAAATCAAGAAGAAAAGATCTAAGACTTGCAAACTATGTCAGAAGGCATCATGCACTTGAAAAAATAATTGGAGGAGATAGATAAGGCATATTGATAAGGAACACATTAAAAGGTACATGTTTTCTTAGTGAACTTGAACCTATATTTGTAAAAGATACATTAGAAAATGAAGATTGGATAGAGGCAATGAATGAAGAATTTGAAAAAACAGAAAAGAATAAAACTAGGTCTCTTGTACCTAGACTTAAGGATAAGAATGTGATTGGTATAAAATAGATATTTAGAAATAAGTTGAATGATAAAGGAGAAGTAACAAGGAAAAAGGAAAGGCTTGTATGAAAAGGTTATTCTCAAGAAGAAGGTATTCATTATGGGGAAACATTTGCCCCTGTTGCAAGATTTGAAGGAGGCAGAACATTTTTAGCATATGCAACACAAAAGGGATTCAAAGAATATCAAATGGATGTTAAATCAGCCTTTTTGAATGGAGTCTTAGAAGAAGAAGTCTAAATTGAACAACCTGAAGGTTTCACTGATCCAAGCAAAAAAGACATAGTATGTAAAATTCACAAAGCTGTATATGGATTAAAGCAAGCTCCTAGAGCATATTATGAAAGACTACATGGATATCTGATAAAATTTGGTTTTGATAAAATAAATGATAATAGAAATTTGTATATCAAAGAAGGACCACATGACAAGATATTGCTTGCAAAAATATTTGTGGATGATATCATATTTGGAGCACATGAGATGTTATGCAAATCATTTTCTAAAGAAATGAAGAAAGAATTTGAAATGTTTATGTTTGGAGAGATTTAATTCTTTGTGAGTCTACAAGTTCATTAGATGAAGGATGAAATATACATCACTTAATCAAAATACATTAGAGAATTATTGGAAGTATTTGGAATGGAAGATTCCAAACCAATTGGAACACCTATTTCTACTAGACATAAGCTCTCAAAGAATGATGATTCAAAGGAGGTAAATCATACAACTTATAGATAAATGATTGGGAAACTTTAGTATGTGGTACACACTAGACCTAATATTGCATTAGCAATTGCATAGTTGCAATATTTTATGCTAATCCAAAAGAAAATCACATGATGGAAGTAAAAAGAATTTTGAGATACCTAAAAAGAATTGAAAAATATGGGTTATGGTATAAGAAAGGAGGAAATCTTGAGTTGAGAGCCTTTACTAATGGAGATTGGGCAAAAAGAATTGTTACAGAAAAAATGCTAGTGGAGGAGCATTCTTTCTTGGAAAGAGGTTAGTGTCTTGGACAAGCAAGAAACATAATTGTATTTCTCAATCCATAGAAGAGGTAGAGTATGATGCTACAATAGTTAGTTGTTCTAACATAATGTAGATCAAGAAACTAATGTTAGGAATGAAGGAAGAAATAAAGGAACCAGTGGTTATCTATTGTGATAACACAAGTGCAATCAATATATCAAAAAATCTAGTGATGCACACAAAGATAAAATACATTGCAATCAAATATCATTTCTTAAGGGAATTGGTTCAAGAAAAAAAGGTGAGGTTAGAATCTGCGAACACCAAGGAAAAAATAACATATATATTTTCTAAGGCTTTACCTAAGGATGCATTTATGCATCTAAGAGGTAAACTAGGGTTATTCCCCTTTCTGATGCTCACTAAAGCAAAAGATAGTGAGACATCAACCAAGTTGTTGTATATTGTCACACTTCATGTTTGAAATGTAAAGCATATTACACATGAATGGGAACAAAAGGTACACAGTAATTTCAAAGTCTATATCTTTTGACATTTGATGTCAAAAGAGGGAGAGTTTAGTAATGTCAACAAGGAAGAGATAAAAGAAAGAGTAAGGGAGAGTTTAGTGTTAGAGTGAAAGAGGGAGAGTTTTTTATCTCATAAGGAAGATATTCAGATGATGGAATGATTAGCAAAGAGGGAGTAAATGACATAAGTTCATAGTAGAGTGTTGATAGGAAGCAATAGAGATAAATTCCTCATACTTTTATCAGTCTATGTTGACATGTTATGTTTCCATCAATGTCAAAAAGGGAGTTTGTTGAAAACAATTCTTCAATTGTGTATTGTCATTGATGTTTACACGAATGTCAATATTAACCAAGAAATAAAGAGTTTACAATATAAACCTTGTACATTTGAGTATTAACCAAGCAATGATGAAGTTTTTAGTACTAACCCTGCAAATCTTAGTATTGACTAAGCATTTGGTCAAAGAAGTCATTTATGTGTTAGCCGAGTAGTTGGTTAATAAAGAGAATCCTACTTGCAGTATTGACTGACTAGTCGAGCATCAAAGGGATTGCAGTATAAACTGAGTGGTTGGGCATCAAAGGAGTCATAGTGTTAACTGAGTGTTCAACATAGTGTTGACTGAGTGACAATAGAATGTAAATGAAAAATATTTTATTAATCGAGGACGACTATTTGGAAATTTATTTATTGTTTTGAAAGGTTATTCAAGTTGACTTGTCTAATCTTATGATATATAAGAAAGATCAAGTTGTGAAGATAAATGTACAAAAGTGGAGTATGAAATAAGATGGATAACTAAAAGAAAGGCATAACAGGAAAGTGTGGAAGATAAACTACAAAGAACATATGATCATGAAGGATCCAGAGGTCAACCCAGAATAGATATATGAATCTACAAAGAAAGTATCATTCAGGTCAAAATTATTGTTTCTTTCTAATTATTGTAGCAATAAAGAGATCTCTTAACAAAATTGACTTAACAGTCATTTTTAAAATCCTCTAGCAAGGTGACATTTCAAGATTGAAGTGTTTAAAGACCTCTAACTAGGCCACTTCTAACACAATGATCTAAATCCTTTAACAGTGTCACATTTAACAATATATTTTGTAACTTTTAATAGGGTTGGCTCCTAATAAGGTTCACTTCATAAGAGTGAAAATTATTGTGACTAGCTGCAAGGTAAGTTTTTTCAAATTAGGTTTCCACAGTAAACCTTGGTGTCATCTGTGTTAATGCTATTTTCTTATGCTTTATGGTTCTACAATTAATTTACTAAAGAAATAAATTATCTTAAGATTGCTTGATTAACTGAGTATCAATAATATTCTAATGTTAACCAATCTAGTCAATATTACATGATTAGTGGAAGTTTGTATTGACATCTAAGGGACAAGGATTTATTTTTGTGATAATTGATTCACCCCTCCCCTCTCAGTTACTCTCTTACATTTCCAATAGTTGGGGCCATTTCTTTTCTCCAATTATTGCATTGTCTATAATTTTTACTTTATTTTTAGTTACCGTCATTTTGGGCATGTCTTTGTGCTTGCCATTTTATAGTATATTTTTGTTCATATATGTTTTTCCATTGCTATAGTAAATTATTGGAGAAGCTACATTACTAAATTAAATTTGGTTAAATATTAAGGTAACTACTTTTCACTTGTGTATATTTTCCTCTTAGTTTCTTTTAAACTATTTATTTAAGGTCTTAGACTTTCCAGATTCTAATTAGTCCTTAAGAATCATTTCTACTCTTATTTACAATTCCTAGTTATTTGGTATTTATCTTCTAGTTCTAAACTTTTTACTTTACCATTTTGGTTCTAAGGGGAATGAAAACATAATTAGCTAATTAGATGTCACATTTATATAGATTTTGAGAAGATTGTCTTTCTTGACTAATTTTAAGGATCTTTTAGTATTTTATTATTATTTTTAAAGTTTTTTTACTTTTACTTATAAATTAGTTATATTTTCTTATAAATTATTAGTATAATTCAAGAGAATATTGATAGATTTAGTTAAGAATATCTAATGGATGTTTAATCTACATTATCAATTGATATGGTTGATTTTTATATAATGAAGTTAGATAGTGACTAGTGATGTCAATAAATTAATAGTTAAATTTTGCAATAGTTATAATTTCATCTCAAATGAATTATATTAAGATAAAACAATTTTTATTTATAAACTCTATTTAGATAATATTACTTATCAATTAGAAATCTACATTTTATAGTGGAATTCCTGAAGTTCGATATTTTTTGAGTATTTAGATATAATATGGCTTAGAAACCCATTTCAAGATTTTCAATGGATGGAGATGGTTGTTGCATCATTTCAAAAAAATTATCTTTCTATAACTTAATTGGAATACTTGTGTTTAATATTTGGACATTAATCAATATGCCCTATCTAATCAACCTACCCCATGTACTCTTGCCGTGGTAGGAACTATGTTGCCTTGCAACTCTTGTTTTAATCACATACTCATAGTTCACTTTTTCTAGTTACCTTAAATTTTTTTATATCTTTCAATTCATGCATTTTTTTAATGTAATTATTCAATTCAAAGTATTTTTAAAGTTTTGACATTTTAATTATTTTTTTGTCCTATCAGAAATAAAATTGAATACCTATTTTTACCAAGATTGGGAATACACAAACTGTGGAAAAAATGGATTATTGAGGCCACATAGAAATTAGGAATCTATTCCATTTTTGTTGTTGCCTATTTATACAAATAAAGTGTGGAAAAAATGGACTACATGAAAATTAGGTATCTAGTTCATTTTTCAAAATGTGCATCGTCCATTTTTTTCTCGTTAATAATTTCTTATTTTAGTAAAGATAAAGTAACCGTACAATTTGTAGAAAGAACCATAACTTCACCATCTTGAACAATCACTAATTGTTCTTTTATCCAAAAACACCCCAAGCCCAAGCTACCTTCCTTGTTCATTACATGAAGATTTTATAACTTGAACCAATTCATTAACAACAAAACATGGCTTCCAACTGTGCACTTACTACCCACCTAAACCAAACCAAAGACTTGTGTCTTAATTACAATAAAAAAATGGCACTTGTGGAAATGTCATGGAAGAAACTCAAGTCCTTAAAAAACTAGACATCACTAACATCTTTCTTTTTCAAATCCACCACCAAGCCAAAACTTTGTATTATTTATGTAGAGACCAAAAAGGACAAAGTTTACCAAACCCAATCCAACCCTTAGAGAAAGAAACCAAAACTAGATAAGGGAAGAGGAAGTAACACACATAATTCAACAAAGGGCTTGTAGAACAAAGCCTTGAATTATTTCTCAAAGAAATGCATTGCTTTAGGCCTCTGTGAAATCCTCCTCTTCTTGCTAGCCTCCACCCATGTACACATCAACTTAGGCAACCTTGCCTCATCTTTTATTGTTCATCTTGTCCTCAATTTCATTTTTTCAATGTCCTTGTCAATGATTTGTCTCATTACCAGTAATTTCAATGCATTTTATCCCTTCCTACTCTCTCTAAATCTTTTGTTCCTAAATTTAACTTCAAAGTTTCACATAAATGATGTGTACTTTGCCTTAGTTTATCTCCCAAATTTATCCCAATTCCTAGGAATGAAGTTTCCATAATTTCATCCATGCCTTTCAAAGCCTCTAAAGGAGCTAGTTTCATCATCATAAATCTCACAATGTCTTTACCTTCTCCAACAAATACCACACCATGATCATTGAATAAATGTCTATGTTTGTTCAATGATAATTTTCCCCTTGCTAAACATCTCTCCCAACATCATGTAAATGACCATAGTGACTTTGTGATGTAAAAAATTAAACATTTTTTCCATTATCACCTTTTAGTTGTGTCCATAGAATGGATTTTTTTGCTTAAGGAAGGTAAATGTGAATGTCAATTCTATCTCCATGTTAGCCCCAACTGATAATGTTGATTGATATATGTGTAAGATTCATATTAGTTATTATGTTATCATTGATGTCAAGCCCTAGTTGGTTAGAAATTATGCTAATTTAGTAGAGTGCCATATCATTTGATTGATGAAGAGGATTTGATTGACAAAGAGGATTTGAAGAAACTATGATGATGTAAGTGTATGGTATTCAATGGGCACTTGAATGAGTTGGACTTTGATAGTATAATATTGGCTTGATTGCTTTAAATGGTCTTAAGCAAGATGTATATGCAAGAAAATTTAGTCAATGAATGAAGGATTATAATTTTAACGAAGCTACTATAGTTGTCATCGAAAACCTATGAAATAAATGTTGAAGTCTAGTGTTAACCAAGTAATTTCAGTGTTAACTGAGTCAAGTATTGATTGAGCAAGTTTAAATGTTCATTGAGCATGAAAATGGAGATTAAATTAAGAAAATATTCATTTAAGGTTAATATTTTGTTAAAAGTAAGAATGTTTGAGAAGTCTAAGCGATAAGGATGAAGTTAGCTATGAAATCAACAACTGATGCAAGAGCATCCTAGGGAAGTCAAAAATCCTTGATGCAGGGTCTTTGTGTTCATATTTATGGAGTTGCAATTTCCACAATTGGGGATGTGTTCGAGATATATTAGACAACCTTTTCCTAAGTGCACATGATGATCATATTTATAATCTTGGAGTTGGATCCATTTTGGTGACTGTTGGTCGTGTGTTCCTAATTTACTAGCAAACTTTGAAGATTGTATTTGAGAGCTTTGATTTAGAGGGAATTGGTGTGCCTGCTCTTATATTTGGATAGTTGAATGTCACATGGACCTATGATTAAGGGTGCTTATTCATATATGGAATTTTGAGTTAGTTATGCATTGTAAACTTAGGGCATGTCCTAAGTATTTAATTATTTCATGTATTTAATGTTTATAGTCAAGCTGACTTTTATTTAATGTTTATTATGCTAAGCCAACTTGTGGCTTGGTTTAGTATAAGTAGAGGGTCTTTTGGATTCTAGAGTCATTATTATTCATCTAGCATGGAGGAAGAAAGGAGTAGCTTAGAGAGCGAAGCTTGTTAGCAGAGCTAGTAGTTGCAACTTGGGAAACAAGGAGGTTTCTTGGTGGCTTCTAGCACAAGTTTAGATTCTTCTTGGAGTTCTCTACCTGATTATAGATCTAGACTAGCTAGGATTTGGATGTTGTGGGGTCTTGAAAAATTACTATTTTAATTGCTTATGTATTTGGTCGTAACCCAGTAGGCCTCACAACCAAGCATGTTGGATGTAAATCTGATGATTCTATTATGAGAATTAATGTTATTTTGGATCTAAGTCTCTGTGTTATTATTTATATTTCATTGTGTGATTAATTTTTGTGGGTTAGGAAATCTCCTATCTTGCACTTCATCAATGGCTAGAAAAATTCAAGAGAGATCTAATGAAAAAGATTCACTATTTTGAGAGTATGCGCAAACTTTGAGGTGAACTAGTATTAATCGAGTGACTATATACAATGAACATGAGCTGAATGAGGATCTTACATATGTCTTTAGGTGGAAAATTTTGGAAGATTCTAGATTAGCAGAAGTTATCTATTTAAGGAATAAACAAGATTTTTTTGTTGTTGTTGATGATGTTGACATCATTGATCAAGTAAAAAGAAGTGAAAGAAGAAGGTTGTAGACAAGGATAACTAAGCGAGTTGCATTGTGAAAAATCAAGCAAAGAAAATGTTAAGTGGAAGTGTGAGTGTGTAAATTGGAAACAAAAAGATCAAAAGGAAGAGACAAAGTGAAAAAAAAAATTTGAACAAGAAAGGTAGTGCTAATACCTAATAGATCACTTGATTGTTGCTTTCTTACCAATGTAGCAGAAAATTCTCTTAATTGAGTGGACCTAAAAAGTCTTTGAAATCCAAATGGTAATATTCAATAGTAATTTTTGTAAGTCCTTTAGAGTAGGCCACTCTTTACAAATGTCAAGGAGTGATAAGGTCTAGATGATCTTTGATGAAAATTCTTTAACAAGGTCATGCAAAAAAAGTGCACGTAACCTTTAACAAGGATGGCTCCTAACTGAGCTCACTTCAAAAGAGTGAAAATTATTTGGGTTGTCAATTCCAAGATGGTTTTTACCTTTACAAGGTTTCCATGTTAAATACTTGTGTCAAATATGTGACTTCTTATTCTGTTACAAAGTTTATTTTATGTTAATTGTTTAATGTTGCAACTTGGTATAAGCTAATGATTAATCTAATACTCAATTTATTAAGAAACAATGAGTTAATAGTTTAATATGAAATTGTTATAAATTTGAATTATGATGTTTGATGTGGTTATCAAGTTATTGATCTAAAAGTTTAAGAAGTGTGAATTAGTACTAAAGTGTTTTTAAGGCCTCTAGGATAACTTTATAACCGATTGACCCCACCTCCAATCATTTAACAATTGGTATTAGAGATTTGTTTTTAAAGGAAGAAGTTTGGAAGAGGTGGACTAGTATTAACTACATGACTAGATATAATGAACTTGAGCTAAATAAAGATCTAACAGATGTGTATAAGTGAAAAAATTTGAAAGATTCTAGAATGGAAGAAGTTATCTATTTAAGGGATGAACAATATGTTTTTTTTTTTGCTAATGATGTCGATGTCATTGATCAAGTAAAAGGAAGTGGAAGAAGAAGGTGGTAGATAAGGATAACCAAGTGAGCTTCATTGTGAAGATCAAGCAAAGGAAGTGATAAGTGGAAGTGTGAGTGTGTGAATTAGCCAAAAAGAGATTAGAAGGAAGAGACAAAGTGAATTAGAGATATGAACAAACAAGGTAGTGCTAAAATCTAATAGATCACTTGACTGTTACTTTCTTACTAGTGTAGCAGAAAAATATCTTAACTAAGTGGACCTAACAAGTCTTTGAAATCCTATATGGTAACATTTAATAGTAATATTTGTAAGTTCTTTAGAGCAAGCCACTCTTTAGAAATGTCAAGGGCTGATAAGGTCTAGATGATCTTTGGTGAACATACTCCAATAAGGTTGCACTAAAAATGTGCATGTAGCCTTTGATAATGTTGGATCCTAACAAAGTTCACTTTTGAATAGTGAAAATTATTTAAGTTGCTAGTTCCCAAGTCATTTTTCCCTTTACCGAGTTTCCATGTTAAATAATTGTGTCAAATGTGTGATTTCTCATTGTGTTACAAAGTTTATTTAATGTTAACTATTTAATGTTGTAACTTAGTATAAGTTAAATGATCACTTTGATACTCAGTATAAGCTAAATGATTACTCTGATACTCATTATATTAAGCAAAAATGAGTTAATAGTTTGATATGAAGTTGTTATAAGTTTGAATTATAATGTTTGATGCAGTTAGTGAGCTACTGATTTAAAATTTTAAGAAGTGTGGATTTCTACTAAAGTATTTTTAAGGCATGTAGGATAATTGGTTATAACTGATTCACACCTACACCCCACCCATAACACTCTGTTCAAAGCCAAAATACACACTTAGCTAGTTTTTCTCTATCGTTTACATATCCTTTTTGATGTTGAAGGCACACACCTCAATATTTTAACATGATTTTTGATGGAAATAGATATCCAAATTTGTACACACAAAAACCATTACTTCAGGGTCATCCCCCACATGTCACATTTATGGGGAGGAATGGTGGTAGTCACAATGAAAATTTGAGGATAAATATTGGAATTAAATGAGATTTCATTCCTCTAAAAAAACATTTTGGAAATCTTCAATGACAACCTCAAACATGTGCTTAATGCCCATACAGGTCTGTTATCAACCTCTTTATTCTCTTTCCTTCTAATGTGTGATAATTTGGAATAGGTGAGAGATGACAATTTATAAATAATCTGGACTATGTTGCTATGTCAGTGCCAAGCTTTCATGTCACATTTGATGATTGCATTTATGATAATATGTGAGTCACCTTCCACATGTAGTTTCATATCCCCTATCTTTTTGGATGTTCTATTTACCAAGAGAGTAGCTTTAGCTTCTTCCACATTATTTGTTCCATCCATAAGACACTTCCTTCGCATTCAATATGATCACCTTTTGAATCTTAGATTATGAATCTTGCACTAGAAGGGCCAGAGTTTCTCTTTGTGGTCCCATCAAAATTACATTTCCACCACCCTTCTTTAGGTGTTTCCTAAAAAACTACATTAAGTAGGGGAGGAAAAGGATAAATCCCAAAATACCCATTAATGGATCTGGATTTTATACCCAGTCATTCATTTTGGATAAGTCAATATCCCAAAGTAAAGAGGATTGTAGATTGGAGCATCTAGAAGCTCCTACTCCTATTTCTCCTTGAATTTCATTGTTGTATCTAAATTATAACCTTTCTAGTGATTCCCTTATCTTGAAAAATCTATCTATTTCTCTCCTTCCATACTTCCCACACCACATCTTATTAGGCAACTCGAAAGAACTAGATCTAAAGTTTTAAAAGTATATGACTAATTGTTTTTAAAAAAAAAATTTAAATTCTATTCTTTAATTTTATACTAAGTCCCTACATGTTCCCTAATATTAGTTTGTTCTTTAAAAGTAGTAGTTAGTATTATTAATACACTAATGCATAAACTATTTTATGAAGTCTATTATGTTAAACTCGATTAAGACTATTTCTAATCATTTATCTTTCCTCATTTTGTTCATTACTCATTTCATTGTCAATTCACCATATTATAATAGACTAGGGTAAGAAACAATAACTTCCTAACTTACATTTCATGTAAAACTTAATCCTTTACATTTATAATACTCCACAAACATCTTTATAGTCTCGTTAGGGTAAGAGACCAAACAAAGTAGATGATCTTCCTTAACTTTTTTTCCTATTACTTTCAATTTTTAACCATAAATTCAAATAATAAGAAAAGTGATTACTTAATTCTTTATAAAATAGAAGCTAAGATACCTGGCTTTGTAAATCAAATGCATTTACTACACACTTTACTTGCATAGATATATTTTCATGTGACATAATATGTAGATTAAATTTTACAACCTCAAAAATTTACTAACCATGTACCATTCTCTAAATTACTTCTACTACAACATTCATATTATAACATCTTATTAAATTTTTAGCTAAGAATGAGTCTCTTTTACACATCACAACATACTATCTTTATCCTTATCATTACCTAATCATACACAAAGGGAAATATGTGTTATATCATCATTATTACATAAAAGATTTCTTTGAAATAGCATAACATGCTTTTTGTTCCCTTTCTTATTACCCAGAGATGCCATTCTTCTCTTTACATTGTTTTACAAATTCATGATACAAATACATAGGATTATACATATTTATTCCCATAGTAATGCAAGATTTGGAGTACAAGATTCAAGAGATATTCTTCAACATCTACCCAAGAAGGATCCAAAATATAGCCATCCATGAACCATGAGTAATACCTCAAAGTATTTGACCACCCAACCATGTGAAACCATAAATGGTCTACTCCCCTGAGCTTAGAGATAAAACTGTGATCCACATAGGTTCTAAGGAAATCTATGGCTAGGGTTCACCGTTTTACCTAAAATAGTCACAACATAAAAGAGGGACCAAATATAAATGACAACCAGAGGTAATAAAAACATGAGTGAGGGCTTAGGATAAAATGTAGGTCGTATATTCCTTAAATGTTGGGATCAAGCTCCTGAACTAATGTCACTGTGTCACACTTGGGCCTTCTACAGGATGACATATAGTCCCAATATTCCAATCAGACATACACTAACTCAAATGTAACTTAATCTTTATTAATGTGATAACCTAAACTCCCATAACCCATTCATTTAATTAATATTTTCACTTTATTACAACACTCACATGTAGAGCCAACCTACTCAAATTCCTAGTCTCTACTATATAGGATCCTCTAGTGACCATTTTTGGGTCCTAACACCTATATTGAGCCACTTTCTTAGGGAACCTCACTGACCCTACTACACATTCAAATAGGATGTGTGGTCACAAAAAAAAGTCATCAAATCATTGCATGTGGAGGTTTAGGAAGCATTCTTGGGTTGCATACGCTTAGGATATCCCTATATTATAAACCCACCATTTAGGGTTCCAAACACATCATGCACAAAGTATAAGTTTAAATAAAAATAGAAACATGAACCAAAAATAATATTATAAATGACTCTAGTTCTAGTAAAAAGTCATAAAATATCTTGAAAAGGACATTTTGAAGAATCCATTATTGATTCATAAAATCTGACTAAGGCCAGAGTTTCTTAAAAAAATCCAAAATCTAGAATCTTTATTTTAAATCATATGAGGTTAAAACTAATATTGAATATCCGAAAAGGTATAACATAAAATGTAACTTAAAGTATGTCAAGTAAAGTAAAATTTTATAGTTTATGTTTTATCTTGAGGTTGAAATCAGACTTAGGACACCAAAATAATATAATTGACAACATTGACAATAAAATTGTACATTTGTGCGTTATTGTTGCACAGACATAAGTTGCTATTGTGTATCCATTAAACCTGCATATGTTGCACTTTTTTTTTTTCCTGGAGACAAGTAGGGAACCTACACATTCATTATCTATTCCTATGCATATATTCCAAAATAGTATTTTTCAAAAATAGATTGGCCTAGATTGGATGCACATCATGACCTCAACATGGGAGGGTCTCTCTCTCTCTCTCTCTCTCTCTCTCTCTCTCTCTCTCTCTCTCTCTCTCTCTCTCTCTATACATACATGCACATTCAAAGAAAAGAAAACATGTAATTCCTTCTTGATTTGATATCTCACAAAGAAGTCCTCATGCATAGATCACCGCATGGATTCCCAAGAAGTTGTATTTATACTTCTTCAATATAGTTAGAGAAGTTCTTCTCAGGATGCAACAATTGGTATTAAAGATTTATTTATTTAATTATATTATTTAATAAATCAAACTTTAATCATAATTATTATGTTTATTATTATTAATTTGTTTTAAATTAATTATCTTAAAGCCCAAATAGAAAGCTTAACTTTCTTCTAACCCTTAAGTCCTAGGTTTAAATATCGCAGGATGGATTAATTAGTTTTATTTTTGATGGGGAGTTTCTCACACTAAGAGATTTCTTTCTCTATTTGAGGCTTTTTCTCAGTCTTTGCAGGGTTCTTTCTTGATACCCTACACTAGAGGATCTTTTCCTAATCCTCTCCAACCTAGAAACTCACCTATCAATTCCAATTACACTTCTCACTCTCCAATACTAACTAAACAATTCTATGCTCAATAGGATAAAAAACTCAGCAAGAACCTCCATCATGGAAAATGCACCTTTTGATCACCCTCATGTTTTTCTTGATCTTTCTCCAACCTTTTTGCACCATATTTCCAAACCCAACTCTTCAACATCATCAAATGGCTCTTTAAGTCCTTATAGCTCTATGAAACCTAATTAGGCCTCCTACAAACAAGGAAACTAAAATAAATTCAAAAAACCCTTAACAATCCCAACAGATGTCTACTAGACTTTGTTTCATAATGACCTAGATTCAGATATTTTCTAGGTTTCAGGCTCCCATGGTGTCTGTACATAACCTTTCCAAAAAATCCTATTTTTTAGGGTTTCTAGGGAAATGATGGAAATTTCTTCACCATATGCTGAGTTTTCTTTCTCAATACTTCTCCTCTATCCTAAGGCCATTGAATTATCCTACTACATTTATAAAACAAAGTTTTTCTCATCCCAATCAAGCAAACCCATTAAACTCACCTTGCAAGCTTCTTGTTTCCTAGCCAAACACTCTTGGCTTGCATAGGGATCGCTTGAAAAATTAACAAATGGACTCATTCTAGCCTCTCCTTCTATATTTACACTATGTAAAATGTCTTCTTCTTGATTGCAAATGGCTATCATGTTTCCATGGTTGGAGCTCAAGTTGTAGGTATTTCCACACAAGCTGCTATGTACAAGGCAATGAAACAGTGAAAACTAAACTAATTTAAAAACAACAACAAATGGATTCAAAAATAAAAAATAACCATGCAAAAATAGTTTACAAGTTACACCCTAACTAATCCAGTGGTGATAATCAACCTTTCAATCCATTAAATTTGAAATGAAGGTCAAAAACCCAAAACTTTCATTATAGTTCATGTTGATCTTGCTTTCAGTCCATACACAAAATGGTCTCCTATTTATTATAGGGCTTGGATGAGTTTTTATATCCTCACTCCAACTATCCTGAACCTAAGGTTGAGCCTCAGACCTAAGACATGCAACTCCCAACTTTTTAGGAAAAGTTGTCATGAGCAATTTTGACAATTTTGCGCAAATGACCTTGTGTCATTCCTAACTTATCAAGTGTGACTCAAACCCATCTATATTGACCCAAAAACATATTAAAACAATATTTCAACAAGTATCCCTCATTTTTGAGGTTTTTTGCAACTTTGACCCTAGTTGACCCTATTAGGACCTACTAGGTCTTATTAATTAAAATATGACTCAAGCTGTATTCAACCTTCTAATATCTCCTCCTACACACCTTGGGATTTCATCACTAGTAATTATTTGATAAATGGTTGGCTAAGCCATTTAAAGGAAAAAAAGACTATTAGGATTTTCCTTTTCCCTAAGGTTCTCCTACACCATACTCCCTTGCAAGGAAAAGACTATGGTACCTATGGTGAGAGGAACTCCATGTTGATCGCATTCTTCTTGAAGTCACTCTGTATAGTCCATGTTGCTTCAGATTTAGAGGTATGTCTCCACATGGTGAGATGTTCCTTGTAGACCTTGTTCCTTGTGATCTTCTTAACTCTAGTGTCCAGTATTCCTTTAGCTTGAGGTTGCCTCTTTTCAGATACTTGGAGCTCTGTTACATCCTTGTTTAGCTCTGTCTGATACTATACCTCATCAATATCTGGTCCCTTATAGAGTGTTAAGTCCTAAACATTGAAAATTGGTGAAATTGACATGTCCTTGGATAGATCAATTTTGTAGGCATTGGCACCATACTTCTCCAATGCCTTACATGGTCCAATCCTCTTCATTTTAAGTTTACTTGGTATGCCCTTCTTCAATCTGGACTTGTTAAGAAACACCATGACTAAGAATCCTATTTGAAACTACAACTCTCTCCTTCCCTCATCTTTCCTTTCTTTTAGTTTCTGATTAACTTCCATTAATGTCTTTTTTACCTAGTCATGAACTCCTTCATTGACCGAGAAAATTCATCTGCATGCCCACCAGCCTTATCATATTTGAGTAGCTCTCTAAGCCCCATTATTCCTCTTGGATGTGCACCATATACCACTTGGAATGGACTCAACCCTATTGTTCTCTTTTTATTGTCATTGTAGGCAAACTCTGCCTAAGGTATAACTTGCTCCCAACTTTGTCCATACTCCTTAGTCAAACACCTTAGTACATTTCCTAGAACCCTTTTGTTTACCTCTATTTTCCCATTAGTTTAGGGATGATAGGAAAAACTATGAGTTAGATTGGTGCCCAATCTATTCCAAAGTGTCTTCCAAACATTCCACATGAATTTGATATCTTTGTCTATAAAAATACTCAATGGTAAACCATGGAT
The DNA here is from genome assembly GCA_028749045.1 of Cupressus sempervirens. Classification (NCBI taxonomy): domain Eukaryota; kingdom Viridiplantae; phylum Streptophyta; class Pinopsida; order Cupressales; family Cupressaceae; genus Cupressus; species Cupressus sempervirens. The sequence goes on along the minus strand of CM053788.1, from coordinate 170,222,507 downwards.
TCTAACTATTTCCTTAAATAATAGGTGGGATAAATGGCTAGCATCATGTGTAGTCTTGCAGGGTATAAAGTGACTCATATTGTTAAATCTATCAACAATAGCAAACACATTATCCAATATTTTCTTTGTTCTACATAGGCCTACTATGAAGTCCATACTAATGCACCCCCAAGGCCTACTAGGAATAGATAGTGGTTGATGGAACCTTACATTAGATGAAGTGCCCTTAGAATTTTGACATATGCCACATTTTTCAACATACCTCCTCACATCACTTTGCATTTTAGGCTAGTAATAGAACTTTCTACTAAGTCTAGGGTCTTATCAAGGCCAAAATGGCCACTTGTACTCCCATTATATTTCTACTAAATGAGTGTTTCCCTCATAGACCCTTTTGGCACACACAATTGTTTCCCTTTGAAAAACACACCATTTTGCAAGGTAAACTCAACAAATTGACTATGGAAATGATTTTCAAATTTACTACATAGCTTATATGCCTCTGCAAATTTAGTGTCTTCACCATACAAATCCTTGAACTCTTCAATCCCTATACTCTATAATGTTACCTCTTGAACAATCAAAGACCTCCTACTCAAGGCATAAACCACCTTGTTATTGAGCCCCTTCTTATGCTTTATGGTAAAGGTGTAGGATTGCAAGAATTTCATCCAGTTGATGTGTCTAAGACTGAGTTTCTCTTGGGTATTTATAAAGAAAAGTGCCTAGTTGTTAGTATACACAACAAACTCTTTGGGTAGCAGATAGTGCCTTCATTTCTTAAGGGATTGGACTAATGGATATAGTTCCAAGTCATACATAGAGTACCTCATCTTTGCCTCATTGAGCCTCTCGCTAAAAATGCCATAGGCCTTCCCTCTTGGCTTAACACTACTCCAACTACAATGTTGCTAGCATCTCACTCCATAATAAAAAACTTTTCAAAAATTGGAAAAACCAATATTGGATGTGTGGCCACCTCCTTCTTCAGTATTTCAAAACTCTCATTTGTTGCCTTGGTCCAAACAAATTTGGTCTTCATACCTCCTTTTATGGTGTCATTCTTAGGAGCACAAATTTCTCTAAACCTTCTTAGAAATTTCCTATAGAATTAGGACAACCTATGTAAACTCCTCACTTTAGTAGCAGTCCTAGGTGTAGGCCAATGTAGGATAACCTCTACCTTGCTCTTGTCCATTTTTAGATTACCTTGTAACACTACAAAGACAAATTAAATAATCCCCTCCTTCATGAACTCACTCTTCTCAAGGTTCACTATGAACTTCTCCTCTTGAAGCCTCCTCAACACAATCTTCAAATGTTTTAGATGCTCTTCTTTTGTCTTGCTGAATATTAGGATGTCATCCAAATATACTACTACAAGCACACTTATGTAGTCTTTTAGGACCTCATTTATTACCCTCATAAATGTACTTGGTGCATTGGTAAGACCAAATGGAATTACCAACCACTTATAGAGCCATTTATTGGTTTTAAAGGTAGATTTCCACTCATCACCCTCTTTCATCCTTATTTTATAATATCCACTCTTAAGATCAATTTTTGAGAAATATCTAGCTCTACCAAGACAATTGATTAAGTCGTCTATCCTAGGAATAGGAAATCTAGACCTTATTGTTATCCTATTTATTACTCTAGAATCTATACACATTCTCCACTTACCTCCCTTTTTAGGACGCAAGACAACTGGAACAACACAAGGACTTATGCCCTTTCTTATCAATCCTTGGTCAAGAAACTCTTGGACTTGCCATGCAATCTCCTTGTTTTGTTCAAGTATCATCTTATATGCAACCTTGTTTGGCAAAGAGGCAGTTGGTATGAAGTCTATTTGATGACTTATCTCTCTCTTTTTGGGTAATGTATGTGGTGCTCCATCACATATGATGTCTTCAAACTGATCCAACAACTATTGTACTTCTATAGGTATATGTGTTTGCTTTGGTGATTGTTCCTCTCTTTGCTTCACCATGATGGCATAACCAATTTCTTCTCCTTGCTTTAGATCTTTTAAGAATTATTTCCTACTTATTAAGAGTGCATTGGATTCAACCTTTTCCACATTGTCTTCTTCCAATAAAGATTGTATTTTGTAAGTCCATCATAGAGTGTCTTGTCTTAACACTTGCCTATGGTGAATTCAACCCACACTTATTTGTTGACCAATATTATCTACCCTTTTTTCAACCAAGTGAGCTTGTAAGGACACACATGAGGTATCTTAGTAAGTTTTAACTTTTAAACTGCCTCCTCTAAAATCACATTATCACTAGACCCTGAGTCAATAATGACTCTACATATCTTGCCCAATATATTGTATTTTACTTTGAAAAGATCCCTCCTCTGCTTGCATTCATCCTTGATAGGTTCCTTCATTAACACTCTCCTATGCATCAAGTTCTCTCCTTTCTCTGAGTCCAAGCTTACCTTTGTATGATTTTAGTCCTCTTCTTGCACATAACTGATTTTCTTCTCTCCTTGTGAAGATGATGGCTTGTTAGGGAATCTGTAGGTAGGATGTCCTAATTGGCTAGAATTATAACACTTCACTGAAGAAAAATGTGAGCTTCTTCCAAACCCACCCAATCTGCCTCTTCGTCCACTAGAAAAGCCTCTAGCTCTTGCTATAGCTTCCCTTGTTATTGGAGTCTTGAGATTACTTACCTAATCTAGTGTTCCCTTAGCCTCTATTTTCATTACCTCTTCCACTAGAACCCCCTCTATGTCCACCTCTTGAATCTCTACCTACTAGAGTTTTTTTTTTTTTTTTTTTTTTCTATAAAGTTTTTCCTCCACCTTAAGGGCCATTTGATAACAACTATTCAAAGTAGTAAGGGAAAAGAGACTCAACTCCTCTTGTATGTTCCATCTAAGGCCATTAAGATACATAACCACCTTGATACTCTCAACTTCTTGGATTCTAGATCTAAGACTTAGCTTTTGAAACTACTCTGTATAGATAGATACATCTAGGTTTCTTTGTCTTAGGTTTTGTATTTTCTTGTGCAGTTGAATAGCATAGTCTTTTGGTAGATAATTCTCTTTTATCTTGGCTACCATTGTCTTCTAATTGGTTATAGGCTTCTATTTCTCTCTCTCTTTCTTACTACAAGAATTTCCACCAAGTTAATGCTTTCCCTCTCAACCTTGATTTACCTATCTTTACCCTTTGTGCCTCTGAAATATCATCACATTCAAAGTAATTTTCCATGCCTTCAATCCATTCCATCACTACTTCAACATCCATTTTTATAGTGAAAATAGGTATGCCTTCTAATTCTTTACCACTCAATGCCTTTAATGCCTTTAGGAAAGGTTCATCTACTATGGAGGATCTAGTGTATGTGCTACTTCTTTATCTTCTTCCACTTTTCCTTTTCCCTTGTCTTTCTTACCCTCTAACTACTCCTTTACTTTATCTGTAGTCTCAATAACTTCATCAAACTTTTTCTTCATCTCTTCCACAACTTCCTCAAGAAGTCTATTCTTTTTTTGCTGCTCATTTAGATCCCTTGCCAACTCTACATTGGCCACCATGATGTTCTCACATATGGATTCTCCTTCTACTGAAATGGGTTCTTTCTTGATACCCTACACTAGAGAATCTTTTCCTAATCCTCTCCTACCTAGAAACTCACCTATCAATTCAAATTACACTTCTCACTCTCCAATACTAACTAAAAAATTCTATGCTCAATAGGCTGAAAAACTCAACAAGGAGCTCCAACATGGAAAATGCACCTTTTGATCGCCCTCATATTGTTCTTGATCTTTCTCCAACCTTTCTACACCATCTTTCCAAACCCAACTCTTCAAAATCATCAAATGGCTCTTTTAGGCCTTGTAGCCCTATGAGGCCTAATTAAGCCTCCTACAAACAAGGAAACTAAAATAACTTCAAAAACCCCTTAAAATTCCCTATAGATGTCTGCTAGACTTTGTTTCACAGTGACCTAGACTCAAAGATTTTCTAGGTTTCAGATTCCCATTGCGTTTGAATGGTACCTTTCTAGAAAACCCTATTTTTGAGGGTTTCTAGGAAATGATGGAAAGTGCTTCACCATATGCTGAGTTTTATTTCTCAAGCCTTCTCCTCTATCCTATAGACCCTTTACTCCTCCTACTATATTTCCCCAACCAATTTCTGCTCATCCCAATCAAGCAAACCCATTAAACTCACCTTGTAAGCTTGTTGTTTCCTAGCCAAACACTCCTAGTTTGCCTAGGGCTCGCTTGAAAAATAAGAAATGGACTCATTATAATTTCTAATTCTATATTTAAAATATTTAAAATTTCTTCTTCTTGATTCCAAATCTCCATCATGTTTCCATGGCTGGAACTCAAGTTGCAGGCATTTCCATACAAGCTACTATGTACAGGGTAGTGAAACAGTGAAATCTAAACTAATTTCAAAAATCCAAAATAAGCATGCAAAAATATTTCACAAGTTATGCCCTAACTAATCTAATGGTGATAATCAACCTTTCAATCCATTAAATTCAAAATGAAGGTCAAAAACCCAAAACTGTCATTATAGTCAGTATTGATCATGCTTGCAGTCTATACACAAAATGGTCTCCTCTTTATTTTAGGGTTTGGATGAGTTTTTATATCCATACTCCAAAAATCTTGACCCTAAGGTTGATCCTCAAACCTAATAAATGCATCTTCCAACTTTTTAGGAAAATTTTTCATGGGCAATTTTGGCAATTTTGCACAAATGATCTTGTGTCATTCCCAACTTAACAAGTGTGACTCCAACCCATCTAACTTGACCCAAAAACATATAAAAACCACATTTCAACAAGTATTCCTCATTTCTAAGGTGTTTTTCAACTTTGACCCTAGTTGACCCTATCAGGACCTACTAGGTCTTATTAATTAAAACATGACTCAAGCTTGCATTCAACCTTCTAATACCTCCTCCTCCACACCTTTGGACATTATCACTAGTCCTTATTTGATAAATGGTTGGATAAGCCATTTATAGGCCAAAAATGGATATTAGAGTTTGCCTTTTCCCTAAGGTGCTCCTGCACCAATTTCTTTAATTCCTCCATTATAATCAACAAAAGCATATTATTAATATTATCATCCAAAGGAACACTAATGGCTCAATGGAAACTAACTAGCTTTAATATGTTTAATTTAATGTTTATAGTTTATTTTTATATTATTATTTATTTTATTTCCCTTTAATATCTAAGAATATTAATTAACCACTCACATACAATTTAAAAACACGCACAAATAACAAAATATATATTTTATGCTAGTATTTATATTTATACATGATATATGTGTGCACCCATATATGCTCATATAAATTTACCAAATAAATAACATAGGCAAAACACATGATAATACATAGTTTAATTTCATGTCAAGATCAAGAATACATAATTATAAACAATAACACCAATTGATCGAACCATCAAACAAAATGATAAGCATAATCTCTAGACTAGGTGATTGATTTCCTATTATAATTCTAGGGACACGATGGTACCTATGTGAATCATGGTCTCATCTCCAAACCAACAACTATGCAAGGATTTTAAGGCATGATCAGACCTATATAGTCAAGTGGAGTCAATGGTTGGAATATGCACACACCTACAACACTAACCAAAAACATATGTACAAATATAAACAAAAATAATAGGAAAGAAAGGATGAGTGTGATATCATGTAGATATTTTGCATGAGTAAATATGACTCCATGCCCTCATGTGAAAAAGAATAAATATAAGACATGATGGGTTAGAAAGGCTAGCTTAAATAAAAGTCACAATAATTATTAAAAAAACCATATCCATAGTTGTAACATTCATATAAAAATGGTATCAAACCATCTTCTAAAATCATAGTACAAAACATGATCTTAAGTATGATAGTAAAGAAAGTTCAAAACATCCTGTGCAAGTTTAAATCACATAATAGTTCCATGAGGATTGAAATCACAAGATGAGATTATGCCTAAACTATTAACATGTTATTCCATAAGAACATAAGGTTACTAGTTGAATACATATCTAGTTATTAGTCATTTCATCAATAATAATCAAATCATGAGACTCCATATCTCATGATAGACAATATCATTAGGATTGATTTATAAGGTTAGCATGTAGATATGAGATCATTACATATCATAGAGATGCTTTGTGCTAAGAAATATTCAAGATCCTAATTAGTAAACACATTATCAAACACAATCTTACACTATCACATCCACTTAATCTTATAAGCTTATATATAAAACCTATCTTCAAATAATCCTAGCATACTAGTTACAGCTTCTATTACCTCAAATAATATGTTAGGGTTATAGAGGCATTACATTCCAAATAAAAAGGTATGGACATAGAGTCTAAAAAAATGAAAGAGTGGATTTGGAGATATGTTTTGACCAATCTTGGAAGAGTGGTTTGATTTTGATCTGTAAAGGCCCTTGACGTCCCAATTTTCCTTGAAGAATTTTCCAACACTTTTGACTTATTTTTCATGAAACTAATAAATTATTAACATCTTCTACCTCATTAAATAATACAAATGATCAACATCTTCTTCTACATCATTTCACAATACACATTTAGTAGGTCCTTGCAAACCCAGTCTTTGCATCTATAAGATGTTTGCCTCTATTTGCTAGCCATGTAAAGGTCCCCACCTTGGGAAGACATCCATTTCACCGAAAAAGATGAATGGACAACTTTTAACTTCTTGAGTTCTATCTAAGAGGTTATATCCTTATTTAACTAAGTATCTTTTGCACCACACTTAATTTCTATTTATGTCTTGTAATCCAAGTTTTTTTTTTATTAGACTGTAGGAATCGGTGCAACACGACCCCCCTATAAACTGCAGTGCGCCTGGTAAACTTTTTAACGTGACCGATAGCGCTAGCATGACACGCCCATCGGTACCACAAGGACAGGGAGACTAGAACCCGTGACCAACCCCCTGCAACAGGGAAGATTTAGCCAACTGAGCTAGGGCCCCCGCCCATTATAATCCAAGTTATTGATCTAGAGTGAAAAATAGATTGTATTTTTTCTTTGTAGGCTACCAAAATATTTTTGTTTTCAACACTTTTCCAGCCTCTTATGTCTCCCAAGGAACCATTCTCCATTTTTATGTGATGTTGAGCCTTTTTTCCCCAATTTGTTTTACACTAATTTTTGACTAAAGTGATCTCTTTATTATTATTTATGTTTTCATAAGCATTTCACGAGTCATCCCAAAATTTCACCTTTTCACCGTTACCATTTGCCAAGTGAAATGATTTTTTGCCTCTTAAGTCCAAATATTTGTATTTCAAAATCCACACTCAAAGTTAATCTAGCTAGGCATAAAAATTTCAAACCGTCTTTGTACTTAAGGTCTCATTTAACATATGTCAGTTTCTTAGTCCTGCTCCACCAAAACCTTTTCTTGTGCATACCTTATCCCAAGAAAAAAGAGGGACTTTTTCTTGTTTAGTGGCTCTATTGTAGGAAAAAAAATCCTCATTTTTTGATCAATTTTCTTGATAGTCTTCTCAGGGAGTTTGAGGCACATCATTGAATAATTTAGGATGACAAAGATGACAAATTTGAGCATAAGGACATTGTTAGTTGAAGAGAGAAATCTACTTTTCCAACCATCCATTTTTTCAAAGAATTCATCAACCAAATTTTTCTATTAATTACATTTTCTCACTCCACCAAACAGTGGTGAATAAGTATTTTCCTAGAAGTGAGCCCATTCTAATTCCCAAAATTTTATAGATCTCACATTTTTTTTGGGGTGTAGAAAAAAAAAATGGAATATTTATGTAAATTTATTTATATCCTTAGGCCTTGATATAGATGTCAAGGTTCTTGTGCATCATTCTTGCCTCTCTAAGTGATGAGAAACCAAATAGTAAGGTATCATCAACAAGTTGGAAATGTGAGACACTCTCAACATCTAAGGTCATCTTGATTCCCTTCTAGCTACCAACTTTTTTTTTTGGAGATCGGTCTTTCTAAGGCTTTGACCATAATTATGAATAAAAATTGAGAAATAGGGCCACCCTAGAGAATTATTTTAGTTACCTAAAAATTCCTTGAGGATTAATAATAATCAATACATAGAATGAGGAAGAGTGTTTATGCGGGACTCAATCCATCCAATCCATTTTTTGTCAAAGCCATCCATCTTAGAACATCTAACAATTTTTTTTGATTTACCTTCACATAGGCTCTTTTTATATCTATATTAACTACCATTCTCTTTCTTTGTTCATGTTGAATAATATGCACCACTCCATAAGCCACAATAACTCCTTTATAGATAGATTTTCTTAGAGTAAATCCACTTTGTTCTAGAGAAACAACAGAGTGTAAAATAGATTTTAATTTGTCTATAATGACTTTTTAGATAATCTTGTAAATTGTGTTACATAAAAAAAATTTCTGTAGCCTTCAAAGGTTTACAATTTTTTTCTTTGGAGTCAAGACAATGAAGGCATTATTTGAATCTTTTAAGATAAAGTCGCCCAATTTGGATTCTTTTACTACTTTCCAAACTTCTTGAGAAAAGATGTCCCATATTTTGTGAAAGAGACCTATTGGAAACCCATTAGGACCTAGAGCCTTATCATTACCCATCCCAAAAAGAGATTTTTAACTTTTTTCATTAACATGAGGTTTATAAGTATCTTATTATGTGCCTCACTAATGCAAGCATGGATGTTATTCAAAATAACTTTAGAGTCATTTCCTTGCAACAACTCTTGTCTAAAGTCTTAAGTGAAAAATATAACTCCTTCTCATTGAATATCCTATTTATTTGTAAGGATAGTTCTCATTGATTCCTTGATGGAATAGATGCAATTCAAAATCCTTCTAACCTTGACTGAGTTATAGAAAGATTTCAGTCTTTTGTCACCCTCGTGCAACCAAGCTTCTCGAGATTTCTATTTCCAAAAAGTTCCTCTTTGTGTAAAGATTCTAAGTATTCTTCATTCAATATTTTTTTCTTATTCAAGGTCCATATTATCAATTCATCTTCAAGTCTTAGTTCTTCTACAAAGATGTTTTTGCAAGCTACTCTATTCCACTCTTTTAATTGCTCTTTTAAAAATTGTAATTTCAATATAAAATATTTGTTCTCTTCCAATTTTAGATTTGGTGCCCACTAGTTTCTTATGAAATAATTAAAGCCCTTTTTTTGTATCCACATCTTTTCAAACTTGAAGGGACATTGTTATGAAGTTAGGCCTTCCATGATGTATAAGTTGGTTGGAAAGTGATCTAACCTAGTGATGGGAAGAGTGGTAGCAAATATATCCCATGGGGAAGTGGCCTAGTTACCCACGATACAAAAATTATCCAAATTTTATGCAATGTTGGAGAAGATCTTTATTCTCTTTGTCCAAGTAAATTCCCCCTAATTAAAGATTCTTAAAACAAACTATTACTCATAACAAAATTACTAGAATTTCTTTATTTAGCACCATGCTAGCCTAAACCACCATTTTTGTCAATTGGCCTTAGAAAGGATTTAAAGTGTGCACCTAAAAAAAATTCATCCTTCTCCTACTATAGGATGTGAAAAAGACTATCTTAGAGATCAAACAGGCTTGTTGTAGAGGTCAACCCATAAATGTTAATTAGATTAAAACCACCATTTAGTTTCTTAGAAACAACATGAAACCACTACCAAGACTTATCTAAAGATATTAAATTTATGTTAAAAAAACCCAAATTTTCATAATACATTGATTCCCATAGAAGCTATCTGACCCTCAACAACAGAACATTGCAAATTCCAAATTTTCTTTGAGAAAACCACTAACACATTTCCAGTTAAATTTAACACAAGGGCATTATAGCCCCTAAAATTCCACAAAAGAATATTTATTATCCCTGAGAAAAGTGGGTAGCCTTTTCTTGATCTCAATTTGGTATGAGCCAAAGCATATCCAACTAATTCCAACAGGGTTGTGACTAACTTTCTCCCATGTCTTTTTTTCTCCCCCCTTTCAATTCCCTTCCTTTGATGAGGATTAAGAAATTGATCTCTTTATAAGGACACCTAAGAAAGCCTTTTGGCCTAGAAGGTCTTCAACACCCTAGTTTTCATGCATTGTGTACTCATTTTTATCACTAATGCTTTCATCTATGTCTTATGTCCAATGTCTCTACAAAGGCCTTATCCAAATAACACTCTAGTGAAATAGGAATGTCTTTGATGATAATGAACTCTTCTAGTGGCCCATTGAGATATTGAGGTAGAAGGGCTAATGGACTATCCTAAAAGGGTAAATTTTTCCTTAGAGATGGCCTAACCTTGAACTAAAAAAGGTCATCAATAGAGAAAAAGATAAAAAAGAGGGGTAATATTAACTAAGGAAAGACCAAACCAAAAGGCTATAAGGAGCCTTTAGAGGAGAGTCTAGTGATTTTGAGCATCTGAGAGACGAGTCAAAGATCCATGGGTCTCAAGAGTAGGTGAAGCACAAACTTAGGAAGGTCACACAACCCTAAAATGGTGGGACCAATACTAAAGAGAGGTAGAGGACCATGTAATATAGAGCAACCCCTTGGATTAAAAAAAAAACCTAATTTCATTGGTTACATTATAGTAAGTTTTCCAATTGCAAGATAATCATAGATCATCCAAATAAGAAAATTGGTTCTCTATTAGACTCTTCTAAGTGAGAGTAGTCATATTTTTCATGACTTGTAAGAAGTAAAGATCCTCACACCATGTCATGCCTTCTTCTTCAGCTATAAACTGTTAGAGAAAATCACTATACATTTTGTCATTGTAGGACATTCCCCTAGGTGAATGTACACCCCCCATACAATAGCAATATGATTATAGTGATTCCTCTACTTCTATAGGTTGTCTTTGAATGTCATCCCCTATAATAATTTCCACCATTTGTGTAAAGGGATGAGAAGCCAACTAGAGAATGTAGATTCTAGTGTACATGCTAAAGTATTTTGTCTCCACAACTTGGTCATATTTACAAAAGTCCCTAGTTTTTTTTCCAATGACTCGAAGGGTTCTTTCATTATAATATTTCTGTGGCAAGCTATATAGTCTTACATAGATGGGGAATTTATCCATAGTCTCCATTTTTTGTTTAAGTTTAGGGTCTAGTATTTGATATAGAATCCTTTCTTATCCATCATGTAGGGTCCATTTTCTAGTATTTGAGTTTTTTCTTTATTATCTTTACAACCACCAAGAAATTTTTTTAGAAAGAGTTTTGAGAATTATGCCCTTTTCCCATTGAGTATCACACCATTTTCTATCATTTTAAAGGTTTGGCCAAGGAATGCTCCATTTCATGAAGAAAAATGTCTCTTGTAGGTCATTAATAGAGACATTCCATTCATTATTTTCTATCAATACCTTGGCTACTATAGAATAAATGATTGGAGAGGTTTGTTCACATCTCTTTCTTTCTATGTGAGAGCTTTTTGGACAAATAAACTTATGCTCTGCTATTTTGAAGTTAAAGGGATTTTATAGACACATGTTGGCATAGACCCACCAATTTCATGTTGGAAATTAGGGAAAGGCAAGGTGCCAAGGTGGGGGGTGGTGAATCAGTACCTTTGAAAACTTTTAACCAATATCCATATGTTGTGTTTCTTATAACTAATCAACATGTGCATGCATAAACATAACCTCATAAAATAAAATGAAAGTAAACATGTCTAATCTACTTCATCATAAGCACATGATCACATCATAAAATCAACACACATGACACAATGATTTGGTCATGCAAAAATCCTTGGTTAGAGAGAAAAATAAGGTGGGGATGACACCCACATATCATTCACTTTCTATAGCAAGAGGTTGTTTGCTAGGGTTTACAATGGTGTCACTTCTGGAAAATTTCTCTATTAGGAATAATACAATAGGATCTATCAAAATCCACCTTTCTCAAGGATTTCGTAACATTCATGAAATGTGCACTCGGTCAGGAGACTTACAATGAATATTGTTAGGTCTACCTTGTTAAAGGATTTAGCTGCTATAATGGTTAGAATGTAACAATAATTATCTGTTTGATATACAACTTACTTTGTTGAATCAAATCTCCTTTCTGTTCAATACAATATCACCTTCATTGATTGATATATCCTATTCTTCCTTAGTTGTTGCTCAGTAAATTTTCTCTATAGTAGGTTCTTATCCTTTTTGTTAGTGTAAATAATTAATTATTATTACACTTTACTTAATTTTACTCAGGATAATGCATTTTTATATTAGTTTTCATGTAGACACTTAGGAATATGCATAGATATATGAGTTGTCTTGTTGACAACATAGGCATTAGAAACTTATTTGAGCACATGGTGTCTACAACATCTCTTTATGAGATACACCTATGTAAACTTATCCTCTCATCATCACACAAACTCCTGTGCTCAATGGAGGATAATCAACCTTTGGTGGACATGTGTTGAGTTGTAATCCTCATCTCTTTGCTGACTCCTAGTCATTCTTGTTGCCTTTATATAAAGGCACTTTTAGTCTGTATTCATCTCATATCAAATTATCTCATATCCAATTATCAGATATCCATTGTTATCTTGATCATCACTAGTCTCTCTTGTGCTATCTATTGAGCTTCTTGATCTTGGTGTTGAATTGTTGCCTTGGGGGAAAATTCTTACATGGTATCATAGCTATACCAAATTCTTACACTTTTCATTCGATAACCCTTCTCAACTTATCAATTAAAAAAATTGTTCAACAACAACAACTTCTTAATCTAATAAAGATAGGTCCTTAAATATAAATATTTTTCTGCTTTGATGCATGATTCAATTAGGATTTAGGAAAATTCTAGAGTTCACATATGATCAAGATCAACGATCTAGGTTCATCCTCATCATCTTATTTACCTTCCTTTCATGTCATTGGTTTGCATTCTTCCTTTGGATAATAAACAATCAAATCTCTCTTCCCAATAAATCTTTTGAAATATTTTCTTGGATCTTGAAAACACATTTTCCCACTCAATAGAATAGAAATACATTGAATTTAGTGAATTAAAAAACTCTCAGGTCCATCCTATGTATCTCAGTAAAATTCACAATCTTTCTCGATAAAGATGTTTCCATTTGATAATCTCTTGACTTGGTTAACATATTGTTACTTTCTCAGTTAAACCTTTGCTTGGTTAATACCTATCTACTTGGTGCATTTCTTCCTATTTGGTGTATACATACTACCCAGTTACAACTACACTCTTGGTTCAGTAACCATGTTCACTGACTAACTTCTTCAATACTTACCAACTATACTTTTTGTATTAATGACAACACTTGATGCATGTAGCTATAATAATCTCCCCCTTTGGCATTAGTGGAAAAAACTTCTATATGTGTACTCAAAATTGACTTAGTGAAAATTTAATGTTCCCCCCTAAGTAGTTACTCCTCCTTGATATACTTTGTAAAACCTTTTTAAAAAGTATGTTTGTATAACATTTAATATCAACCTTGCATGTCCATACATATCTCATACTCTCCATATATATAACCTTATGTTGGAATTACAGTAGGAAAAGTAAACTTCTGAGAGGGGGGTGAATTAGTAGCTTAAACTTGGACCCATACAACTTTCACCACACATCCATCTCAATGAGTAAACTGAAATAACATGTAAAGCATGTGCATCTAAATCATGTAAACATATAAGCATCACACACATATAACACCAAATATGATTACCCCGGAAACCCTCCAATGAGAAGGTAAAACTGGGGTGGGGATGACACCCACAAATCTTCACCAGTACAGTAATAAAATTTATCTAATGAAGGTTACAATGTTTTGATCATGAAACATGATCTACCTTGTGAAAGGGTTGCCTTGTTAAATGTTTACAAAGATTGTTACATCTCACCTTGTTAGAGGATTTTAACACCCTTTTAGAAGTGTGCCTTGCTAAAGGACTTTAACTCACAATTAAGTAAGCACCTTGTTAGAGGATTTCATATAGCCTATTAGGACTAATCTATTAAGAGATTTTGAATGAAATCGCCTCTTAGAATGTCTTAGCTTTGATCTTGTAGTTAGCACTTGATTGCTTGATAAAAGGTCACCTCTAAACTGATGTCTTCTTGATCCTCCTTGATTAGATGCCTCTTTGTTGTATCCTTTTCGTTTCCTCTGTTCTTCTCTAACTAATTTTGCAATGTAATATCACTTCATAACTCCTTAGCCACTATGAATGCACACTTTTTGCATGAAAATTTCTCTCTTAGATCCTTCAATACCTTGCTCACTTGCTAGAGAGTTTAGGGTTTGTCCTCCTTAAGAAAACTTAGGTGACTTAGGGTTAGGTATAGATCTATAGCTGAGATTCATCCATTTTTACACTTAATCCTTCCCATTTTTTGATTAGCTACATGTAATTACATAGAGAATCCAACTTGAGATTTGTGCTTATCTCAAAAATATCAAAATATAATCTTAAGTCAGCTAAAAAATGGTTTACATAGTTGTTTGTGCCTTTACAAACAAATATATCAAAAATGTGTCACTCGACATGTAAAGTCTCTGATGCTCAGCATATACTATTCTCTATACTGTGACTTGGCATTTGTGTTACTTGGCATGCACTTCTTACTCGACTGTTGTGTCACTTAGAATACACTATCTGTTTGATACTTGAGTGACTTGACACTCATTGTGACTTAGCATGTTCTATAATATACATGTTGTGCTTGAAATGTACTACTTGTTTGGCATGAACTAAGTAAATAACTTAAGTGTGTTGACACACTTGTCAAAACCAAATTGAGATTAGCAATCTCCCCCTTTGACATGAGTGTCAAAAAAACTTGAGTATACATTAATATCCTTAATCTCAAGAGCATAACATATCTTTAACTTGGCTTATATACATAACTTCAAAATTTCAAAATTTTTTAACGACTTAGATACCTCATAATTTGATATCTCCCCTTGAGTTGATATGTCTGTTCTGTAACCAAAATTATGCACTCCTACTGATTAAATGTGTCTTATCTGATACTCTTTGACTTCATGCACTATTTTGCTGAAACTCTTTCATTTGATACTTCTTGTATGTTGATGCTTCTCCTTCTTTGCTTACTCTCCTTATATCCCCCCAAAATTCTTATTCTTTATTATTCCCAAAAGTAGTATCTCTCCCTTTGCGCTATCTATCCCCCAAAAATATGTCTCCTCCATTTTGATACTTATGTCAATGGGCTATACACTTAGTGTGTGTTTGTCCAAAAAAGATTTATGGACATCTAATATTATCTTGAGAGCTGCATCCTAGTTCTCACATGCCATATCCAAAGACTTTATTTGGATAGCTAGCTCAATAACAAGGTGAACTAGACCATCTAAGGTTAAAAGATTTGGGTATTTCTTCATTAGGGTTTCAACATAGCCTAGCTCCTTGTGCAAAATTTCCATATGAGGGGTTAGAGTGGCCTGGATGCTAGCCAATTTGGCCCTTATGTTGGTGTCATCTATTGACAATGTAACTAACTGACTCTGGGTTTGAAGCAATGTCATAAAATTTTTCTCACTCTGAGCTAGATTCATAGGTAGTTTGGCACCTGATGAACTTATCTGACTTTCCAAGCTCAAGATGTGACTTTTAGTTTCTTGGATGAAGAGTGTTGGATTACACAATTTAGTGTACAATGATGTTGCCCCACTTTTCACCTTGTAATCATTTCACAAAAGTGGAAAATTTTGTGTCTCAATTAAGCCTTAGTTTTTCTGGGTCTAGTTTTAATTCCTCTTAGGTGAAAAGAGTCTCCATCAAAATTTTCATCTTTCCCTTCTCTCACATTTTATGGCTGTGTGGTTTCCCTTGATGTTGTGAGTTTACGGGTAGCTTAGTACCTAATTCGATGGGGATTCTTACAACATGCAAGATTTATTCACAAAGCTAGGCTTGTTTGTGGCTTATCCTATTTTTGATGAAAGAAGGAAGCTTGCAAAAAAATGAGCATCACCATCTCCTCAGTGGGTTTTCTATCCATGAAGGCAATTTCCCACAAAGAGCAACAAATGAGGCTCATGGATTGATGTAAGAAGATAATGAGCTATCTTGTGGAAAATCCCCATTTTCACTACAATATTCTACCTTGGGAAACATTCAAGATTCATCATAGTGCTCAAAATCATCTCAGGCAAAAAACTCAAAGCTGACTTCTCCTTGGTGGGCTTTTGACCCATGAAGTCCATTTTCCACCAAAGACAATTCTAAAGGAAATAAATGAGAAAGTGGGCCCCCCTTTTGACTTTTCTAGTCCTTTTAAGCCTTTCCAAACCCAAAGGAAATATTGACTTAAAAGACAAAGTTTAAAGGAAAGCCTGGGTAGAAAAATGAGAATTGTCTTCTCCTTGATGGGTTTTCAACCCATGAGGACAATTTTTAACATTCAAGAGAAAATCAACTTGGTAAGCAGACTGGGCCCACAAATTACACACAAAATATCTTAAGATGCTAATAGAAATAATGTAACCATTGTGAGAAAGGTATACTAAGCAGAATTTAATTAGGCAGATATTTCCTTATGGGGTACTATGTTCATAATTCTCTGAAACTTAATGGGAAATAGAAAAGTAAGTATGAAAGAAAGGAAAGTTACTGTTGGGTCAACAGAAAAAGTGAAGAGACACCAAAATATCTATTAGAGCTCCCACATTTACTATTTTAATGGATTTATCCTTTATTTCATTTGTGTGGCACGAATCCTGAAGATCAACAGATGAATTGAGACTCCTATATAGATGGAAACATAATAGTTATTCAAACTATCATTCTTTCTTGAACTGTTATTCTGTTAAATTGCACAACAATTTCAAATAGTCTATATTTGTGAATTCAATATCATGTTCTTTATCTAGATTCAAAATTTCAATTTTCTTCATTTTTAGACATAATAGAAACCAAGTTTGCGAGTTTTGATGGGCTAAATGGAATCAAGTCCACATTATAGAATTTCATGGATACTTCACTTTGTTTTTATGATATGCACGATTTCCAAAGGAGGCTAAAGTGGAAGCTGATTTGTCCCATAACTGAGAAGCTTTAAAGAAGTGGACTAGTAGAAGCAACTGGTTTCCTAGTGGCAGTCCAAGCTCTAGAATTGATTTATGAGTGCATAAATCACTACAATCTTGATACCAGACAAATTTTGTTACCTAATCATACAGTATTAATCTCCATTGATAGGAAAACTATGGTGAATTACCTCCGAGTTCCTGAATGGGAGGAGTTTTTGAACTTGACAGTAGGAGGAGTAGTGTCTAAGTTCTCTGCAAAGAAGATGGTGTGGAGAAAGGAAATTATGCAATCCTGGTTTTAGAAGCCGCAAAGTGCCAAGAGTAAGGTCCCCAAAACTCTATTTGGTACTAATCTCAAACTTGAGATTGTAGACATTTTGGTTCTCTTGCATAGGTAGAAGCTCTAAATCTCATTGAATAATATTTCTTTCTAGTACAAGTTATTTGTTTATATACACAATATATTGATTGGACTCATGAGGTAAGTGAAAATCTTTCCAATGCTCTCAGCACCGTGAAGTTCTACAACACTTTCTATATGTCTTCCTTTCTAATTTACATGCTAACATCTCTATAGTTATGGATGGGCCTTCCAAGAATAGAAAAATTCCCTGATGATGTGAAGTGTTATGAGGTTTATCCATGTGTACAATTGCAAAATAGTTATGTGGAGTATGTCAAAGTTAATGACACATTCACAATGAGAATTTGTAGGGAACTCCAAGGATTCCTAGAGAGGAGATTCAGTCTGGAGGCAATGGTGACTATTAGTTAGTTTGGAAGCTATTTTATCCATTTTTCATCTTTCTCATATTTGGGTCTTGCAACTTTCAATGGATTCCCCTTGAAGCTGCCCAGGTATTCAAGCAACTTGATCGTGCTAATAGAGATCGTGAGGCAAGTAGTCTAGATGAATGTGGTAAGTGAAAGCTTAAAGAAGAAGGTATATGAGTTCCTTATGAAAGTAGGAACTTACAGTTGTGAGTCTGGATCTGATGCAAAGTATATGCTCAAAGTGTTCGAGATGAAATACAAATTGGAGATGTATGAGGTCTTGAGACCTATGTTTGATCTGAATGGATATGCTAGGGATGTGTTGCAAATTGGGAGAGTGATTAAACACATTATCACTATTAAAGACTATTGGGTGGATATTAAAGATGAATTTGAAAGTTGAGGTCATTCTTTTGACAGGCTCACAGTGGAGCAAATAAGAATAGATAATATCAATCTTAATATTGAAGGATTGGAGGATAATGGGCAATATATGTATAGTAATACATATCTGACTAAGTTAAGAAACACTCCTATTAGTTTGGAGCCTTATGAGGATGCTAAGGAATATTTAGACACTATGATGGCCCGAATCATCAAAAGAACTAGGAAGTGGGTTGAATGGACAACCAAAAGAAGCTAGAGTAAGGGCACAACCACTCAAGCTTCTCCAAAAACTACAACTCCCTCTTCCTCCTAGAGTGATACACCAGGTGTAACACTAGCTATCACTCAAGGACCAGCTCATCCTTCAGGAGGAGGTGACCAACCTCCAAACAAGAGCATTCCCATACCTAAGACATGTCATGATGGCTCCCTCCCAGACATTGGAACCCAAACTGATGCTGAGGAGAAGAAGAAAAAGGAGCCAAAGGATAGTGTTGTTACCTCAGTTCCCTCTCCTCATGTTACACTAGTCCTGTCTCCTCATAATAGCCTAGTTCCACCAGTAAGTACTACACTTCTGCAACCAAGTGGCTCCCTAGTACATATAGTAGATTTGGGAGATGGAAAGAGGAGTAGCAGTGAATCTACTGAATCTAATGAGGAAATGAAGAGAACCTCAAAGGTGGAGAAAGGCTAAAGCTATTCCAAGCTCATTTCTCAAGCCCCAAAGAATCCCTTCTCTTCAACTATGATGACAATCACTCCAGTCAAGAAGAAGATGTTTAGCATAGATTCACTTAGGATGGCCTCCAAGGTGATAGGTACTGATTCCTAGTTAGAGGATACTATAGAGAGAAAGAGAAAAAGGAAAGATGAAAGTGCCCCCACCAAGGATACCATATCCCTTGTAGTTCATTCTAGATCTACATTAACCAAGGTAAAGAAGAAGAAAACTTTTTTTATACTTGGGCAAGATCTAGAAATAGGGTACCTAACAATAGAGATAACCAAGCCCAACAAAGAAGGAAGAATTGAAGATATGACTACTGATGATTTTACTCTACACTTGATGGACCTTGGAGAGGCCAGACATGACACCAAGGTTGGCTTGTGGAAGTCAACCAATGAAGTAATTGAGGGACAATTGGAAAAAATTAAGTTGTCAAAAGCTAGGATGAAGGTTGATATAGAAGACTTGAATAGATTCAATAGACAATTGGTCACTCCATTGGCAACTATCTCCAGAGTATCAATAACCAGAAATCCTGTTACTACTGATGTTCAAGCCCTTATCTCCCAATTTCAAGAAGATAGGCACTTTGGCCAAATTGGTAAAGACTGGATTGGGAAGCTCAAATTAGAGGGAGTCACTATTATAGAACAAATTGGCAATGTTATCTTAAGATTAGAAATAGAGAAGGATAACATCTTAGCAAATAGAAGTACTCTAGCTAGAGAAAGAGTGAAGAGAAAAGATTGTATCTCTCTTCTGAAGATGATAATTCAAATGAAGGCAAAGGAAGCCATTGAAGCAAAAATCTTGCCAAAGGGAGATGAACCTCTCTTTGAATAGCTTCAGAGCATGCAGTTCAAGTCACAAATGATCTTATTAGCTAAAAAAAGGACTCTAGCAAATAGAGGATAAAGTGAAGAAGACCCAAGATAGAGGATTTGAACTCATGAGGGGAATACATACAGATTCACAGACTAGCGGTCAGGGGAAAGCACTCATTGGGATAAACATCATGAAGGAGAATTTCTCCAAATTTTTAGATAGTCTGACTGATGTGTCTTCTAGTAATCAAAACAGAGTTGGAAAACTCCAAAAACTTAGTGGATGCATACACATGGCCATGGAGGAATTGCTAAATCAATTGAATGTTGTGAAGGAGTTATCCAGGGAACATTCTAAGTGGCTCTTGAGATACACCAACATACACGTACTTAGGCATGAAGAGATAATCCCAATCCTAGTTGCTACTAAGGCTTATAGAAAAAAAGTAGAAAAGGGGAAGAAAGTGATTCACATTATGCCCCCTTTTCACTTTCTTATGTAATTATTGCAATACAAAAAACATGTTTCTTCCCATTTGTCATTCGTTGAGGAGATGAACTGATTGAGCTTATATTGTAATGATCATCTCAAAATCCTATATGTATGAAGTTGAAAGATTAATAAAAGGTTGACAAATTTTTGGTGTGAAGTACTTGATGTTGTAGAGTCAATTGAATGGTATTTTGTATCAACTATTTTATGTTTCATTTCTGTTAGTTGTTAGTTATATGTTTTCTCTTTTGTCTAGATTGAGGCAAGGAAAGAACAAAATTTTATTCCCCTATCTCAAGGCAGTGAACGGACGTGATAAGTAGTGTCATTCATGTTCAAAGAGGAATCCCTTAAATGTTTTTCCCTTTTAGTTAACTTCTTCTTCTCTGCAGTTTAGATCCTAGTTAATTTAGTTTAGTATTAGCTGTTATGCTACTAAGCTTTGTGAGTTCATAAGATGTGTGGGTTCATAAACTTAATCAATTCTTTAGAAATCCTTTTCTGCCTGAGTTAGATCCTATTTAGGTTTGGCTTAGTTTTACCTCTTCTATTCTCGGGTCAAGAACACACCCCCATATTAGTTTTAGGAATAAAACATAATTCATTGAAAATTTACCATAAGAAGCTATACCTATTAATTCAAAGAAAGGCCAATCGATCTAGAAGTGGCCTTTCAACTACTTGTAATCAGATATTGTTCATAATTTGGGCATTCAAGAGTCATAATAAAAAAAGAACAAATCTATTTACCAACAGATTTTTGGTGATTCTACTGGGGATATGAATAGTTTCTTGACTCATAAGCCTATATCATGAGGAAAAATGGTACTACCTCATAAGAAAATTTATCCAGTGGTCGAACCTAACCTTTTTTTTCAAGAAAACCAAGAAGACATAATTTCATCCCTTAATACATTTTTTTGGAGACGTAGGAGGAATGCTAAACATTATGGGAATGCTAGCCAAGTATTGGAAGATGAAGAAAGAAGAGCTGAAGCTTTAGACAAAGTTGTTCAAAGGAGGGGCATCCGAAGAGCAAAAAGACAATTGAGATGTGAAGCTCAAAGACATAACTAACCTAGCACCCTGGAACAAACAAGGTTCCTTAGAAGTACCAAGGAATAGGGTGGGCAAGACCCTATTTTTGATAAACTTATAGAGCTTGATTTTCCCATCCTATACATTCCAAAATGGAAAGGTGAAAAGAAAAGCTGAAGTAGACCACCTTCCCCTATTAGGAATCAAAGTGCTTCACATACTACATGCCAGGTATTCACCCTGCATGGAATCACTACTCCCCCAGTTGTCAATATCTTGCCATACCTTGCTAGAATAATTATGGCTACTCCATGGGCTATAGCAACAAGACCATTAGCACTAATAACTTATCATCCACTCCTAGCTGGTTCAAGGAAGAATTTCCCTAAATTTTTAGGTGATGGAAATGTTACCACAGATGAACACACTAAGGCCTTCTTTGCAACTACTCACAACTTAGGAGTTGCAAATTGAGGATGTTATCGCAAGATTATTTGTGAAGACCTTGATAGAAAGTGTAGTAGATTGGTTCGATCATCTAGATGATGGCTTGATCACTAATTGGGATACAATTAGAATGACCTTTTTGACAAGATTTAAGACCGCAAAAGATGAACATGTCTTGTTAACATAGTTGACATATATTAAAAAGTAATCTACCATGAGTATGAGGGATTTTATTGCTAACTTCAATAAGATTACTAGTAGAATTCCAACTACTAATAGGCCTGCAACTGGTAATTTTAAAACCTTCTTCATAAGTGTGATGCCCCCAGATATCAATTATGACTTGAGAAGGGCACATCCCATGGATTTAGTAGATGCACAAAAGAAGGCAATTGAATTTGAAGATGACTTGATTTCTATAGGAAAATGGAAGCAAGAACTTCAAACTAAAGGAAATTCCAATAACACCACATCATCTGATAAAATGATTCAGAAATGGTCAAATGAGTTGGTAATAGTAAAAATGCAATTACCCAAATTCAATAATTCCTACTAGCAAAATTATCAAAATTTGCCAGGAAGGAACAATGATGGAAATTTTTTGCAACTCATAGGCTCACAACTCAAGTTGCTAATTGAAGCAGCACCAAAGAAATGAAATATGTCTGTCTTTCATTTGGCAATGGATTATGATAGTGAAAGCTATCCAGAAACTACTCGTATGATGTAGTTATTATCCACCAATGAGCTGAACACTGGAACTCCTTGTTTAGAATTAGATTTGTACTCAAATGAAAACTCTAGAAATTTATTTTTGGAATATGAGTCAAATTTTGAATCAAAGGGCGAATGCTACACAACTATTGATGGAATTTCATACACAATATTGACTAGAGGTCGAAGGAAAAAGAATCAATCCTCTGATAATGCTTACAAGAATGATCCCAATCATTTAGTGAGTAATGTTCATGTTGATCAAGGAGTATCCGCATCTCAGACAGGTAAGGACAAAATACCCTTTGATTTCATTCAATTCTATGAAGAATAAAAAATCCAAATTTCCCCCATAGATTATTTGAAGTCTCATCCCTTTGAGTTGAAAAGGTTGGTAGATCATTGTAAAGGAATGCTATAGATTTCAATCACAATGTGACCATGGAAGAGCGGGATGAAACTTTGACATCAAACTTGTTTAATCAAGAGGATTCTTCTGTTCTAGCAACCTTTCTCAAGCAAAAACCTAACCCATTCTATATTTCACTGTATATGAATGGATGCATACTAAGAAATTGCATAATAGATTCAAGTGTGTTATAAAACATTATGCCTTATTTTGTAGCTAAGGTCCTAGGTTGCAACCTCACTAAGGTGCATGGAAGATGTTATTCTATGGATGCTAAACAGGTTCCTTTGCTCAGACAAATTAAAGATGCTTAAGTAGCCTTAGCTTCTCATCTAGAAAAGAAACTCTTATTGACCATTCTAGTGGAAGATATTTGAACAAGCTATGGGCTTCTCTTAAGTAGGAGTTTTTGCCAAGACCTAGGAGGAGAAATAAAACTAGACTGGTGCCAAGCAATCATACACATAGGGAATAAGAAAGTTATATTAGAACCTAAAGAAAAGGAAAAATTTACTATCTTAAAATCGGATGACCCTAAAGTTTAGATCCTCTACCAAGAGCTGGAGTTTGGTAATTACATGTTATTTACTGAAGATATTATGAATGAGTAAGAAAGTGAAGATTCAAAAATAAAAACCTTAAGTGAAGAACAAGAGTCATCATCTATATGGACATTGGAGTTTGATGGAAGTTGTTCGTCGTTAGGATTTAGCACAGGTGTAGTGTTAATACCCCCTGAAGGAGGAATCGAACCCATGGCCTTCAAACTGGAGTTTTGGAATACAAATAACACTATAGAGTATGAAGCCCTGCTTCTAGGGATAGTGGCTATGAAAGAAAAAGGAATAAAGATATTGAAAGCTCAAGGTGATGCATAGCTCATTGTAAGAAAGATTAAAGAGCAGTACTCCTTGAAGAATCACAAGTTGAAGAATTATAGAAAAGAAGTTTGGGACAAAATAGAAGGCCTAGATGCTTTTTCTATTGAAGCAGTGCCAAGAGAGATAAACACCAAAGCCGATTCCCTAGCAGTTTTCACTTCTTTGCTACGACCCCATTCAAAATTCAAGGATAAGAAGTAGAATATTGAAATTGTGTACCGAGCCTCTATTCTAGATAATATAGAATCCTAGCAAGTCTTTGAAGACAACAAGAGCTTGCAGTTGCTCCTAGAAAATGACAAATCCAGTTTTGAACATGAATTCAATGATGATAATCATGAAAACTCTGATGTCGAGAGGAAATGAAATCAAAATGATGAAGTTCAACTACGAGGTAATATCATTCCCCCATACTTTGTCTCTTTGGAAAAATTGTTTAATAGACATGATGCCTACATAAAACAAAAATGGATAGAAAAAGATCCTACTACTGGTGGGCATGAAGGGGTGAATATTGGAGATTCTGATGATCCCAAAATGATTAATATTGGGAAATGTTGTTTGCCTAAAGAGAAAGAAGTTGCAAAACAACTCTTCATAGAATATCGAGATGTTTTTTCCTAGAGTTACAAAGATTTGAAAAGCTATCGAGCTGGGAAGAAAAAACATTAGATTCCCCTTAAACCTGATACAGTCCCTTTAGAGTAGAAATAGAGGAATTACAATCTTAAGGTAGCGGATGCTATATTTTGGGAAGTCAACAAGATGCTAAAGGAAAAAATCATCTATCCCATCCATCACTCTACTTGGATAACTAATATAGTACTAGTCAGAAAGAAAAAAAGAGAAATAAGGATATGTGTTGATTTTTAGAATTTGAACTAGGCATCACTAAAGGATAATTTTGCTCTCCCCAATATGGATTACTTACTAAAAATAGTGGCTGGAGCCAACATGATGTCCATGCTTGATGGATTCTCATGTTATAATCAAGTTGAAGTGATAGAAAAGGATCAACATAAAATAGTGTTCACCACCCCATGGGGTATATTTGCATATCATAGAATGCCATTTGGAATCATTAATGCAGGCACTACATTTCAAAGGTGTATGAGTAAAACATTTGCTAATCTAAAGCATTGGATTATAGTTATGTACCTGGATGATCTCACCATGTTTTCAAAAAAGAGAAAAGATCACATAAAGGATTTGAGAAAAGTATTGCAAAGGTGTCGGGAGCATGGAATCTCACTTAATCCCAAAAAATCCATTTTCTATGTGACAGAGGGAAAGCTCCTTGGCCATATAGTTTCTCAAGAGGGTATTAGAATTGATCCTGAATGAGTTGAAGCCATTCAAAGATTGATCTTGCCATCAAATAAAATAGGAGTTAAATCATTCTTTAGGTAGGTGAATTTCCTCAAAAGGTTTGTTCTAAATTTTTTAGAAACCACAACGTGTATTGTGGACATGATGAAGGGAAATTCAAATTTCAAATGGAATGAGGTGGGAAAATAGGCCTTTCAAAATATAAAAATTGCTATTGCTAATGCTCCAATATTATTTCACCTAAATTATAAGTGAGATTTCATCATCTACTGTTACGCTTCTGAATACACTTTATCAGGAATACTTATGCAAGATAATAATGAAGGGATACAAGCCACAATAGCTTTCATGAGCATACCCCTGCAAATCATGAATTGAAATACTCACAAATTGAGAAACATGCTTTTGCAGTAGTCAAAGCACTTAAAAATTTTCAATTTTACATGTTGCATTCACATTCTATCATTTATGTCCTAGATCTAGTAGTAAAAAGTTTGTTAACATAGTAGGATATAGGGTGTAATGTCAGAGGAACATGGATAGCAAAGACACAAGAGTATGATATAGAAATTAAACCTACCATGCTAGTAAGGGGTAATGTCTTGTGCAAGGCAATTGTGAAAAACAAGATCACTAAAGAATCATAAGAATTGGGAGAAAAACAACTAGTTTTGGCTGTAGGTCTTCATGATATGTGGTTTGAAAATATTACTTATCTGCTAACATATGGAAAATGTTCAAAGGGCCTAATTGCAAGACAAAGGGGGGATCTTAAATTGAAAGTAGCTAAGTATGTAATATGGGATGGCTAATTATTTAAAAAAGCCATAGGTGGCACTTTCCTCAGATGTGTGGACAAACAACAACAAGAAAAGCTATTGAAAACATTTCATGGTGAAGCCTGTGGAGGGAATTTTTCATCCTTAGTCACGGCTTTCAAAATATTAAGGTAGTGCTATTACTAGCCCAAATGGTTCAATAATGCCTATTCCTAGGTGGCAAAGTGCAAAAAATGTAAGATGTTCACTGGGCGTCCTTAATTAGCTACTTTACCATTAAGACTTGTCATCATCAAGGGACCTTTTCAACAATGGGGTCTTGATCTCATTGGTTCGATTAATTCAACATCCAGTGCTGGTCACCAATATGTGATAACTATGACCAAATACTTCACTAAGTGGGTAGAAGCCAAAGCAACTAAGAAAACTACTTCTGAAGTAGTATGCAAATTTATTAAGGAAAACATACTAGTTAGGTTTGGTGTTCCCACAAAATTAGTGATGGACAATGCAACCTATTTCTCTTCAATTGAGATTACCAATTTTTGCTTTGAGCATGGAATTATAGTCAGTCATTCGTCTGATTATTTTCCACAAGGAAATGGTCAAGTCGAGTCTAGTAACAAGAATTTGCTAAATATTGTCAAGAAATCAGTATCAGATAATCAAAAGACTTGGCATAAGAAAATTCATGAGGCAGTGTGGGCAGATAGAGTAACACCTAAGAGGGCAATTGACATATCTCCTTTTTATTTAGTCTATGGAACTGAGGCTAATCTCCCATTACATTTGGAATTGGCTATGAAAAAACTTAGAATAGTGATTAAAGATGATATCTATAAAGATGGTTTAGAAAAGAGGATTTTGTACTTAAGCAAGCTTGAAGAGGAAAGAGAAGAAATTGTAGATCACATCACACAATACCGGATGCAAGTAAAGAATCTGTTTGATAAGAAGGCAAGACCACAAAAATTCATGGTGGGAGATAGTGTGTTACTCTAGGATAAGTGAAGTGCTCCAAAGGGTATGCATAAAAAAATTGATACCTTATGGAAAGGTCCATTCATAATTCATCAGGCATTCAAGAATAATTTTTTCAAATTGGCTTATCAAGATGGTGAAGTGCTACCTCTGACCTATAATGGTCAAGATTTGAAGCTTTATCAAATTTAAAACTGAGAATAGGTAACCCCTATATTGTATTATAGTTATGTTTAGTTCCTTTCTATGTTTTCATAGTTATTTTTCCTTCCTTGCCTTTGCTTCATTGTTTTTCCCTATTTTAGTTTTGTCGTGTTTCCACATCTTATTTTTGCAAAACTAGAGATTTTGAGTTCCTTACTTGGGTATAGTCTACCAAAGTCCCCAATCAGAGCCAATTGTTGCCCCACTTTTCACCTTGTAACCATTTCACAAAAGTGGAAAATTTTGTGTCTCAGTTAAGCCTAAGTCTGTCTGGGTCTAGTTTTAATTTCTCTTAGGTGAAAAGAGTCTCCATCAGATTTTTCATCTTTCCCTTCTCTCACATTTTATGTTTGGGTGGTTTTCCTTGATGTTGTGAGTTTACGGGTAGCTTAGTACCTAATTCAATATGGATTCTTACAACATGAAAAATTAATACACAAAGCTAGGCTTGTTCACGGCTTATCATGTTTTACATGAAAGAAGGAAGCTTGTGGAAGAATGAGCATCACCTTCCCCTTGGCAGGTTTTCTACCCATGAAGGTGATTTCCCACAAAGAGCAACAAATGAGGCTCATCGATCGATGTAAGAAGATAATGAGCTATTTGATGGAAAATCCCTATTTTCACTATGATATTCTACCTTGGGAAACATATAAGATTCATTATAATGCTCAAAATCATCTTAGGCAAAAAACTCAAAGCTGACTTCTCCTCGGTGGGCTTTTGACCCATGAAGTTAGTTTTCCGCCAAAGGAAATTGTAAAGGAAAGAAATGAGAAAGTGGGGCCCCTTTCAACTTTTGTAGTCCTTTTAAGCCTTTTTGAACCCAAAGGAAATATTGACTCAAAAGACAAAGTTTAAAGGAAAGCCTGGGCAAAAAAATGAGAATCGTCTTCTCCTCAGTGGGTTTTCAACCCATGAGGATGATTTTTTGCATTCAAGAGAAAATCAACTTGGTAAGTAGATTGGGCCCACTAATTACACACAAAAAATCTTAATGGGAAACATAAAAGTAAGTATTAAAGAAAGGAAAGTTACTGTTGAGCCAATGGAAACAATGAAAAGACACCAAAATATCTATTAGAGCTCCCAAATTTACTGTTTCAATGGATTTATCTTTTAATTCATTCGTGTGGCATGAATCCTAAAGATCAGCAAATGAATTAAGACTCTGATATATATGGAAACATAACAATTATTCAAACTACTGCTCTTTCTTGAACTATTATTCTGTTAAATTGCACACTGCTTTCAAATAGTTTGTATTTGTGAATTCAATATCTTGTTCTTCATCTAGATTTGAAATTTTAATTTACTTCATTCTCAGACAGAATGGTAACTAGGTTTGCGAGTTTTGATGGGCTAAATGGAATCAAGTCCACATTATAGAATTTCACAGATACTTCACTCCATTTTTATGCTATGCAAGATTTCCAAAGGAGGTTGAAGTTAGAGCTGATTCATCACATAACTGAGAAGCTCCGAGGAAGTGGACTAGTAGAAGCAGTTGGTTTCTCAGTAGTAGTCCAAGCTCCAGAATTGATTTATGAATCATAAATCACTACAATCGAGATACCAAAAAAATTGTGTTACCTGATCATATAGTATTAATCTCCATTAATAGGTAAACTATGGTGAATTGCTTCCAAGTTCTAGAATGGGAAGAGTTTTTGGACTTGATAGTAGGAGCAGTCTCTGAGTTCTCCACAAAGAAGATGGTGTGGAGGAAGGAAATTATGCAATCCTAGTTTCAAAAGCTATGGAGCACCAAGAGTAAGGTCCCCAAAACTCTATTTGATAATAATCTCAAACATGAGATTGTAGACATTCTAGTCCTCCTGCATAGACTGAAAGGTGAGGTAGAAGCTCTTAATTTTTTTGAGTAGTATTTCTTTCCGGCACATGTTATTTGTTTACATACACAATATATTGATTGGGCTCATCAGGTAAGTGAAAATATTTCCAATGCTCTCAACATCGCGAACTTCTACAACACTTTCTATATGTCTTCCTTTCTGATTTACATGCTAGCATCTCTACAGTTATGGACGAGCTTTCCAAGAATAAAAAACTTTCGTGATGATGTGAAGTATTATGAGTTCTATCCATGTGTGCAATTGCAAACTAGTTATGCAGAGTATGTCAAAGTTAATGACATTCACAATGAGAATTTGTAGGGAACTCCAAGGATGCCCGAAGAGGAGATTCAGTCCAGAGGCAATGGCGAGTATTAGTCAGTTGCAAAGCTATTTTATCCAGTACTCATCTTTCTCGTATTTGTGTCTTGCAACTTTTGATGGATTCCCCTTGAAGCTACCTAGGTATCTGAGTGACATGATCATGTTAATAGATATCATGAGGCAGGCGGTCTAGGTGAATGTACTAAGCGGAAGCTTGAAGAAGAAGGGATATGAGTTGCTTATGAAAGTAGGAGCTTACAATTGCACGTCCTAATCTGATGCAAAGAATATGCTCAAAGTGTGTGAGATGAAATCAAAATTGGAGATGTATGAGGTCTTGAGATGCTAGGGATGTCTTGCAGATTGGGAGTGTGATCAAACACATTACCACTATTGAAAACTATTTGGAGGATTGTAAAGATAAATTTGAAATTTGAGTTCCTACTTTCAACAGGCTCACAGTGGAGAAAATAAAAATATATAATATCAATCTTAATGTTAAAGGATTGGATGATGATGGGCAATATATGTATAGTAATACATATGTGATTAAGTTAAGAAACGCTCATTAGTTTGGATCCTTTTGAGGATGTTGAGGAAGATTTAGACACTATGATGACCTGAATCATCAAAAGAACTGGAAAGTGGGTCAAATGGAAAACCAAAAGAAGCCAGAGTAAGGGCATAGCCACTCAAGCTTCTCCAACAACTACAACTCTCTCTTCCTCTCAGAGTGCTACACCAGGCATAACACTAGCTATCACCCAAGGACAAGATCAACCTTCAAGAGGAGGTGACCAACCTCTAGACAAGAGCATTCCCATAGCTAAGACATGTGATGATGGCTCCCTCCCAATTATTGGAACCCAAACTAATGCTAATAAGAAGAAGACAATGGAGCCAAAGGATAGTGTTGTTACCTTAGTTCCCTCTCCTCATGTTACACCAGTCCCCTGTCCTCATCATAGCCTAGTTCTGTCAGTAAGTGCTACACTTCTACAACCAAGTGGCTCCATAATACAAATAGTAGATTTGGGAGATGGAAAGAGTAGTAGCAATGAATCTACTGAATCTAATGAGGCAACGAAGATAACCTCAGAGGTGGAGAAAGGCCAAAGCTCTTCTAAACTCATATCTCAAGCCCCGAAGAATCCCTTTTCTTCAACTACGATGACAATCACTCCAGTCAAGGGAAGCTCAAATTAGAGGGAGTTGCTATTATAGAAAAAATTGGCAATGTTATCTTAAGATTAGAAATAGAGAAGGATAACATCTTAGCAAATAGCAGTACTCTGGCTGGAGAAAGAGTGAAGAGTGATGATTGTATCTCTCTTTTGAAGATGATCATTCAAATGAAGGAAAATGAAGCTGTTGAAGGAAAAATCTTGCCAAAGGAAGATGAACCTTTGTTCGAATGGTTCAGAGCATGCAGTTCAAGTCATAATGATCTTATTAGCAGAAAAAGGACTTAAGGAAATAGAGGATAAAGTGAAGAAGACCCAAGATAGAGGATTTTAACTCATGAGTGGACTACATATAGATTCATAGACTAGTGGCTAGGGGAAGTACTCATTGGGATAAACATCATGAAGTTGAATTTTTCCAAATTTTTAGGTAGTCTAATTGATGTATCTTCTAGTAATCAAAATAGAGTTATAGAACTCTAGAAACTTAGTGGATGCATACATGTGGCCATGGAGTTTCCAAATCAATTGAATGCTGTGAAGGAGTTGGCTAGGGAACATTCTAAGTGGCTCTTGAGATACACCAACATACACATGCCTAGGCATGAAGAGCTAATCCCAATCATAGTTGCCACTAAGGCCTATAGAAAAAAAGTAGAAAAGGGGAAGAAGATGAAGTGATTCAAAATTTTCCCCCCTTTCACTTTGTTATGTAATTATTGCAATATGACAAACTAGTTTCTTGCCATTTGTCATTCTTTGAGGAGATGAACCAATTGAACTTCTATTGTAATAGTCATCTCAGAATCCTATATGTATGAAATTGAAAGAGTAATAAAGGTTCAATAGATTTTTGGTGTGAAGTAATTGATGTTATAGAGTCAATTGAATGGTATTTTGTATCAACTAATTTCTATTCAGTTGTTAGTTATATGTTTTCTCTTTTGTCTAGATTGAGGCAAGGAAAGACCAAAGTTTCATTCCCCTATTTTGAGGCAATGAACATATGTGATAAGTAGTGTCATTGCATGTTCAAAGAGGAATCCCTTAAAAGTTTTTTCATTTTAGTTAACTTCTTCTCTATAGTTCAGATCCTAGTTAATTCAATTTAGTATTAGCTATTATGCTATTAAGCTTTTTGAGTTCATAAGATGTGTGGGTTCATAAACTTAATCAATTCTTCAAAAATATTTTTTCGCCTGAGTTAGATCCTATTTAGATCTAGCTTGATTTTACCTCTTCTATTCTTGGGTAAGAGCACACCCCCATATTAGTTTTAGGAATAAAACATAATTCATTGAAAATCCACCATAGGGAGTTGTACCTATTAATTTAGAGAAAGGCCAATCTATCCAGAAGTGGCTTTTCAACTGCTTGTAATTAGATATTGCTCATAATTTCAACATTCAAGAGTTATTATAAGAAAAGAACAAATCTATTTACCAACAAATGAGAAGATATTTTCAAGTATCTTCTTCACATCCTCAACCTTAGTTGCCAATGCAACTTGTGTTAGTTCTATGTCACCTGATATTTTCTCATTGAATTTGCTTTGAAATTTCTTTTTTGACCTTTCTAATAATTTGGCATTTGTGTCTAGGTCAACATCACTCACCTTCTCCACTATATTTTTCAATTTTTCTATTAATGGCTTCATCTCATCAGGATTTGGTAGACTGAATGCATCTAAAAAGATGTCTTTGATGTCTTTTAGTGCCTTCTTCTAACTATGCTCCCTTCTAAGTATTTCTTGATGCTTCTTCCTTGCTAAAGCTTGTTGCAATATGCCCATTTGTTCTATATTAATTGTATCATAGTCATACTTGGAAAAAATGATTTCTTCATCAAGGATCACATCTCCATATTGGATCACTTCTTTTGCCTTTGATGAACTCGAGCTCAGCACTGAGATCTGCAAAGGAGTTGCATCTATGCTTGGCTTCTAAAGAGTATGACTTGATGGAGTTCTAGATATTGGTAAGGTTACCAGGGCTTGGATGACTATTTTCCCCTTCAATTGAGATGTCATTTCACTCACTTTAGGCTTGCCCTTTTTTGCCACAATGACTTGACTTGCACCTTGATCTTGTACTATAGGTGGAGATAGGACTATCTGACCTATTCCACTCTAATCTTCTATAGTGTCTTGTGTTTCCACTGTACTCTTCTCAACCATATCAACCTTATCTAATTTAGATTTAGTTTCTTTGAAAAAAGGTTGTATGGTAGTGACTTGAGGGATGATAGAAAGTGGTTCATATGGATTCACCTTTTCCCTTTCAATATCAATCACTAATTTTTGCAATACATCTACACTGACCAAAATAGGATTTTCACAAAGTTTGGCATGCAGTGTAGACTAATCTAATATTTTATTCAAATTATATTCTATAAGGGGATTGATATTCTAAACTGATAGGTTAAAAGCATCCTTAACAATCACTATTTCATTAGTCTCACTTGTGACATGTTGAGGACTGACACTCGACAACTGTGTGTCTTGCACACCATATTCTTCATGCTGCTCTGGCTTAGTTGTTGCCTTGTCATCTATTAGCATTTTTTTTCCTTGCTCAATAATGTTATCTTTGTCATCATCCTCTTCATCATCCTTTACTTCAATGGGTTTTGGTTCTCCTTCCTTCACTATAGTCAACCCATAAGTAAGTTTCCACATTTGTGTGGACTTCTTCACTACACCCTCAATGTTGTTTTCTAATATGCTAAAGGCTCTATATTTAGGTGTGAACCTAACTGCATATTTCTTCACATCTTTAGAAATTTGTGCCTTAGTTAGTTCAAGCATCACTTGTGCCAGTGAGGTCTCCCTAATTTGTCTCTCTAGGTTTAGACAAAATTTTTGCTCAACTTGGTCATATGAGCTTTTGGACATAGAGTTGACAATCTCTAATGGAGTAGTCTTGAATTTTTCCATCATGGCATATATGGCCTCCTCCACTTGGTTCTTCTCTACTTTACCAAGATTGTGAAAATCTACATGTGTAAATCCTGATAAATATGCACTATTCTTAAAATTTTCACATAAATTTTCTAAGTCTAAAAGAGGATTGTGACTCACGACCTTAAATGTGTAAATCTTGATAAATATGCACTATTCTTAAAATTTTCACATAAATTTTTTAAGTCTAAAAGAGGATTGTGACTCACCACTTTAAATTGGATCTTATCATCTAACTCAATTTTATCTTCATCAGACTCAACTTGTGCTACATACTTGCTCCTTGGCCCTTTCTACAATTGACCTCCTTTCTTTTCTTGTTTGGTATTTTCTTTAGCCTTTTGTGTAGTTTCATGTGTACTGGCTCTTGTATTAGGTGTAGTAGGCTTGGCTTGGATTGGTTTTAAAGTTTTCTTAGACCTTGCCACTAGTTGTGTCTTGGTCTTCCTCTTCTTTATATCAGTGGGTGTAGGTGCTTCCTTAACTTGTTCTTCCTCAACACCTTTAGCTACTTCAGTCTCCTCATCTTTTGGCTAATATTCACCCATACCCTGAGTTAATGCAAGAGGTGCTTGCACTTTAATGTCTTCTTCCTCTTCTTCCTCTTCTTCCTCCTACTTCACACCCTTTCCAAACTTAGCTTTCAATTCTTCACTATCTTCTCCTTTTTCTTCATGGTATAGGCAGTTTTGAGCTCCATTGTGATTTTGGATTAAGCCATTTCATAATTTCCAAATACCTTTGCACTTTTATCTACCTCTTCTACAAGTAATGCAATAATAGCTACATAGACTTCATCCACATTGATTTCATAACCTAAGGGTCTCAACCATCTCACCCTTGATGTAGTAGCTTGTACAAAAGTGTAGTTGGCATCTACTAGAAAAAATACATCATCATAGTGTTTCTCTACTAGTGAAACTAGTATACTCAACCTCATCGTCATTGACTATTTGAAATCCTCAAAGTAGTTAGTCATCATAGATTCAAACTTCTCTCCTAACTGCTCAACGTATTTACCAATCTGAATTGCTATTGACCTGTTGGTTTTCCAAGATACTATTCCAAATGTTGGAAAGGTGTTTTGCACATAAAAGAATATGCATATCAATATAGAACCAAATTTGCATTGTGCACTCTTTGTATTTCTGATGGCTCCAAGGTTCTTAACTAGCTTGTATAGTTGGAGTTCTGCTAGATCATATGTATGATCTTTCTTGACAATTTTGTATCCCACAACCACAACTATGTAGGGGACACTATTTAATCCACTAGATTGGTAAAATTTGTGTGAAATAACCTTGACAAAAAACTCAATCAATGGATCAATAATTGTATCAATTGTCATGTCTCTTTTGTTCCAAATAGGTCTAGTGTTCTTCTCAATCACCTCCTCTGAGTTGCTTCTCAGTGTCTTCGGCCAATCTAGGGTTGGGTAACCAGTAAACTTATGGATTATCCTCTTAGTAATTTTTATGGATCCATTGCCTAGCCATAATGAACTATCATGTATTTGGCTAAGCACTATCCTGATCCACTCAGTTTTAAACACATTTGGAAATTCCAAGGCTCGTGTCAATCCCTTTTTCTCTACAATTTTGAATTCTTCTTTGAATACACTGTTATCACAAAGTTTTTTGTATGCTTCTCTAAACTCTATATCCCCAATGCTACCAATTTTATAGTTATAGCATTTCCTTACATCTTACACCATTAACATGTTCAATGGAATCATTGACAATGCACCAAAAGGGTCTTGCTTGTACGCAACATCAGGAATAGCTTTGAAAATGGGTTGCTTAACTTCATTATTCACTAATTGAAAATTTAAAACTTCATTTCCTTCTACATTCTTTGAACTTGATGCCATTCTACGAAACTAGGGTTTAAAAAAATGTAAACTACATAGCTCGGCTCTTGATAAATACCTTATAAAATCTCACAAACTATTGTAGAATCATTGCTCAAACCTTCTGCAATTTCTTTGAATGGTTTTCTAGATTGCCTTCTACTCTACTCCCTCTTTCTCAAATGTGAAATGAGTCGAGAATCGACAAAATGCCCTTTGAAGCTTTGTATTTAATACTGAGTGCTTATAGATGTAAGCTCAACATAAACCAATTTCGGGCTCACTCAGCATCCATTGATATTTTCACCACTTCACAACCACTATGAGCTTGACATCTTCTAGCATTCCACTTGACACATATAGGAAACTTTTCATACTTGATAGTAACATGAAAAACTTAAAGATTTATCTTGAATTTCTAACAACATCTTGCATCTTTGTTCAGGCTAATGTAATCTTTTTAGTACTAAAACCTTTTGGAATTGATTTATGATATACCATTTTTAAATATCAGTCCCATATATCTCTTGATTTCCTAGTTTGATGGGATGTGATTACCTAACCCATTAGGTGAAGTGGTCCCTTCTCCATTTGATGTGTTGCAATCATCCTTTTTCTTCCATGTCTAATGTTTTCAACATCTACCTTGTCTTTGCCTTTATCAAATTCACAACTTGGTGCTTTCGACCTTGTTGGAAAATATCTATTGATGTGACCAGTCTTTAGATAGCTAAAATATGTGGTTTGACTTAACCGCCTTTGGTAGTTATCTCTAAAGTGTGTCCTAATAAATTTTTATGAACATGTCCATAGTCTTGACAATAATGACAACTATATCTTGTATTATAATCCTAGTTATAAGAGTTTCCATTGTTCCTTACCTTTGTTTATCTATTTGATGACCACATGGATTTGGATTTGCATTCAAAAGCTTTGTGTCCATAGTTCTAACAGTTGTGGCAGTATCCTTCAAATATTTGTGTACTCATGGTCTTGGTTCTACACTCATGTGCCTGATGACCTTGCTTTTTTCACTTATGACAATAAACCATGTGCTTACACTTGATATTTTGATTTTTAGTCTTGCTCCAACACATGTTAGCAATATGTCCTTTCTTACCACAATTATGACAAGTAGGTCTGGAGTTCTTACCTTTTTTGTTCCTTTCTTCAACATTTTTAGATGACTCTCCTTCTTCAGTTCTTGTGTATCCTAGTCTAGATGTATCATTATTGGATCTAGGAGATCTCAATAAGTTTTCAAAGTATTTGATGACTTCATTTGGTTTCTTGAAGGTATCAACAAATTCTTTTTCCCTTTTTAGATCATTCTACAATTTTAATGTAGTTAATATCCTTGACATTAAATTCATAGTTGGCATTCATCATTTGACTTAGAGTATCCAATTGCATGTTGGAAATCTTGGTTAGTTCTGTTGACTTCTCTTCCAGTCTATTGGCCAAAATCCTTTTATCATCTTCAATCATAGCTTTTTCTTCTATGGCTTTCTTCTTCTATTCAGTCACATCACATAGTAGTATGGCTTGTGATTCTTGCTCTAACTTGAGATTTTTGATTTCCTTAGTTTGGGATCTATTCTTTTCCATTAGATCTGTAACTACTACATCAAATTCATTAGAGTCACCATTAGAAAATGGCTTAGTCGTGTCTATCTCTTTGTATTGTGTGTCATTCTTCACAATAGCAATTTCTTTCCTTTTCTTCAAGGATTTCTTTAGTTCTTCTCTTGCTTCACATAGTTGATGTAGATCGAGTTGTATTTCAATTCCTTGGTTCTCAATAATCTTTCCCAATTTATAGACTTCCATTTAAGGATTGTTGGATAATATTGTTCAATTGAGTGTTGTCTTGATGTTACGCAAATGTCATATGAGTCATCAGATAGAGTCTACTAAACTTAGTTGGTTAGCAAGGCAAAAGACAGAGTCTACCAAGCTTAGAAGGTTAGCAAAGAAGGTTTACAGTATCTAACAAATGTTCTCAGGCTTTACCTTTTGTAGATAGTTGTTACCGAGCTTTCAAGGTTATTGAAGGAAATTTAGTTGTTATCGAGCTCACTCAGTCATCAAAGGAAAACAGTGCAGGAAACAATGCTTACCGAGCTCTTACGGACACTAAAGGAAATTTAGTTCTTATCGAGTTAACTCAATAGCCAAAGGATTTTGTAGATTTTGCAGTGTTAACTAAGTTAAGATGGTTAACTCAAGAAATTATTTCTAGAAGCCGTGTTTACCGAGCAGGGTTGGTCAATGAAGGATTTCATTGTTTTGTGAAATAAAGTTTATTTGTTTAATGAAACATTTGTAGCCGATTGATGTATGATTTATTGGTAAATGTAATAAGTGAATGAGCTGACTTGATAATTTGAATGGTATATATAAGAGGTCAAAGTGTGAATTCTAAGTGTGTGTGGATTTGGTGCAATGTGAATGTGAAGGAGGACTGATTATTGTAGAAGCAAATTTTTTTGAAGAATGATCAGAGATCATTGAGGAGATCGAGGAGGATCTAATGGTGCAAAATATAGATCTGTAATCAAAAAATTTAGTTGCATCTTATTCAGGTCAATTCATTGTTACTTTCTAATCATTGTGGCAGTGATTTCAAATCTCTTAACAGAGTTGGTTCAACAACCATTTTGTAAATCCTCTAACAAGGTGACAGTTCAATTGAATTGTTCTAAAGACCTCTAGCAAAGCCACTCCTAACAAGGTGATTAAATCCTCTAACAAGGTCATAGCTAATAGTGTGTATTGTAACCTTTAATAGGGTTGGATCCTAACAAGGCTCACTTCAGAAGAGTGAAAATTGGTAGCTAGTTACTTGGTGGTTTTTTCCATATTGGGTTTCCATGTTAAATATGGTTTCTCTTGTGCTCATGTTATTTACTCTTGCATGCATGCTAATAATTATGAATGCAAAAATTCAGTAACAAGTTAATCTATTGAGTTACAACATTTTTTTTGTGTTTATCAAGTGACAACAGGAACTAGTTATTTAAGACATCTAAGGGATCATGATTTATTTTTGTGGTAACTAATTCACCCCCTCTCTCAATTACTTCACTCATAATTCCAAAAATTGGTATAAGAGCTTTTGGTGCTTGCAGAAAAAGATTTCGAGGATCTAAGATAAAGACCAAGATGTCTTATAAGAGGGAAATTTCAAGACTTAACAGGGACAACTTCTCAGCATGGCAGGGACTTATGATATTTCATCTGGCTGCTATTGGTGATTCAGGGCTGAAGTACCTTGATGAAAAATATGCAAAAGATATTGGTACATTATCTGTTAATGATATTTTTGAAAATAAGACTCACAACAACATGATGATAGATATTGCATTTTCTCTAAGCTATGAAAAATTTGATGACATCAAAGATTGGAAAACTACTTTTGAAATGTGGAACAAACTGAAAGAAATCTATGGAGGTGATGATAATGTAAGAAGAGCCAAGGAAAAAATTTTGAGAGGACATATTGATCAGATGATGATGAGAGAGGATGAAAACATAGAAAAATATGTTGAAAGAGTTAAAGTAAGTGTTAGTGCAATCAAAGAATCTGGAGGAGATATCTAGGAAGAGACAATTATAAGTAAAGTTCTTAGAACTCTACTTCTTATTTATGCAATCAGAGTCTCTACAATTCAAGAAAGAAGATGTGAAGCAAATCATAAGATAAATCTAGAGGCCATAGTTGGAAGATTGACTGCATTCGAGCTAGACAACCATGATAATTATGTTCCAGCTGCCAAGAACATTGAGTCAACATTTGAAGCCAAGCTTTCACTCAAAGAAAAAGGTAAGAAGATAAAGGATCCTCAATCAGATAGTGATGAAGAATTAGAACAGAGTTTAGATAGTGATCTTGAGGTAGTTGAAGCTCTGCTAGCAAGGAAATATTCAAGAGGCAAAGGGAAATACAAAGGTAAGGTTCCTCTAATCTGTTTTTCTTGTGAAGAAATTGGACATATTGCTGCTAGGTGCCCAAATAAGCAGAACAAGGATGAGAAGAAAGGTCACAAGTGCAATAGCAAGAAAGACTTCAAATTATTCAAGGATAAAGGCAAGA
Organism: Cupressus sempervirens; assembly: GCA_028749045.1. NCBI lineage: Eukaryota > Viridiplantae > Streptophyta > Pinopsida > Cupressales > Cupressaceae > Cupressus > Cupressus sempervirens. The sequence goes on along the minus strand of CM053788.1, from coordinate 170,183,165 downwards.
AAACATGTTTCATGGCTAAAGATTCTGATGATGAAGAAGAAGATGAAATTGTTTACATTGCTATAAAAAATGAGTCTGATAATGATGAAGAAATGGCACTCATTTCTCATGTGAGAAAAAATGATACATGGATTATAGATAGTGGTTGTTCTCATCACACAACTAGTGATAAAACTAAGTTTGAATATTTTGAAGACTAAAATGGTGGCAGCGTAAGATTTGGTAACAATAAACTTTATTGTATAAAAGGAAAAGGAAGAATCTCACTGACCAAGGAACTTGTATGTGATATTGCATATTGGGTAGAAGGACTAAAGCACAATCTATTGAGTGTGGCACATCTACTCAATGATGGATTAAAAGTGGAATTCATGCATGGAAAAGAAAGACTGCTGGATGGCAAAGGTAAACTAATTGGATCAGGCACTCAAACAAAAGGTAACTTGTTTTATCTTGAACTTGGTGAATGTTTATGTTTTATTGCTCAAGTTGAAGAAAGTTGGTTATGGCATAGGAGGTTATGTCATGTGAACTTTGATAACTTGGTAAAAATAAGAAAATTCAAGAAAGTAAGAGGCATTCCTAACATAAAGAAACCAAAGGGTGGTCTATGCAAAAATTGTCAAATTTGCAAGATGGGAAAGACTAGCTTTAAAAGTAAGAACTATCAGTCTAAATAAATTTTAGAAATTGTGCATACTGATTTGTGTAGACCTATTGGCATTGAAAGTTATACTGGTGAAAAATTCTTCATTCTTTTTGTTGATGATTACTAAAGAATGATGACTGTCATGTGCCTAAGAGAGAAATCAAAAGCATCTTAAAAGTTCAAATGGTATTTGGCCAGAGTAGAAAAAGAAATATGGAAAAGACTAAATTTTTTAAGGTTAGACAGAGGAGGTGAATTCATTTCACATGAGTTCAATAACTTTTGCATTGAAAGGGGAATCAAAAGATAGGTTTCAACACCTGGAACTCCTAAACAAAATGGAATAGCTGAAAGAAGGAATAGATCTATCATGGACTATGCAAGAACCTTAATGATTGAAAAGAGCATTGCTATCAAATACTAGAATGAAGCTATCAGCACTATAGTTCATACCTTGAACCAAGTATAGCTGAAAAAGGACTCATTCAAAACTCCCTATGAGTTATGGTATGGCTACAAACCCAATGTAAGTTACCTAAAAGTATTTGGAAGCAAATGTTACATTTTGAAAGAATCTAGAAAAGGTAAATTTAATGTGAAGGGTGATATAGGAATATTTCTAGGATATTCTTGCAAAAGTAAAGCATATAGATGTTTGAATTTGTCTACTCAGAAAGTCATAGAAAGTGCACATGTAAAGTTCGATGAGTTTGTAGAAAGAACTGAAGAAGAAAGCAAAAGAGAACCTAAAGACTACAAGAGATTTGTTTTCATTGAACCTGATACAGTGCTAGGCACACCTATAAATGAAAAATCTTCTATTCCAAAGTCTTCTATAACTGAGTTGCAGGAAGTTCAAACTGAGCTAATGCCTATTGAGTTTCAAGGACCCAAGTTGCAAGGACTTGAGTTGCAAATAGAAGCTACCGAATCAATAGCTATCAAGCTCCAGCAACCAGAACCAAAACTAGAAGTTGAAGCACAAAAAGATAGCAATACAAGTCATTCAAAAGGCAAGAAGCCTGTGCTAGCCAAGTATGTCAGGAAGCATCATACACCATATCAGATCATTGGAGATAAATCTGAAGGAACAATGACAAGAAGTAAGTTGAAAGGAACTTGTTTACTTGCTGATTTTGAACCTAGAAATGTCAAAGATGCATTACAAAGTGAAATTTGGATTGAAGCTATGAATGAAGAGATAGAACAGATAGAGAAAAATAAAACATGGACTCTTGTATCTAGGCCTAAAGACACAAATGTGAGTGGAACTAAGTGGGTATTTAGAAACAAGTTAGATGAAGATGGTAAGGTGTCAAGGAACAAAGCCAAACTGGTATGCTAAGGATACTCTCAAGAAGAAGGTGTATACTATGGAGAGACTTTTGCTCCTATTGCAAGATTGGAAGGTGTCAGAACCTTACTTGCATATGTTGCATACAAAGGATTCAAATTTTATTAGATGGATGTCAAGTCAACATTTCTCAATGACATATTGGATGAAGAGGTTTACATTGAACAACCTGAAGGTTTTGTTGATCTAGAAAAGAAGGACATGGTCTACAAATTGCATAAAGTGTTGTATGGTTTGAAACAAGCCCCTAGAGCATGGTATGAAAGATTGCATAACTATCTTATTTAGATTGGTTTTCAAAGAACTAATGATAACAATAGCTTGTACATAAAGAAAGGACCAAATAAGAAGATTGTTTTGGGAGAAATATTTGTAGATGATACTTTGTTCATAGGAAATGATGATCTTTGCAAAAAAAATTCAGAACAAATGAACAAGGAATTCAAAATGTCAATTTTTGGAGAGATCAAATTCTTTGTTGTTCTTCAAATTCATCAGAGTAAGAATGACATCTACATCACTCAATCTAAATACATCAAGGAGATACTAAAAAAGTTTGGTATGGAAGACTGCAAACTAATTGGGACCCTTATGTGTACTGGATTGAAACTTACTAAGAATGATGAATGTAAGTAAGTGGATCAGACATTGTATATATCTATGATTGGAAAGTTGTAGTATGTAGTACATACAAGACTAGAAATTTCCCTTGCAGTAGGAATTGTAGCAAGATTCTCAGCAAAACCAAAAGAAAATCGCATGATGGAAATCAAAAGAATCATGAGATACTTGAAAGGAACTGAAGATTACAGATTGTGGTATAAACTTGGAGGAAATCTGGATTTAAAAGTATGCACTGATGTAGATTGGGCAGGGAGCATTGATGATAGAAAGAGTACTAGTGGAGTAGCTTTCTTTCTTGGAAAGAGGTTGGTTTCTTGGACAAGTAAAAAGTAGAACTATACATCCCAGTCCACAGTAGAGGCTGAATATGTTGCAACAATAGTAAACTATTCAAACATTGTTTGGTTCAAACAATTATTGGAAGGTATGAAACAAGAAATCTAAGAACCTATTGTTATGTTTGGTGACAATACAAATGCAATTAACATATCGAAGAATCCAGTGATGCATTAAAAAAACAAGAATATTGCTATAAATTATCACTTTGTTAGAGAATTGGTGCAGGATAAGGAAATCAGATTGGAATATGTTCATACAAAGGAACAAATTGCTGAAATATTCACAAAGCCTTTACCCAAGGATGCATTCTTGTATCTAAGAGGTAAGTTAGGGGTTATTCCCCTATTTGAAGCTCACTAAAATACAATCTTAGTGATGCATCAATAGAAATAGAATTGAAGATCTATTAGTTGATGCCTCAAAGTAATGAAGATATTGCATATGAATCAGTACATAAGGTACATTTCTATTCATTTGGTTTATGTTGTCTTTGGCATGTGTTGTCAAAAAGGGAGAGTTTACTATCATATCTTTTTGAAATTTGTAATAAAATGATAGTTTGTGTAAGAGGGAGAGATTATTATGAAAGAGGGAGATTATTGTATTTGAGGAGTTTTGTATAAGAGGGAGAAGTATCCTGTCAGAAAAGACTTGTTTTCAAATTTCATTATGCTATGACATGTTGTGTTGCCATCAATGCCAAAGAGGGAGATTTTTGGATATAATTGTTCAATTGAGTGTTGTCTTTGATGTTACACAAATGTCATATCAATCATCAGACAGAGTCTACCGAGCTCAGTTGGTTAGCAAGGAAAAAGACAGAGTCTACCAAGCTCAAAAGGTTAGCAAAGAAGGTTTACAGTGTCTACTGAGTATTCTTAGGCTTTATCTTGTATAGATAGTTGTTACTGAGCTTTCAAGGTTAGCAAAGGAAATTTAGTTGTTACCAGGCTCACTCGGTCATCAAAGGGAAATAGTACAAGAAACAACTCTTACCGAGCTCTTATGGACAATGAAGGAAATTTAGTTCTTACCGAGTTAACTTGACAACCAAAGGATTGTGTAGATTTTGCAATGCTAACCAAGTTGAGATGGTTAACTCAGGAAATTATTTCTAGAAGTAGTGTTTACCAAGCAAGGTCAGCTAGTGAAGGATTTCATTGTTTTGTGAAATAAAGTTTATTTGTTTAATGAAATATTTGTAGCCGACTGATGTATGGTTTATTGGTAAATGTAATGTGTGAATGAGCCGACTTGATAATCTGAATGGTATATATAAAAGGTCAAGTTGTGAATTCTAAGTGTGTGTGGATTTGGTATAATGTGAATGTGAAGGAGGACTGATTATTGTGGAAGCAAATTTTGAAGAATGATAAGAGATCATTGAGGAGATCGAGGAGGATCTAATGGTGCAGAATAGAGATCTATAATCACCAAATTTAGTTGCATCTTATTCAAGTCAATTCATTATTACTTTCTAATTATTGTTGCAGTGATTTCAAATCTCTTAACAAAGTTGGTTCAACAACCATTTTGTAAATCTTCTAACAAGGTGACAGTTCAATTGAATTGTTCTAAAGACCTCTAGCAAGGCCACTCCTAATAGGGTGATTAAATCCTCTAACAAGGTCACACCTAACAGTGTGTATTGTAACCTTTAATAGGGTTGGCTCCTAACAGGGCTCACTTCAGAAGAGTGAAAATTGGTAGCTAGTTACTTGGTGGTTTTTCCCATATTGGGTTTCCACGTTAAATATGGTGTCTCTTGTGCTCATGTTATTTACTCTTGCATGCATGCTAATAATTATGAATGTTAAAATTTAGTAACAAGTTAATCTACCGAGTTACATCATTTTTGTACTGTTTACCGAGTGACAACAGTAACTAGTTATTTAAGACATCTAAGGGATTAGGATTTATTTTTGTGGTAAATAATTTAGGCCCCCCCACCCCCCCTCTCAGTTACTTCACTCATAATTCCAACAAGGATCTTTCCTCAAAGCTGCAAAGCTTCTCTTTTAGAGAACAAGGCTCTAATACCAATTGTTGGAATTACAGTAGGAAAGGTAAACTCTTTTTTTTTTTGGGGGGGGGGGGGCAAGGGGTGAATCAGTAGTTAAAATTGGACCCATAAAATATCACCACACATCCATCTCATGCATTCAATGGGTAAATTAAAATAACATGTAAAGCACATACATCTAAATCTTGTAAACATATAAGCATTCACACACATATAACACCAGATATGATTACTTAGATACCCTCTAATGAGAAGGTAAAGTTGGGGTGGGGATGACACCCACAAATCTTCACTAATGTAGTAATAAAGTGTATCCAATGAAGGTTACAATGTTTTGACCATGAAACATGATCTACCCTATGAAAGGTTTGCCTTGTTAAAAGCTTACAAAGATTGTTAGGTCTCACCTTGTTAGAGGATTTTATACAGCCTATCAGGAATACTTTGTTAAGAGATTTTGACTAAAATCACCTATTAGAATGTCTTAGCTTTGATCTTGTAGTTAGCACTTGATTGCTTGATAACATATCACCTCTAAACTGATGACTTCTTGATCCTCCTTGATCAGATGTCTCTTTGATGTATACTTTTTCTTTCCTCTATTCTTGTCTAATTGATTCACAATGTAATCTCACTTCATAACTCCTTAGCCACAATGAATGCATAGTTTTCACATGCAAATTTCTCTCTTAGCTCCTTCAATACCTTGCTCACTCGCTAGAGAGTTTAGGGTTTTTCCTCCTTAAGAAGACTTAGGTGACTTAGGGTTATGTATGAATCTACAACTGAGATTCATCCGTCTTTCCACTTAATCCTTTCCATTTTCTAATTGGTTGCATTTAATTGCATCAGGAATCTAACTTGAGATTCGTCCTTATCTCCAAAATATCAAAATATAATGTTAAGTCGGCCCAAAAATGGTTTACATAGTTGTTTGTGCCTTTACAAAAAAAATGTCAAAACTGTGTCACTTGACATCTGAAGTCTCTGATGCTTGACATTTACTATTCTCTATGCTATGACTTGGCATCTGTGTTACTCGACATGTACTACTTACTCAGCTCCTATGTTACTCGACATCCATTATCTATTTAGTACTTGAGTGACTCAGCACTCAATGTGACTCAACATGCTCTATAATATACATGTTGTCCTCGACATGTATTACTTATTCAACATGAACTAAGTAAATAACTTAAGTGTATTGACACTCACTTGTCAAAACCAATCTGAGATCAACACCTTAGGCATATCTCCCTCTTTTTGATAATGATGCCAAAAAGTAAACTTAAAAATGGAATTTTTGTACAAAACAAACTTAGAATTTATCAAGTATATGCATGTGTGTCTTCTTGAGATTATCTATAGTAAAGTTTTAGGCTTTCTTCAATACTTTCAGTGTGGGCACCTCCACATATCACTAGGTAGAAAGATCTAACATATGTTCTATAATAGATAGATTAGGTGTAAAAATTAGATCTTTGGCCTTCTTAATATGCTTTAGCATGACCTCAATATGAGGCAATAGAAAAGCTTCCATTTCATTTAGTTTTCACCTTTCCTTGTCTTTCTCTTTTCTCAATTAATGTTGGACCCCTTTAAAGTGTTTCACTCTTGAGTAGTGTACTTTGAAAGAAGTCAGGTCAGTTGTTAGGCCATCTACACTTTTATTAATATCTTCCTCTATTTTCTTTAGCTTTTCCTAATTAATTTCTTCTAAAAAATTTGAAATGTCACATATTTTGTGAAACAATGTAATTTCACTTTTGATAAGATATTCTATCTTGATGATCATCGTTGAAAGTTACACTTGTTGGATTGCATTAGTTTTTCCAACCTTGGCCATAACCTTATGTTCAAATTTATTCTTTGCATATTCTAGCAACTTTTCTTGTGTATCCACATTCGGTTCATTCATCTTTTCCACTAAAGATGTTAACTATTCTAATATGGACTGTTCTTTCTCCTCCAAAGTAGTATCAATCATAATTTGTACTAAGATATCCTTAACATAATTCAAAACTTTTTTATTCTTTAGTTCCTCCCAAGATTTATCTTGTTCTACCTTGATAGTGCATAGTTATTGTTGAGATTTACAAGATGGAAGTATACTTTGGGTGGGGGGGGGGGGGGGGGAATTAGAAGTACTAAACTTTAACCAATAAATTTTTTAACTTTAAAACATTGCATGCATGAACATATGTAAATAAACTGTAAAGAAAATGCATCCTCATAAACACTTGACACTAGATATGATTATCCAGAAACCCTCTAATGAGAAGGTAAAACTGGGGTGAGGATGACACCCACAAATCTTCACTACTGCAACAATAAAGTTCACCTATTAAGGTTACATATTTTTGACAATTCTCATGATCTGCCCTGTGAAAGGCCTGCCCTATTAAAAGGCTTACAAGGATTGTTAGATCCTACCTTGTTAAAGGATTTTAACACTCTATCAAAAGTGTACCTAGCTAAAGGATTTACAAAAAATTCACATGGAATGTCACCTTGTTAAAGGCTTTATACAATGGCTATTAAAACAACCTATCTCCATAGGATTTCATTTTGCTAATACAATTGTTAGAAAGTATAGTAGAATGTTTGACCTAATTACTTGCAATCTGCTATTGTTGATTTAAGATCTTTGTTCTATCCAATCTAATCCTCACTAATCTAGTATGAAAATGTTGTAACCTTGATCCTTTGTTCTAAAAATTGATTCTGCAATTCTATCCTTCTTCTAAGTCACCTTCAACTTGATCAATTCACCCCTTTCACTTCCTTCAAACTTCACTAGCATTATCTCACACACTCTATAAAGTATGGGACTTCATCTCCTTAAAAATATTTCATGACTTAGGGTTAGGTATGAGTCTACGATTAAGATTCATCTAACTTTCTTGCTCAAATCTCTCCATTTTTTTGATTGGTTGCATGTTGATTGCATAGGGAATCCAAATAGATTTGATCTTATGTCTAAGCTTTGAGATCTATCCATATGTCATCTCAAAAATGACTTACATCTTAGTTTGTGAAGGCACAAACTCATATGTTGATTCTGTGTTACTCGATACTTGCTGATTACTGATACTCAACACATACTAAATTCTGTCTTGCTCGACACTTAAACTTGCTTAACATCTATTGTTCACTCGATACTTGAAACTTTCTTGGCACTGTCTATTTGCTCGGCATCTAAATGACTCAACACTTGTTGAATTTCTTGCTCAACACATATTGTAACTTGGCATCTATATTATAGTTGGCATCATCTTAGAAAATTTCTTAAGTCTGCTGACACTCAATTGTCAAAACCAATCTGAGATCAACAATCTCCCCCTTTGGCATGAGTTTAAAAAAACTTAACTATACATGATGAAACTAATCTCCTTGAGTATAATATACATTCTATTTGGTATATATAAAAAAATTCAAAATTGTTCAAAATTTTGTGAAGGACTATACACCTTAAATTTTTGTATCTCCCCCTGAGTTGATGTGTCATTTGCCTCTGCTAATACTCATCTTTATTTTGAATTCTGATACTCTTTATTTGATGTATCCTATTATGCTTTATTTCCTATTTTTCTCTTCTCCTTTCTTTTCTCTATTTATTTTATCACTCCCCCTTTTCATTTTAGATCTCCCTTTTACATGTTTCCCCTTGCAGATGAAGTATCCTTCTGGCTTTTCAATTTCTCCCCCTTTACTTTTTAATTTCTCCCCCTTTTTTGATACTTATGTCAAAGGGTCTATACACTTATGCCAAGAAGGTTTTGTTCACTTCCATTATAATTCTCAAAGCAACATCCCAGTTTTGTATTGAAACTTCGAGGGATTTGATTTTTATAGCTGCCTTTGCTGCAAGGTGAACTAAGCCATCTAATGTAGAAAGATTTGGGTCTTTCTTTATCATATTTTCTATGTAGGCTAGTTCTTTTTGTAAAATTTCTATGTGAGGGGTTAGGGTAGATTGAATTTGAACTAATTTGTCTCTTGTATTAGCCTCTTTTGTTGTTAATACAACTAGTTCTTTTTGTGTGTGAAGCGCCATGTTAAAGTGCTTCTCACTTTGAGCAGGAGCTTTAGGTAGTTGCATGCTTGATATCTTTAAGTTCCTTTCCAAGCTCATTATTCTCTAGCTGATTTCTTGTGTGAAGATGGAAGGATCACACAATTTTGAGTACAATGAGAAGATATTCTCAAGTACTTCCTTCACTTTATCTATTTTCTTAGCCAGTTCTACCTGAGAAAGTGTTGTCTGACTAGATATTCTTTCATTCACCTTTGTTTAAAACTTCTTTTTTGACCATTCCATTAGTTTTGCATTAGTATCATGGTCTTCACTTTGCACCTAGTCCACTATGTCTGAAAGTTTCTCCATAATGGGCTTTGTTTCATCAAGTGCCTATAAACTAAATGCATCTAAAAAGATATCCTTTATTTCAATTAGTGCTTGCCTCTATTTATACTCATTTCTGAGTATCTCCTGCTTCTTTTTCCTTTCTAGTACCTCTTGCACTTCATTGATCTGATTAGTGTTCATGGTTGCATAGTCATACTTAGGAATGACTATTTATTCATCTAGTGTAGGGTCTCCATAGTGAAGTACCCTTGCAAACTTTGTAGAGCTTGAGCCTGGTGTTGAAATTTGAAGTGGCATTGCTTTAGTGCTTGGATTTTGAGGCATTTTTGGTGGACTCCTAGTGGTTGGCAGATTAACCAAAGTTTGAATTGTTTCTTGATCCTTTTCCTTTGGGGTCTCCTTCTCCTCCTTTGATCTTCCTTGGTGAATTACTATTATCTATGGTGGTGCACCTTTTACTTGTGTAGTCGGATCATAAGTATCCATCTGTCTTGTTTGGTCCTTTACTAGCTCCTCAGTAGTTGTGGTGATTTTAACTGTGGAGTCAACCTTAGCTAATTTTTCTTGTGTAGCTTGATCTTTAGGTTGTCCACTTGTAGGTGTAGGGATGACAAGAGATGTTTCTTGTGTTGCCATCTTATCCCTAGTCAAGTCAACTACTACTTTTTGCAACTCATCTACACTAACCAACACTGGATTACTGCATAATTGAGCTTGCCGAGTCGATTGATCAAGGATCTTCTTGAGATCCTCTACAGTCATGGATTTATGTTTTGACTAGAGTTTTCAGGAACATCCTTCACTTTTACTATATCTGCAGGTGTGGATGTGTCATGTGGAGGACTTGGAGGTGGCAATTGTGTGTCTTGCACACTCTGTTCTCTGTGTTGCTCTTTAACAATTTCCATATCATTTCTCTTTTAAGTTTCCTCCTCCACAATTTCATTTGCCTTTTCTTTTTCACCTTCACCTTCCTTATCATTGTCATCTTCTTCTCCATTGTTTCTCCCTTCAAAGGGATCTTCTTCTCCTTCTTTGACAATTTTTAGGCCATAGATTAATTTCCACATTTGAGTGGACTTCTTAACAACATCTTCAACCTTATTTTGAAGAATGCTAAAGGTTCTATATTTGGGACCAAATTTTCTCCCATGCTTCTTATTGGCCTTGGTTATTTTCCTTTTTGTGAGCTCAAGCATTACTCAAGCCAATTTTGACTCTCTTAATTATTTCTCCATATTAAGGCAATAATGCCATTTATTTTCAACAATAGAATATAACTCTTTAGGCATTGAATTGTCAAGTTCAAGTGGGGTGTTCTTGAACTTTGCCATCATGGTATAGACTGATTCTTCAACCATGTTTTGTTCTCCTCTACTCAACTTATTAAAATCAATGCTCTTTAAGCTAGTTAAGTCTTCATTATCTCTAATATGATCACATATACTTTTAAAATCAAACTTAGTGGTGTGCCTTACCACTCTAAATTAGCTTGTGTCTTCTAACTCTATTCTTTCTTCATCTGAGTAAGGTTGAGCAACATATTTTCTTCTTAACTTCTTTTTGGTTGGACCTTGCTGCTCAGTAGCCTTCTTCTTTTCTTGCTCCTTAGCCTCCTTAGTTGTGGCTCTTGTACTTGCCCTTGTAGTAGGCTTAGATGGGCTTGGGTTGGTAGTCTTTTTGCCCTTGGGCTAAGCTGTAGGCTATGTATGAGCTTTTCTCTTCTTTGGCTCTGGCTTGGTAGGTTCTTCCTTAGCTTGTTCTTCCTCCTTGATGCCTTCTTCCTCTTTAGAATCTTCTCCCATGCCTTCTATCAAGGAAAATGGCTCTTGGCCCTATTCTTCATCTTCTTCATCTTACCAATCTTCTTCTTCTGCTTCTACCATCCCTTCACCAAATTTGGCCTTAATCTTTTTAACCAATTTGTCCTTTTTCTTTAGAGTTGAAACAATTTTCAGCTCCATTTATACTTTGGACTTTACAACATCAAAAGTGCCAAAAGATTTTGCACTTTTATCAATGCCTTTTGTAAGCAATGCTGTGATTGTTGTTGAGGCCTCATCTATGTTTATTTCATTTCTAAGTGGCCTTAGCCATCCCACCCTTGGTATTGTTGCTTGGATGTAGGTGTAGTCAATGTCAATTAAGAAACAAATGTCATTAATATGCTGATCCACTAGGGAGACTAGAATCCTTAGTCTTTGCTTCATGGACTTCTTAAAGTCTTCAAAATAACTTGTCATTAAGGTTGCAAAATTAGCTCCCATCTACTATATGTACTCATTTACTTGTACTACTATAGAGCTATTTGTGTTCCAACTTATCTTGCCAAAAGAGGGAAATTCATTTTGAACATAGAAAAATATGCATATCAAAATTGATCCAAACTTACACTGAGCACTCTTGGATCTCCTTATTGCTCCTAGATTCTCCATAATCTGTTGTAGTTTCTATTCTCCTAGATCATATGTATGACCCTTATTGACAAGTTTGTATCCCACATCAACTACAATGCAAGGTAGACTTCAGTTGGCTTGATTGGTAGAATTTATGGGATATGACCCTAACAACAAATTCTACAAGTGGATCTCTGATTGTGTCAATAGTCATGCCTCTTTTATTCTACTTTTCCCCCAGTGTCCTTCTCTATGGCTTCTTTTGAATCACTCTTTAGGGTCTTTGGTCATTCTAGGGTTGGGTATATTATTACCCTAAGTATGATTCTTTTTGATAGTTTAATAGGTCCATCTTCCAACCATAAGCATCCATCGTGAATCCGACTCAAAACTATTCTTATCCATTCAGTTTTGAAGACTACAGGGAAATCTAGGGCACAGGTTAAGCCCTTCCTTTCAACAATATGAAATTCTTCCTTTAATACCACATTCTCACAAAGTTTATCATAGGCTTGCCAAATCTCCATGTTACCAATTGCTCCAATATTACAATTATAATACTTTCTGACATCTTGCACCATAACAACCTTAGGTGGAATAATAGATAAAGCTCCAGTAGGGTCATTTTTGTAAGCCACTTTAGGAATTGGCTTAAAATATAGTTGTTTAACATCATTATTGACCAACTAAACCTCAAATGGTTCCTTGTCCTTGGGATTCCTAGAGTTATATGCCATTTCTAAAAACTAGGGTTTCAAGATGTAAAAATTGTGTAACTGCATAGCTTGACACTTGTGTAAATACCTTGAGTCGATGATATCACTTTGAATCATTGGTGGAATCTACTTGAATTCTTTGCCCTTTCTTGAAATCACTTCTATTCTCTTCTCACTCTTGTTCTACATTTGCAATGAAGAAAAATGATTGAAAACTCGACCTTATACCCTTCATTACATAGCATTTAATGCTTAGTGCATATCCAACTATCCACTTGGCTCCTTATGCAATTCTATTTTACTTGGCTTCCATTGATTTTCCAACACTTGACATCCACTAGAGTTTCTCTTACTCGACTTCAATAAGAATTTTTTGTTACTCGAAAACCACTACTAACTCGGCTCCAACTGACTTTGGCAAACAACTCGACATATACTAGGATTTTACTCAGAATCTGAAAGAAACTTTCATTATTTGACAATAATGTGAAAACCTTGAAGATTTAATCTTGCATCTTATTCATGCTGGTCTATCCATTTTAGTGCTGACTTATTCTAGGAATTGATGTATGATAAAGCATTTAAATATCAATCCCCACATACCTTCTTTTTCTTAGTTTGATGAAGTATGACCACTTGACCCTTTAGGTGAAGTGATCCCTTCATTTGATGTGTTGCATCTACCTTTCTTCTTCCATGTCTTATTCATCTCTCCTCTAATGTGCTCAACATCTATCTTGCCTTTCCCTTGTCTAACTCTAAGTTAAGTGCCTTTGACCTTGTTAGGCAGTGCTTGCTAATGTGACTAGTCTTTAAACAACTAAAGCATGTAGTTTGGCTTAACCATCTACTGTACCTTCCACTAAAATGTGTTCTTATGCAATTCTCAAGGATATGTCCATACTCTTGACAATAGTGACAGCTATGTCTTGTATTGTAGTCCTAATTGTAGGAATTTTCATGGCTTCTTCTCTTGTTTGATGACCATGTGGTCTTGGATATACATTCAAAGGCTTTGTGTCCAAAATTCTAAAAATTTAGCAACGTCCTTTAATTCTTGGTGCATGCATGGTCCTTGTCCTACATTTATGTGCATGATGACCTTGTTTGTTGCATTTGTAACAATGTGTCATATTCTTTGGCTTGGCATTTTGAATACCATTCTTGTTCCTACAAATATTAGTTATATGTACTTTCTCCCAAAAATGACAAGTGGGTTTGGAGTTCTTACCTTTATCATTCCTTTGTTCAGTAGTCTTGGATGACTCTCCTTCTAAAGTGCTTGTGTAGCCTAAACCTGATGTGTCTTTACTTGATCTAGGAGATTTTAGTAGTTGCTCAAAGTACTTAATGGCTTAATTTGGCTTGTTGAAGCTTTCTAAAAATTCCTTCTCTCTTTTTAGGTCATTCTATAGTTGCTCATTTTGAAATTTCAATGTAGTTATCTCAATGTCCTTAACATTCAACTCATGATGAGAATTCATCATTTGGCTCAGGGTATGCAACTACATATTTGAGATCCTAGACAACTCTACTGATTTTTCTTCCAATCTATTTGACAAGATTCTTTTGTCTTCTTCAATCATGACCTTATCCTCAATGGTTTTCTTCTTTTGTTTAGTCACTTTGCATAGCAGTATTGCTTGTAAATATTGCTCCAATTTTAGATTTTTGATCTCTTCAGCTTGTGCTTTGTTCTTGTCCATGAGATCTATAATTAATACATCAAACTCACATGAGTTACCATTTGAAAATAACTTTGTGGTGTCAATCTCCTTGTATTGGGTGTCATTCTCAGCCATGGCAATTTCCTTCCTTCTCTTTAGCAAACTCATCAAAGCATTTATGGTTTCATCCAATTGTTGCAATAAGAGGTGTATCTCAATGTCCTAATTCTCAATGGTCTTTTCTAACTTGTAGACTTCCATCTCAAGATCTTTTCTCCAAGCTGTAAGACTTCTCCTGATGAGAACTAGGCTCTGATAACAATTGTTGAGATTTATAAGTGGGAAGTATACTTCTAAGAGGGGGGGTGAATTAGAAGTACTTAAACTTTAACCAATAAAACTTTTAACTTTAAAACATTGCATGCATAAACATATGTAAATAAAATGTAAAAAAATGCATCCACATAAATACTTGACACCAAATATGATTACCCAAAAACCCTCTAATGAGAAGGTAAAATTGGGGTGGGGATGACACCCACAACTCTTCACTACTACAACAATAAAGTTCACCTATTAAGGTTTCCTTTTTTTTGACCTTATACCCTTCATTACATAGCATTTAATGCTTAGTGCATATACAACTGTCCACTTGGCTCCTTATACAATTTTATTTTACTTGGCTTCCATTGATTTTCCAACACTTGGCATCCACTAGAGTTTCTCTTACTCAGATTCAATAAAAATTTCCTTTTACTTAGCAACCACTACTAACTCCGCTCCAACTGATTTTTGTAGACAACTTGACATATAATAGGATTTTACTTGGCATCTGAAGGAAACTTTCCTTATTTAGCAACAATGTGAAAACCTTGAAGATTTAATCTTGCATCTTTATTCATTTTGATCTATCCTTTTTAGTGCTGACTTATTCTAGGAACTAATGGATGATAAAGAATTTAAATATCAATCCCCACATACCTTCTTTTTCTTAGTTTGATGCAGTATGACCACTTAACCCTTTATAAGGTGAAGTGATCCCTTCATTTGATGTGTTGCATCCACCTTTCTTCTTCCATGTCTTATTCATCTCTCCTCTAATGTGCTCAACATCTATCTTACCTTTCCCTTGTTTGACTTTGAGTTAGGTGCCTTTGACCTTGTTGGGTAGTGCTTGCTAATGTGACCAGTCTTTAAACAACTAAAGCATGTAGTTTGGCTTAACCATCTATTGTAACTTCCACTGAAATGTGTTCTTATGCAATTCTTAGGGATATGTCCATACTCTTGACAATAGTGATAGCTATGTCTTGTATTTTAGTCCCAATTATAGAAATTTTCATGGCTTCTTCTCTTGTTTGATGACCATTTGGTCTTGGATCTACATTCAAAGGCTTTGTCTCCAAACTTCTAACAATTTTAGCAATGTCCTTCAAATCTTGGTGCATGCATGGTCCTTGTCTTGCATTCATGTGCCTAATGACTTTTTTTTTTGCATTTGTAACAATGTGTCATATTCTTTGGCTTGACATTCTGACTACCATTCTTGTTCCTACAAACATTAGTTATATGTCATTTCTTACCACAAAAATAACAAGTGGGTTTAGAGTTCTTACCTTTGTCATTCCTTTGTTTAGTAGTCTTGGATGAATCATCTTCTTCAGTGCTTGTGTAGCTTAAACTTGATGTGTCTTTACTAGATCTAGGGGATTTTAGTTGTTGCTCAAAATACTTGATGGCTACATTTGACTTGTTGAAGCTTCTACAAATTCCTTCTCTCTTTTTAGGTCATTTTGTAGTTGCTCATTTTACAAATTTAATGTAGCTATCTCAATGTCCTTAACATTCAACTCATGATGGACATTCATCATTTGGCTGAAGGTATCCAACTACATGTTTGAGATCTGTTACCCAAACATTTGACACAGAGGTTTAATTATATTAATTAATCAGAAAGAGAGAGATTACTCCTCAAGAAAAATAAAACTTTCTCTCTCCACATAATTTTTCCTATCCACGTACTAAAATTTTTAGAGAGAAGTATGGGTTTTGGTTTTGGGTTTGGCTTTCACTCTCTCTCTCTCTCTTCCACTTTTTCTCTCTCCACGTACTTTTCTCTCTCCACGTACTCAAACCTTGTAGAGAGAAGTATGGGTTTGAGTTTGGGTTTTCTCACTCAATTTTTCTCTCTCCACGTACTAGCCATACTCTCTCTCCCTGTACTCCAACTTTTTAACCTAATTCTAACCTGAACCTCCCAACCCAAACTTCAACTTGAAGGTAACTACCAGCTAGAAAGAAAGTTCACAAGATTGTTGTTAACAGAGATTTAACTCAAATCTGCAACACATGGATGCAAAAGAGGAAATGAAAATATTGGAACTGGTACATAATTATTAAAATATCTTTGGAGAGAACTTTCTTGATGCTGTGAATTGTAGAGAAGGTGGCACGCAGATTGCACGCATATGGAGAGTAGGCTCATGTGTTTTACAATGTGCAAAATTTGATCATTCATAAAGCATGTGAATGGTTTGGTTGAATACCAACTAATTTGGAGCTTGTACAATACATGATTTTGCTACTTTATTTACCTCTATATCAAAAAATTTTCATCGCATGGCATTTGTGAAAGTGATTAATAAAAACCCACAGCTTCAAAAGATGTAGCCCAGAACTGCGGTTGATAGGCAAGCCCAGACCTGCAGGTTGATAGGAAAAGACCAGTGCGCAAACATTGAAGGTGATACCATATAGTGAGAAGAGTGAATAAAGAAAATTTGCATGGTTAATTTCAGCTTGTTCTCCCTGCCATGATGGCACAAGGAAATGTGGAATAATATAGACAGTGGCATTCCATGGCTTGACTAAACCAGCTATTTCTAAGCCACTAACACAGACTTTAGACCAGCACACAAATTGTTGAAGGCACATGAGCTACTTGAAAGAAATGACAGGGTGAGAAGCATGGGAATACTGTGAATGAAAATAAGTATTATGAACCTATCAAAGCATAAGAATGGTGTTATTAATCTATCAAACCATATTAGCGCTGGGATTTGGAGTTGAAAAGCTCACAATGGATTTGAATATCTAATCTAGAATCATATATAGAAATAGCAAGGTATTTGATGGAGTGCATTTTATTATTTAGAGTTCTATGGCTAATTAGGCACAAAATGGAGCATGCACAGATAATGTTTGACTAAATGTTTATAGAGATCAAATACAAAGTATGAATACTCACACAATATTAAACAAATGTGGAGCCAAATATTAACAGCATCTGTGACATTATGGCTGTGATGAACATCAATGTGCACATGCTCATTGCCAATCGAAATATAGAAGAGGGAAGATTGGAGAATCAATGCTCTTAAGGAGGGAAATCTAAAGTAGTCTACAGCTGAAAAAAGTTCAATAGAAATATCGAATGCATGAAAAGTGTTCAACAAAATGCCAAGTCAAAAGTGTGCTCACATTGTTCGATGAAATGCCTCTGCTGTATCTAAAAGTTGGATTCTCAAAGTGAAGTAAAGATTTTGATGAAGTTTTATGATTTCCTGAAGAAAATAACACACCAAGTTTGATACAAAACCAAGTGATTATTGACTACGCATTATCGCTAGGACAACCCTTGATAGGTGATAATATGAGGTATAAATTTCAAGGTAAAGAGCCCCCTGTAATACTAAAAAACATGCTTCCAAAAATATTTGACACAAAGTTGGGGCATTTAGAAGTTGCAAACTTTTGAAAACTAATGAGCAAAGAAGATAAATCACCCCTGGCAAATCGAACGCTAGAAAGTGGCCTAGCCCATGCAGGAGGACATCCGCTCGCAGTTCAATGTGTGGAATTGGTTTTAGAATGTATCAAGGCATATGATCACAATTCCAGAGACATCAAGACTATAGGAGGTAATTTCATGGCAAGGTTGGACCCAGTATCTATATCCATCCCGTTCAAATTTCCAGTAAGAGAAGAATTCACAAAAATTTCTAAAGAAGGCGCCCAAGGTTATTTCCATCAGAATAAGAAAACATGTATCAATGTCATTGCTAGAAGTTGGCTTGATCAACCCAGATGAGGACAGTCATAGTCGCCAATAATGTTACGCATGAATATCTTTAATGAAGACATTTTTGATATGATAGTTCTTCTTAATAGAGTGGTGGGAAATCAGACGGCTGAAGATTTTCAGGATTGGATGTTTTTGTATATTAATACCATCACTACTGGCAAACAATTTATAGATTAGGGAGAAATGATTAGCAATGCCCTGCATTACTAGTTGACAGGATTCAATGCAAATCAAGGATTTTACATGTCCTGGTATCTAATGAACGCAATTGCAAGTATGAAGTCATGGCCTCATCTAAATCCTTATGGGGAGTATAGCTTAACCACTTAAATTTATAACTATTAGCCTTAGTTGCAATTAAAATAGAGCAATGCACACTTCCGTAGGGTGAATGATGCTTTTTCTATGCTCACTACTAGGGAGCTACAAGGAGATATAGGACTTCAAATTTCTCCTGAAGCAGCTAGTCTCATTAGTATTTATGGTAGCTTCTTCATACAATACCCTCGATTCACTTACATCCGTATTGGAGGTTTTCAAGATTGTCCTCTCATGTTGCCTCGCTTCGTAGATGATAGGTTGGTACTTTCAAAAGTTTGTAGGCAAATTGGTCGAGTAAACAAAAAGTGTAGGAAAAAAAGATCAATCCCTTTCCCTATTGGCATTGGACATTATAGTTGTTTATCTTCTTCGGATGCTCAAAATATTGAGAGATCCATGGTGAACATAACTTTACACTCTTTCTACAGTCACTTTCCATTTGATGGCAATGGGTATGTTAAAAATAACTTGGCACTTGGACCTGGCTATTTTCATTTCCCTACAATGGAAGATTATTGGGTGAACTATGAGAATGATTTTGAAGTAAGAAAAAGGGATTGGATGAGATTTATAGTACAAAAAATTATTGATTACAAAATGGGATGGGATGTGACTTGCATAATAGAGGATGGGTCAGACTTGATTGATCCTTACTTCCTTGAGCGGATACAATTATTAGAATTGCCATATATTAATTGATTGCTGCCAGAATTGAAAGACCTCAAAGAAAGGACTTTCTTTGTGATTCAATGAACTGAAACTTGGTAAAAGAATAAAGTCAAAGAAGTCACTACTACTAAATCAATAGGAAGAAGCAGTGTAAATAATAATAATATTTCTCAAGAAGGAATGTTAGTTTCAGCCATTTTTTCTTCTATTCCTACATCCTCGGGCTCTTTACATAGCACACAAGAGGGAGATGATGGTGAAGATCTAGATAAATGAGTTGATCTATTTTTAGCATGTGAACTCAACGTGGTCACGATGAAAAAGAGATCAAAACCCAAGGAGAAGACCTTAAAGCCAATTCAACAAATGATTGATGAAACTCCTGAGATGAATACTTTACCATTATTTGTAGATGAGATGATTTAATCCATAGCATCTCCTACATGCTCATTGTCTCCCGAAAGCATAGAAGCAATCCAAGAGGAGCCAGTTGTAGAAACTGTACATAAATTGAACTTGTCATCTACAGTCTTACAAGTTCCTTCAGTAATCAACCCATGTCATAGTATTTTAGCATCTTGGTTACAACAAAGTTTAGAAAGAAAGAAGAAAAGGATGATTCAATTGGAAGCACCCAATCTAGATATTGTAGCTGACTTAATGCATAGAGGTACAAAGATAAAGAAGACTAAAATGGATTCCAGACTAGTAGTGAATCTTACTTCAGGTAATTTATATGTTGAAATCGCACAACTAGTCTTAGAGAAGGACATAAATGAGGCAAATGAATCTAATTTTAGCATCACTGAAGTGGATCTAGGCCGAACTACCCATGAAGGGAAATAACACAATTTTCAAGTGTCAGCTACTGTCCTAATAGAACAATCAAGGAGAGATAAGAAAGTTGTCAAGTTTGAGCCCTTTCTTCATGCATAAGATTGATGGTTGGTGACTCCTTTCCAGATCCTAGTTCATCCACAAAAAGTACAGAAGATCCAAAGAAGATGTTTGATGAAGAAACCATTCAACACATAGGAGAATGCCAAACTTATGGTAAGATGGTGAAAGCATGGGTAAAAAGCATGAAAGAATAGGCATCAAGCTTATTTCAAGATGTTCAAGATACATTTACCAAAGTGGATCATATAAAAAAAAGCATTAAAAAAGAACTGACAACTCTCAAGGAACAACAAACATTTTGGAGAGAAATTGATGCCAATTTAGTAGAGATTAAAGGCATGGATAGCAATATCGTTCAGTCACTAAAGTTAATCAGCACTGGAGAAGAAGAGAAAATTGATATATTGTTGGAAAACATCTGATGGAAGAATGATAGTATGAATGAACAATTGAGTGAAGGAGAACAATTCTTAAACTCATGCAAATTATTGAAAAAGAAGGCCTTGAGGGATATACCGATGATCATAGAAGGTATTCCTATTAGTGAACACACTCAAAATCTAGACATATCTTCCATTTTGGAATGCATAGAAACAAAAATCAGCACCAAACTTGGCAGTAAACAAAGTTTAGATGCTAGTTTTATGATGAGATTGAGCAGTCTCTCAGTAGCATTAAACTCTTGTACTCAAAACTTGCCAGGTTGTGTCACAAAGTTGGATGAAATTAGAAAGAGACATGAGCTATGTAAGTTGAAGATGTAGAGTTTAATCATCATTAAGAACAAAACTTTGGCTCAAGTCATCATATCATTTAGAGCATACAAGGAAAACTTGACTTAGTTTCTAGCAGCACCTACAGATCAAGGAACAAGTTCAGGGAATTAAAAGTTAGAAGTATTTCTGTCTAAAGTTGTCCTAGAATTTTATTGATGTATTTTGTAAAAGATCAACTTTAGAATTAACTCTAGTTTTGATTTTTCTAACTGTAGTTAAGCTTCAAGGGTTAGAGTTGGTTATGAACCATCTTCAAGTAATCCAAACTCTAACTTTTGGGTAGTTATGAACCCAAAAAGTTGATTATTCTAGATTGGCTATAAATTCCTGGAAACCAATGTAATAAGGGACTTTTTTGACTTGGAGACAGGGAACACTTATGCTCTAATAACAAAGCAATATTTGGAAAGTGTGTACAATTGTTTTTTTTGTAATCAGTTATTTCTTGCTTTCTTGGTGCAAAGAAATAAAAGAAGTAAATTTGGCATTCTCTTTCTAAGGAATCTAAATTGTTCAAGTGTTGATTCATCTATGAGTATTTTCATGGTATGGTGTGAGTATTCATGAATGGTTGAATTAGTATTGTGTCAATGATAGTTCTCAAGCATACTCCTTGATTGCTCTCATTAATAGTTTACATCATTTTTATGAAAATATTGAAGGTGTGTGCTGCATTCGCTATCAATGGTTTTCCTTTTTATTTTCTAAGTTCTACTCATCTTTATTGAAAAATCACAAATTTATCCTACGAGGGAGCTGCCCCTCTAAATGCAAAGGAAGGCCAGATATCAAGGGCCTATCCAACTATTGGAGACATCGATTTGCCACATACTCCATTGGGCCAAATAATATATTTTCAAGGTGACAAATCTGTTTACCAACAGTTTTTTGGTGACTCCGCTGGGTAGACTGAATGAGAAAGATTGACAGTCACCTATAATGAAGAACAATGGTGCTTTTGCATGAGAACATTTTTCCAATTCTCCAACCAAACCTTGGCTTTCAAGATACCCAAGAGGATATCATCTTAGACTTGAACACTCTAGCTTGGAGGTGTAGATGAAGTGCACAACAATATCATCAAGTAAATCAAGTTCTTGAAGAAGAAGAATAGTTCAGAGATATCTTGCGAAGGGCTCCTATTGGTCAGAATGTTGAAGTTGTTGAAAGGATAGTGGTCATTCTAAGAAGAAATAGGTAGAATCTTGGTCACATTCAGGGGAAAATAAATAATAACCACTAAGTTGGCTAAAAAATCATACACTGAGGTAGACAGAAAAAAGGATTTGGTAGACAAAGATTTTGATGCCATTTGGAAGTTAGATTTCAAGCTAGTTACTCCTAAGAAGAAGAAAAAGTCAAGTCTGTTAGTAGGTCTTCTTCACCAACTAAGGCTACTATTTCTGCTATGGCCTTTCAAGCTTTGATTTTGCCAGGTACCCTTGTACCTTTAGCTATAAATTTGTAACACTTGAATATCATTCTTTCGACTATGGCACATCAAGCACCGCAACCACCAATCCCATGGGGAGCTACTATTGGTCCTCTAGCTCTAGGAATCCAATTACATGACATGCCCGTTGGTTCTCGAAAAATTATTTCAAATTTTTTTGGTGACAAGAAAGTCACTACTGATCAACATATAAGTGCATTCTTTATAGCAAGCACTGTTCTTGTGATTCAACATGAAGATGTTTTTGTTCGTCTTTTTGTTGAAACACTCACTGAAGTTGCAGTTGAATGGTTTGGACAGCTACCAGCTAGATCAATTACTTCATGGGTAACTTTGATTCAAACTTTCGAGAGGAGATTTAAGACTGTTGAAGATGAACATTTTCTCCTTTCCCAATTAACTTAGATGAAGAAGGAAATTCATGAGCCAATGTGAGAATTCATTGCTTATTTTAATCAGATGGTGAATCAAATTCCTATTAATAGAAGACCCACTAAAGAAAATCAAATGATTTTCTTCATTAGTGCTCAACCTTCTGATGTAAGCTTTCAAATACGAAGGGCAAGATCTCCTAATCTAGCGGCTGTGCAAACTTTGGCTATTGAGGTGGAAGATGACTTGCTTAGTTTAGGAAAATGGAGTATTGATCTACAAAAGGGAAAAGGTCAACAAGCTCCTATCACTACCACTAATCCTTTATATCAAAAATTGGCTAATGATCTGTTACAACTCAAAAAGTAGTTACCCTATAATCCCCCACCTTTGTATCAATATATTCCAAGGAGGAATTATATGCCATATCAAAAAAATAGACAAACTAAATGGCTACCCCAATCAACACCAAGATTAGCCATCAAACATCCCTCATCATCTAGTAAACATGCTGCTATGTGTGATTTTCACTTAACAATAGATCATGATGGTGCAAACTATCCGGAGATGGCTAGATTCATGCAAATGCAATTGACAGCAGAGAAAATAGAACAATATGTGGCTCTCAAAGATGTAACAGAACCTACTATTGGGACCTCTTCTATTAATTTTCTAGAATATGAATCTGATGATGACAAAGATGAAGATATCAAAAATCATTCTTGCAATGCAGCTACACCAAATTGGAGACAGAGATTAGAAGAGAAGTGGGTGAAAGAAGCAAAAGATAAAGCTTCTGATGAGATGGCTAAGCGAATTCTATCTCAAAAGCATACTCCGAAAGAGCCTTCACAAGCGAAGGAAATAGATAAGTATAAAACCTCTCCCATTGTTGAAGATTCTTTTGATTTTATTGATCATTGTAAAAAGACCAAAGTACAAATTTCTCAGTTGGACTACCTTAAGGCAAACCCTCATCAATTAGAAAGGTTGATTCAATGTGTTGGTAAAGGAAAAGGTTTGCCTAAGATCATTATCAACCATGAGTCAAAAGTCTCTCTAGAAGTAGAAGATAATTTGGAAGGTCTCATGATTGAGAAAGAATCTTTTGTTGCAGCATCCTTGTCAGATAAACCCTATGTTTCTCTTTATATAGCTGGATGCAAGTTAAGTAATTGTATCATTGATTCTAGTGCATTTTATAATGTTATGCCTTCAAAGGTAGCCCATGCCTTATGACTTTCTCTGAATAAACCATCTAGAAAATTGTACTCTATGGAGGCGAAACAAGTCCCACTGGTTGGCCAGTTAAAGGATGCTCAAGTAGCACTTGCAGCGCATCCTGAGAAGAAGTTAAACTAAATATCCTAGTTGCTGATATTCCTACCAGTTACGAGATGATTTTGAGTAGAAGTTTTTGCAAATAACTTGGTGGTGAGATCAAGATGGACATGTCTCATGCCCTTATCTTGATTGGAGATAAAAAGGTTAAGCTTAATCCTTAACCTAAAGCTAAATATACGGTCTTAAAATTAGATGATCCAAGAGTTGAAATATTGTATGTTGATACTGGGCATGGAACATATATGATGACATCCACTGAAGAAGATGTAACTGAGCATCTCATGCCTGATATAGCTAATGAATTATGGTCAATGGAGTTTGATGGAAGTTCTTCTTCTTCGGGTTCAGGTGCTGGGATAGTGTTGATATCACCAAAAGGAGAGAAATTCTCGAAAGCTTATAAGTTGGCTTTTGAAACAACCAATAATACTATAGAATATGAAGCCCTTCTACTTGGTCTTGAGTATGCAAAAGAAAAGGGGATCAAATAGCTCAAGGTATCAAGAGATGTTGAATTAGTTGTCAATCAGGTGCGGAGACAATATCAAACAAAGTAAGCAAAATTGAAGGCATATAGGAATAGAGTGTGAGACAAGATTGAGCATTTTGATACTTTTTCTTTATTTTCTATTCCTCATGAACAAAATTCCAAAGCATATTGTCTTGCAGTCTCTGTCTCTCTCCTTATTCCTCACCCTGAGTTGAACAAAGATGTTTACACAGTAGAGATGATTCATAAACCTAGTGTACCTAATAATGATCGACACTGGCAAGTTTTTGATGATGATGGGAAAATCATTGCATTTCTTGAGGGAAGGCTTCCATTTTTAGACTTAAAATTTGAAGGATCATGTAATCATAATGGAGCGCTAGGAGATGACCCTAAATTTATTCAACTGGAAGGTAATGTTATCCTGAGAGGATTAGTCACCCTAGAAAGTCTTTTTGATAAAGAAGATGAAAGGAAAGAGAAAGTTGAAGATACTAAACCCTCTAATTGTTCAAGTTATAAGAAAGTAAATATTGGTTTTGAGGAAAATCCCAAGATGTTCCTAATAGGTAAAGACTTGACATCAGAAGAGAAAGAAGAATTCATGAAGATATTGAGAGCCTACCAAGATGTTTTTGCTTGGGGTTATGAAGATCTTAAGGAATTCATGAATGGAAAATTTAAACATCAAATTCCTTTGAAACCTAGTTCAACTCCCTTCTGGAAAAAGAAAAGGCAATTCAATACCAAGGTAGCTGATGCTATTTTCAATGAAGTTGATAAGGTGCTTAAAGAAAAGATTATTTATCCCATTCACCATTCAACATGGGTAGCCAATATTGTTCCTGTCAGGAAGAATGGTGAGATAAGAATATGTGTAGACTTTCACAATTTGAATTAGGCGTCGCTTAAGGATAATTATGGGCTCCCTATCATGGATCATATTCTACAATTGGTATCCGGCTCAAAACTCATGTCAATGTTAGATGGCTTCTCCGGTTATAACCAAATCAGTATTGCACCAGAAGATCAACATAAAATAGCTTTTACCACTCCACGGGGTACATTTGCCTACAATTGTATGCCTTTTGGTTTGATAAATGCTAGGGCCCCCTTTCAAGGGGTGATGGATCATTCATTTGTAGATCTCAAGAATAAAATTATTGTGATGTACCTTGACGATCTTACAGTGTTTTGAAAACATAGAAGAGATCATGTGCACCATTTGGAAGCTATCTTGCATCGATGTCAAACTCATGGCATCTCACTGAATCTTAAGAAGTCTATATTTGGGGTGATGAAAGGAAAACTATTAGGGCATACTATCTGTAAAGAGGGTATTCAAATAGATCCTAAATGGGTGAAAGCTATCCAAAAGTTGTCACTTCCCATGATTAAACTAGGAGTTAGATCTTTCTTTGGGCAAATAAACTTCATAAGGAGGTTCATACTAGACTTCTCTGAGATTAAAAAGTAAATTGTGGATATGATGAAAGGGAATACAAATTTTAAGTGGACAAAAGAAGGTAAGGCTTCTTTTGAACAAATCAAGACTGAGATTGCTATTGCCCCTACCCTTTCTTATCCATATTTTTCTAAAGATTTTCATTTGTATTATTATGCATCTAAGAACACTTTATCTACTATACTTACTCAACCTGACCAAGACCATATCGAGTCCCCAATAGCATTCATGAACATACTTCTTAAGAAACATGAATTGAAATACTCTTTGATTGAGAAGAATGCTTATGTTTTAGTCAGAGCAGTGAAACAATTTAGGTTTTACATCCTAAACTCTCACTCCAAGGTGTTTGTTCATGATTCAATAGTGAAGACTATTCTGACACAACAAGAGATTGGTGTAAACAAAAGAGCCTCCTAGATAGCTAAAGTACAAGAATATGATCTTGATGTCAAACCTACAAAGCTTGTCTGGGGAAAAGGTTTGTGTAAAGCTATTATGAAAGGATCTTCCTCAACTGAAGAAGAGATATAAAAAGAAGTTCCATTAGTCTTATTCATTAGTAATACCAATGATTGGTTTTCCAATATCACCTATTTTCTAACTTATGGAGAGTGCCCAACCCATCTGTCACCTAAAGAGAAGAGGACCTTAAAATTGAAATCTGCAAAATATGTTATCTGGGGTGACACTTTATACAAGAAAGGGATAGATGGTACCTTTCTAAGGTGTGTAGATTCTGAGAAAAAGAAAGAGTTGCTTTAATTGTTTCATAATGAAGCATGTGGAGGTCATTAATCAACATCTGTGATAGCTTATAAAATTCTAAGAAATTGTTTTTATTGGCCCGAAATGTTCAAGGATGTAGAAGAATGGGTTAAGAAGTGTGATTCTTGTCAGTATTTCAAAGGAAGAGTTCAATTAGTAGTGTTGCCCTTGAAGCCTATAGTGATTGAAGAACCTTTTCAATAGTGGGCTTTAGATTTCATCGGTCCTATCCATCCTTCATCCACTACTGGACATACTCACATTTTAATGGCAACTAATTATGTTACGAAGTGGGTAGAAGCCATCCTAGTCAAACAAACAACTTTAGAAGTGGTGTGTAGTTTTATCAAGGAAAATATTTTGGCTAGGTTTGGAGTTCCTAACAAGATTGTTACCGATAATGCTACAAAATTCTCCTCTTAGGAAATATCAACCTTTTGCTATCAATATGGAATCATTCTCTCTCACTCCTTAGATTATTTCACACAAGGGAATGGTCAGGCATAATCAAGTAATAAAAATATTATGACCATTGTGCAAAAAATGATAGATGTCAATTAGAGATCTTGGCATAAACATCTATATGATGCACTCTTATCAGATCACACCACTAAGAAGAGAGCAACAAGATTATCTCCCTTTGAGATCCTGTATGGAACTGAGCCAGCTCTTCCTCTTCCTCTAGAATTATCTGCCTTGAAGTTACAAGATGCTATTGAGAATCATGAATTCAAAGATGCTCTTGAAAAAAAATATTGTATTTGACCAAGTTGGAAGAAAAAAGGGATGTGGTTGTGGATAGAATTCAGGAACATCAATCCCATGTTAAGAAGTTATTTGATAAGAAAGCTAAGCAGAGGGTGTTTCAAGAAGGTGATCTTGTCTTGCTTTGGGATAAATGCTGAGAACCAAAGGGCTTACATGGAAAATTTGACTCCTAATGGAGAGGCCCTTTCCAGATTAAAGAGGTATGTGGAAAGAAATCTTTTATTTTTTCATACCTAAGTGGTACTTAGTTGCCCTTGCCTTACAATGGGCAACATTTGAAGCATTATCATTAGTAAGGTTTCCAGTCTGCCACCTTGTACATATCTTAGCTAGGAGTTTTTGTTGTGCCTTCCTTTCTTTTCATTTCAGTTGTGTTCCCATTTTTGTTGTTCTTAGTCCCTTTTTCTTGGATTTATCTTCTTTTGGTGCGACTCTATAGCCCTTGTGATAAAGCACTGCCATTTCTTAACTCTTGGTTCATTCAGCATCCTGTACAATCCTTGTCCCTAGATAGAGCCAGCTATTACCCAAACATTTTACACAAAGGTTTAATTATATTAATTAATCAGAAAGAGAGAGATTAGTCCTCAAGAAAAATCAAACATTCTCTCTCCCCGTACTTTTCTCTCTCCATGTACTAAAACTTTTAGAGAGAAGTATAGGTTTTGGTTTTGGGTTTGGCTTTCACTCTCTCTCTCCCACTTTTTCTCTCTCCACATACTTTTCTTTCTCCACATACTCAAACCTTGTAGAGAGAAGTATAGGTTTGAGTTTGGGTTTTCTCACTCATTTTTTCTCTCTCCACATACTAGCCATACTCTCTCTCCCTATACTCCAACTTGTTAACCTAATTCTAACCTGAACCTCCCAGCCCAAACTTCAACTTGAAGGTAACTACTGGTTGGAAAGAAAGTTCACAAGATTGTTGTTAATAGAGATAAAACTCAAATCTGCAACACATGGATGTAAAAGAGGAAATGAAAATATTAGAGCAGGTACATAATTATTAAAATATCTTTGGAGAGAACTTGCCTAATGTCAGGAATTATAGAGAAGGTGACACACAGACTGCACACATATGGAGAGTAGGCTCATGTGTTTTAAAATGTGTGAAATCTGATCATTCATAACGCATGTGAATGGTTTGGTTGAATACCAACTAATTCGTAGCTCGTACAGTACATGATTTCACTACTTTATTCACCTCTATTTCAAAATGTTTTCATTGCATGGCATTTGTGAAAGTGATTAATAAAAACCCACGGCTTCAAAAGACGTAGCCTAGAACTGCAGTTGACAGGCAAGCCTAGACCTGTGGGTTGATAGGCAAAGACCAGCATGCAAACGTTGAAGGTGATACCATATAGTGAGAAGAGTGAATAAAGAACATTTGCGTGGTTAATTTCAGCTTCTTCTCCCTATGACAATGGCACAAGGAAATGTGGAATAATATAGATAGTGGCATTCCATGGCTTGACTAAACCAGTTGTTTCTAAGCCACTAACATAGACTTTAGACCAGCACACAAATTATTGAAGGCATGTGAGCTACTTGCAAGAAATGACAAGGTGAGAAGTGTGGGAAGATTGTGAATGAAAATGAGTGTGCTGTTTGATGTATACATTGCTCAACCATCCCATGTAGATCAAGAATCGTGATCTATTTAGAAAAGCCGCCCCTAACAAAGCATATGCATTGTTGAACAAAAATTGCAAGAAGATTCTCCAAGACACACAATACTATCAAAGAAAATAGTATTATGAACCTATCAAAGCATAAGAATGGTGTTATTAATCTCTCAAACCATATTAGCACTAGTATTTGGAGTTGAAAAGCTCACAATGGATTTGAATATCGAATCGGGAATCATATATAGAAATAGCAAGGTATTTGATGGATTGCGTTTTATTATTTAGAGTTTTATGGCTGATTAGGAACAAAATGGAGCATGCACAGATAATGTTTGACTAAATTTTTATAGAGATCGAATAAAAAGTATGAAAACTCACACAATATTAATCAAATGTGGAGCCAAATATCAAAAACATCTGTGACATTATGGCTGTGATGAACATCAATGTGCACATGCTCATTACCGATTGAAATATAGAAGAGGGAATATTGGAGAATCAATGCTCTTAAGCAAGGAAATCTAAAGTAGTCTATAGCTGACAAAAGTTCAATAGAAATATTGAATGCATGAAAATTGTTCGACAAAATGCCAAGTCAAAAGTGTGCTCACATTGTTCGATGAAATGCCTCTGCTGCATCTAAAAGTTTGATTCTCAAAGTGAAGTAAAGATTTTGATGAAGTTTTATGATTGCCTAAAGAAAATACCACACCAAGTTTGATACAAAACCAAGTGATTATTGACTCCGCATTATTGGCAGGACAACTCTTAATAGGTGATAATATGAGGTATAAATTTCAAGGTAAAGAGCCCCTTGTGATACTAAAAAACATGCTTCCCAAAATATCTAACACAAAGATGGGGCATTTAGAATTTGTGGACTTCTAGAAACTAATGAGAAAAGAAGATAAATCAGCCCTGGCACATCGAATGCTGGAAAGTGACCTAGCCCATGCAGGAGGACATTTGCTCGCAGTTCAATATATGGAATTGGTTTTAAAATGTATCAAGGCATATGATCACAATTCCAGAGACATCAAGACTATAGGAGGTAATGTCATGGAAAGGTTGGACCCAGTATCTATATCCATCATGTTCAAATTGCCAGTAAGAGAGGAATTCACAAAAAATTCTAAAGAAGGTGCCCAAGGTTATTTCCATCAGAATAAGAAAACATGTCTCAATGTCATTGCTAGAAGTTGGCTTGATTAACCCAGACAAGGATAGTTACAGTTGCCAAGAATGTTACGTAGGAATATCTTTAATGTAGACATTTCTGATATGATAGTTCTTCTCAATAGAGTGGGTGGAAATTAGACGGCTGAATATTTTTCAAGATTGGATGTTTTTGTATATTAATACCATCACCACTGGAAAATAATTTATAGATTAGGGAGAAATGATTAGCGATGCCCTCCATTACTAGTTGACAGGATTCAATGCAAATCAAGGATTTTACATGTCCTTGTATTTAATGTACACAATTGTAAGTATGAAGTCATGGCTCCGTCTAAATTCTTATGGGGAGTATAGCTTAACACTCAAATTTATAACTATTACCCCCAGTTGCAATTAAAATAGAGAAATGCACACTTTCGCAGGGTGAATGATGCTTTTTCTATGCTCACTGCCAAGGAGCTACAAGGAGATATAGGACTTCAAATTTCTCTTGAAGCAGCCAATCTCATTAGTATTTATGGTAGCTTCTTCATACAATACCCTCAATTCACTTACATCTGTATTAGATTTTTTCAAGATTGTCCTCTCATGTTGCCTCGCTTCGTAGATGAAAAGTTGTTACTTTAAGAAGTCTGCAGGAAAATTGGTCAAGTAAACAAAAAGTGTAGGAACAAAAGATCAATCCCTTTACCAATTGGCATTGGACATTATAGTTTTTTATCTTCTTTGTATACTCAAAATATTGAGAGATCCATGGTGAACATAACTTTACACTCTTTCTACAGTCACTTTCCATTTGATGGCAGCGGGTATGTTAAAAATAACTTGGCACTTGGACTTGGTTATTTTAATTTCCCTACAATGGAAGATTATTGGGCAAATTGTGAGAATAATTTTGAAGTAAGAAAAAGGGATTGGATGAGATTTATAGTACAAAAAATTAGTGATTACAAAATGGGAGGGATGTGACTTGCATAACAGAGGACAGGTCAGACTTAATTGATCCTTACTTCCTTGAGTAGATACAATTATTAGAATTGTCATATATTAATTGGTCACTGCCAGAATTGAAAGACCTCAAAGAAAGGACTTTCTTTGTGATTCAACGAACTGAAACTTGGTTAAAGAATAAAGTCGAAGAAGTCACTGCTACTAAATCAATAGGAAGAAGCAGTGTAAATAATAATAATATTTCTCAAGAAGGAACGTCAGTTTCAGCCATTCTGTCTTCTATTCATACATCCTTAGGCTCTTTACATAGCACACAAGGGGGAGATGATGGTGAAGATCTAGATAAACAAGTTGATTTAGTTTCAGCATGTGAACTCAACGTGGTCAGTAAGAAGAAGAGATCAAAACCCAAGGAGAAGACCTTAAAGCCAATTCAACAAATGATTGATGAAGCTCCTGAGATGAATACTTTACCATCATTTGTAGATGAGATGATTCAATCCATAGCATCTCTTGAATGCTCATTGTCTCTTGAAAGCATAGAAGCAATCCAAGAGGAGCTAGTTGTAGAAAATGTACATAACTTGAACTTTTCATCTACAGTCTTACAAGTTCCTTTAGTAATCAGCCCATCTGCTAGTATTTCAGCATCTTGGGTACAACAAAGTTTAGAAAGAAAGAAGAAAAGGATGATTTAATTGGAAGCACCCAATCTAGATGTTGTATCTGACTTAATGCATAGATGTACAAAGATAAAGAAGACTAAAATAGATTCTAGACTAGTAGTAAATCCTACTTTAGGTAATTTATATGTTGAAATTGCACAACTAGTCTTAGAGAAGGACATAAATGAGGCAAACGAATCTGATTTTAGCATCACTAAAGTGGATCTAGGCCGGACTACCCGTGAAGGGAAAGAACACAATTTTCAAGTGTCAATTGCTGTCCTAATAGAATAATCACAGAGAGATAAGCAAGTTAAGAATCAACTCAAGTGTCAAGTTTGAGCCCTTTCTTCATGGATCAGATTGATGGTTGGTGACTCCTTTCCAGATCCTATTTCAGCCACAAAAAGTATAGAAGATCCAAAGAAGATGTTTGGTGAAGAAACCATTCAAAACATAGGAGAATGCCAAACTTATGGTAAGATGCTGAAAGCGTGGGTAAAAAGCATGAAAGAACAGGCATCAAGCTTATTTCAAGATGTTTAAGATACATTTACCAAAGTAGATCATATACAAAAAAAAATTCAAAAAGAACTAACAACTCTCAAGGAACAACAAACATGTTG
Organism: Cupressus sempervirens; assembly: GCA_028749045.1. Classification (NCBI taxonomy): domain Eukaryota; kingdom Viridiplantae; phylum Streptophyta; class Pinopsida; order Cupressales; family Cupressaceae; genus Cupressus; species Cupressus sempervirens. The sequence continues at coordinate 170,150,566 of CM053788.1, read as the reverse complement.
GAGAGAAATTGATGCCAATTTAGTAGAGATTAAAGGCATGGACAACAATATCATTAAGTCACTAAAGTTAATCAACATTGGAGAAGAAGAGCAAATTGATATATGGCTGGAAAATATCCAATGAAAGAATGATAGTATGAATGAACAATTGAGTGAAGGAGAAAAATTCTTAAACTCATGTAAATTACTGAAAAGGAAGGCCTTAGGGGATATATCGATGATCGTAGAAGGTTGAATTAGTATTGTGTCAGTGATAGTTCTCAAGCGTAGTCCTTGATTACTCTCATTAACAATTTACATCATTTTTATGAAAACATTGAAGGTGCGTGGTGCATTTGCTATCAATGGTTTTCCTTTTTATTTTCTAAGTTCTACTCATCTTTATTGAAAAATCACAAATTTTATCCTACAAGGGAGCTACCCCTCTAAATGCAGAGGAAGGCCGAATATCAAGGGCTTATCCAACTATTTGAGACATCAATTTTCCACATACTCCATTGGGCCAAATCGTATATTTTCAAGGTGACAAATCTGTTTACCAAGAAGATCCTAGACAACTCTTCTAATTTTTCTTCCAATCTATTTGACAAGATGCTTTTGTCTTCTTCAAGCATGACCTTATCCTTAATGTCTTTCTTCTTTTGTTCTATCACTTTGCATAGCAGTATTACTTGTGATTCAAGCATGACCTTATCCTTAATGTCTTTCTTCTTTTGTTCTATCACTTTGCATAGCAGTATTACTTGTGATTCTTGCTCCTTGTGATCTATTCTTATCCATGAGATCTGCAATTGCTACATCAAAATAAAATGAGTTACCATCTATAAATAACTTTGTGGTATCAATCTCCTTGTATTGGGTGTCATTCTCATCTATGGCAATTTCTGTCCTTCTCTTTATCAAACTCCTCAAAGCATTTCTAGCTTCATCCAATTATTGCAGTAAGAGATGTATCTCAATCTCCTAATTCTCAATGGTCTTGCCCAACTTGTAGACTTCCATCTCAAGATCTTTTCTCCAAGTTGTAAGACTTCTCTTGATGAGAACTAGGCTTTGATACCAATTGGTGAGATTTCAAAGTGTGAAATATACTTATGAGAGGGGGGGGGGGGGGGGGGGGGTGTGGTGAATTAGAAGTACTAAACTTTAACTAATAAAACTTTCAACTTTAAAACATTGCATTCATTAACATATGTAAATAACATGTAAAGCAAATGCATCCACATAAACACTTGACACTAGATATGATTACCTAGAAACCCTCCAATGAGAAGGTAAAATTGGGGTGGGGATGACACCCATAACTCTTCACTACTGCAGCAATAAAGCCCACCTATTAAGGTTACATGTTTTTGACCATTCTCATGATATGCCCTATGAAAGGCCTACCCTGTTAAAGGCTTACAAGGATTTTTAGATACTACCCTATTAAAGGATTTTAACACTCTATCAAAAGTGTACATGGCTAAAGGATTTACAAAACATTCACTTGGAATGTCACCCTATTAAAGGTTTTATGCAATGGCTGTTAAACCAACCTATCTCCATAGGATTTCATTCTACTAATACAATTGTCAAAAAGTATAGTAGAATGTTTGACTCGATTACTTGGAATCTACTATTGCTGATTTTAGATCCTTATTCTATCCAATTTGATCCTCACTGATCTAGTATGAAAATGTTGTAACCTTGATCCTTTGTTCTAAAAACTATTTTTTCAGTTTTGTACTTCTTCTAAGTCACCTTCGACTTGATCAATTCACCCCTTTCACTTCCTTCAAACTTTTCTAGCATTACCTCCTCACATGCATTCTTTCTCACATGCTTTGTAAAATATGGGGCTTCATCTCCTTAAAAATATTTCATGACTTAGGGTTAGGTATGAATCTACAATTGAGAGTCATCTAAATTTCTTGCTCAAATCTCCCCATTTATTTGATTGGTTGCATGTTGATTTCATAGGGAATCCAAATAGTTTCGATCTTATCTCTAAGCTTCAAGATCTATCCATATGTCAGCTCAAAAATGGCTTACATCTTAGTTTGTGAAGGCATGAAATTATATGCTAATTCTGTGTTACTTAGCACTTGCTGATTAGTGATGCTCAACACTTACTAAATTCTACCTTACTTGGAACTTGTACTTGGTCGGCATCTTTTTTTCACTCAACAGTTACACTTACTCAACACTATTTGTTTGCTTGGCATCTAAATGGCTCAAAACTTGTTGAATTTCTTGCTTGACACATATTGTAACTGGACATCTATATTATACTTGGCATCAACTTAGAAATTTTTTAAAGTGTGTTGACACTCAATTCTCAAAACCAATATGAGATCAACAGTTATCCATTTTACTTCAATGCTTCTAGATCAAGTGTGTAGGGGTCTCACTCAAGCATAACAAATAAATCATCCAAAGTCACTAAGTTTCTCCTCATCATCTTCTTCTTCTTTTTATCCTTAGAGGTGGTTCAACTAACACTCAAGGATGCTTTCGGTGGTACTATAGCCTTCTACTCCTTATTTGTCTTTAAAGACACATTATCTTTCTTTTATTCTTGTTATTTCATTTTCTTGGGGGCTTCCTTTGGTACATTTTTCTTGGTAGATACTTGAGGCTAATTTGTGGCATGGTTATCTATTTATTTCTCCCTTTGTGATACTTTCTTGGTTTGAGCTTATTGGATTTGCGCCATTGTTCCCTCACTCAAAGGTCCTTGAGCATCTAGCCTAGTATTGGTGCCAATAGAAGAAGTTTTTGTTGTATTCACATTTGTATCTCCTTCTATTTATGTTTTTTCATCATCCCCTCTAGTTTTCTACTTGGTTCCTTTATTGTCTTCCTCTGGTCTGGTTTTACCTTGTTTTGTTTGTTGATGCTTGTCACTATCTGTATCCATGGGATTATTAGTAGTAAAATAATTGAAATATTCATTTACATTAGTATTTTTATTTTGTGTCTTGGTTTGTGTTTTGGGTTGTTGATATGCTTTTATTTGTTCTATAATAGGTGCATATCTTGGTATAATTTTTTAGTGGTTGACTCGGTGAATGTGTGATCTTCAAGATTCTACTCGGTGGTATACATTACATATTGATCTTTATTTACATTAACATCTAGCTCATCTCCTATAAAATATTTAGTTATTACATTTTCTTCAGTACCCTCTCCCATATTTTGTACATCACCAATGGTATTTTGAATAGAGATATTATTAGATTTAGCTTCTCAATTGTCAAGTTCAATTTGATGTTTTGGCTCATTGTCCAATACATGCACTATCTCCTTGATGTCCTTAATATCAAAATCTTCATCCACTTCTCTAATTCATCCAGTTAACACCTTTAATGTTCTTAGCTTATGCAAGAATCTATTCTAATATTTTTACATTGCTTCTTGCATATTTGGCACTAGTAAGTTTTCCATGGTAATTGCAAGTACAATATCTCTCATTTCTCTTTCAGTATCCAAAGAATACCTCCATATAGTATCAATCTTATTATATAGATCTTTAGGTATTCTATTGGAAGATTGAAGTGGAACATATTTGAAGTTGTGCATCATATCAATAAATCCCTCTTCAAGCTTCAATTTGTCTTCATCACTCAAAGGAGGATACTTGAAGTGCCTACATGCAACTAAACCTCCTATTGCTTTGATTGAATATGTAATTTCATCAATAGTTTCAAGCTTTTTACCTCTTACTGTAATCACCTAAAAATGGTCATCTAGACTATTAGCCCCCTTTTCAACGTTTTGGCTAAATTAATTTAATCACTTACCTAAGCCAAATTGCTAATAATCAATTTATTTGATTATAACCTTTAGTTTGACTATGCTATCCTAAGTTCATTATTTGATTAAAAGAACATGTCCCCTTTTAATTAAATAAAAGACCCCATTCTTCTAACCCACTTAAAGTGCACACATAAAGTCCTTTTTCTATTTTACAATTAAAAGAAAAGGCTTTGTGATTTTTGTCTTATATGACAAGTCAACTTATATTCTATTGGTTGATTTGTGTGTGCACATGGATCACTCCTATTTTCGAATTCAATCGTTGATCATCCACCATCTTCATCTTGATCTCCACCATCCATGCATCTTTAAAAGGGAGAGAGCTTTCCCCCTCAAAGGATCCATCCATCTTTTGAACATTGTTATGCTGCAGGTTTTCTAATAGGTTTCTTTGGAGCTTTGTGGAGAACTTCTATTTCTTGTCTACATTCTCTCATACCATAGCATTTTAGCTTAGATTCATGTTGCATATTAGTTTAGCTTCTATTTTGCAATAATCTATCTCACATAGCTTAATATTTGGATTGTAACACTCTCATCCATGCTTAGAATAGCTGCATTTGACATTCTCATTCTAGCTTAATCTTCATTTGCATTGCATCCTTGAGAAACTCCTTGGGACATTTGCATTCTTGCATCTTGTCTTTGGAACCTCCCATTGCTTGGTTTACTAGCAAGAAGTACATTTCTAAGGCTTGGCTGAGAGCCTTCATGCTTGAATACTAACTTCTTGCACTCCATGGATAGGGAGCTCTAAGCCAGCATCCAAGCATTTCGAACTCATGGAATCGTTTGGATAGAAGGGTTTAGAGTGTGACACTTTCGAGTGTACATTTTTGGCGCCCACCGTGGGGCTTGAATCAAGTTCTAGCTCCATTTGCTTTCATTTTTTATCTCTAGTTTTTTACAGCAGCATATTGGATCTAATCAAATGCTTTTGTAGAATTATCACTTTGGTTTTAAGGCCAAGCCATAAGTAAATTGGTTTGAAGGTCAAAAACTTAGTTGGTTTAAAGATTTGATCATATCTTTTAAACCGCTTGGAGTTTGGTTCTGAAATTTTTTTTGCAGTTTGGATATATGCTCAAACTATCTCAGTCCGATTTGCAGAGCATTTTGACGTGATTTTCGGGAGTTATGAGTTTTTCTTTGTTTTTCATAAAAAGTTGTTTTTGATCGCAAATCAGCGATTTTGTTTAAAAAACTTATATTTTCAGAAATATTTTTGAATTATAATGGGGGTTCTTTCTTTGTGTTTTAAATTTTGAGATCGTATTAAGGATAAAAAATTCAATTTGATAAATTTGGCCTGTTTTGACAAAATCAATCTCTAGGGAGAAAATGAAGAGATTTTTTAAAATTTCTTGCATTTTTGGAAAGCTTTCTGATTTTTAACAGGGATCTCTTTTTTTAATTTTCATTTTTGGATAAGAAATCATTGCAAAAAAGTCCAATCTTGTTGACTAGGTCAAAACCAAAGAGTAAAAATGAAAGCATTTGTGATTAACTTGCACTTTCTTTGCATGTTCTTGGTTGGAAGATAAATTAGATTTTTGAAGCAACTCACCACTTTTTATTGCAGATTTTTATGTTATTTCACATTAACTTTTATTTCTAACAAGTTGTGATTTCAGGTTGCCATCCTTGTGAAAAAAATTGAAACATTGCATAAAAAGAACGCATGTCAAAGCTTCAAATGCACAAGGGCTACTAACGATTGTTTGCAGGGCTGCCCAAAGCATAAAAACTCAAATTTCTTGCTTTTTTGTTTTCATGTGTGGCATTGAATAATTGTTCATTTTTCATAGGCACATAAAACTTGTGATTGGAGTCTTTTGGTAATAGGAGAGTATGCTCTTCACCCTTGTGGTGAATCAGAAATCTTGACTTGCCATTTGGTTTCAAAAGCAAGGGGTAACTGAATCTTCTTGGCGTGTTTGGGAGAAAATGATTGGAATAGGAGAGTATGCTCTTCACCCTTGTGGTGAACCAGAAATCTTGACTTCCAAAATTTGATCCACTTTGTGTAGTTAGAATCCTTTAGAGGGCCTGCTCTCGGACAACCTGAGAGGAATGACCCAAGTGGGAACAAGCCGATTACCTAGCTCTTCCAACCCACTATAAACTCAAGGCTATCAAGGACACAAAACCTTGGTAGACGTAGTGTTTATCTTTGTCTAGTGTGATCGCTTATGGGATTTCGACCATAGGGAGATCACTAGGCAAGAATGCTTAAGGTACTCTTGTGATCGCGAGATCGGTTACTCATCGCAAGGTAAGGTGTCCCGTAATTGGGAGCAAGAGGAACACTATGAACGGAAGCCCGATCTAAAAACTCTAAGTTAGTAACTACCTTTTTTTTTAGCCGCTCAACTTCTTGGTGCAAGGATTGATCCTAGTGGACTACCCGGATCACCCCAAGATTTACACTCACCATATGTGTTCCCTTGGTTATGCTTATGGCATTTCCATGACAAAGCCAATATCTCTTGTGGGCAACCACTTGGTGTGAGGCGAAGGAGCATCAAGCGTGGGCTAAGTTGTTGAGTAATGAACCATGACTCTAAGGTAGATTGCTTGGCTATTGTTTTCGATGTTTTGACCAGTGTTAACGTTCTTGCAACATAAACATTCTGATAAAGATTTGGTAGGAAGGCTGTTCTGATATCCCAAGTGTGTATTGACAAGGTTGTTTTTACCCTTGATCAATTGTTTTGAAGACATGTTACAACACTTACTGTTTGCAAACCTTGCTGTTTACTAATACAAGTTGAGACGAAATGCTGTCTGATTGAAACAACTATCTGATTGACAAATTGAAACGAACTCCAAGCCAAAAAATTGATTTTTTTTTTTTACACAAAACTGGCACTCTGTTGCACGCTTTCATGAGAAATATTGCGCGACATTTTTTTCAAAAATTATGTCGCCTGTCAGTAGTAAATTATGTCACACTATGTCTTATATTCCGTCACACTTGGTATAAATATATGTCGCCTGAACAAAAAGTATCGCACTGTTCCTAAAATTCTGTTGCACGACATTATTTGCTGAACTTATGTCACCCTCCTTTTGAGAAAGTATCAGAGTCATTTTGGGTCAAAAATAGAGTTTGCCGTCGGATTTGTTTGGTCTAAGGAGCGTCACGCTAGTCACCCTTGATCCTGGCCACATATCAGTGTGTGAAGAATTCATCCTAAGTTGAAAAGATGGGTTTAGTCCGTCGAATGTAAGTCTTGAAACGTCTTGATAAATCACTTGTCAAAATTCAGCTATTATTTTTCTAGCTATCCACTATTGAGCTTCTCGCTCGTCCGCTCGGCTCGAGTCACCCGTGCTGTAAGATCTTGAGCACTGTTTGACAAGCCATCTAATCACATTTTGACAAGTGACTAGTCCTGATCGTAAAAGCTTCAAATTTGGCTCGCTCTTCTTGTCCTACTAAACAAAGAAAACTCTTTACATGCCGGTCACAACTAGATATCAAGGTGGTAACGGTAGCCACACGCCTTTCATTTTCAAACAATTGGAAACACCACCCAAATGTCCTCGCAAACAACCTTGTGATAAGAACCTCGAATTTGATCAAACACAAACAGCTAACGTTCGACACAACCCACTTTATAGTTTTGAAAATCCCTTTGGCACACCCTTTGAGACACCCGAGGGTACGAGTGGTATAGTCACAATGGTGCATCCTGATGAAATTAAACGTCACTTAGAAGAACAAGCATGTGAAACCCAAAAGACTTTGGAGGCTATATACGCTACAGAGAGAGAAAATCAACAAGCTGAAACTGACAATCAGGCACGCTACGAAGGACATAAAGGAACTTGTCCTCGAAATCCCTTTGAAAATAATGATGGTAATCACACACCTCCAAGGACTCCTACAGTTGCCACTGGTGCATGTCCTTCACCTAAACCATCTCATCATGATAGTGATGAAGAAGTAACTAGTGAAGATGTGATCAAATTTCAACAAGATGGCTTTGCCCAAAAACTAATGCTCAGAGCTTTAGAGGAAAATGGAGACCAATACTTCCGATACATGGCAGCTAGGGGATGGAAACTCCCTAAAGGTTTTAATGTTGAACATATTATCCCAAAATGAGAGCCCACTGAGGCTGAAATCTTAAGGGAAGAAATACAAGAACTAAGAAAACAATTTACACAACTGCAAACTTCAAAAGAGCCACCTAAGACATCATTTGTTGAATCAATTTGCGCTCTTCCATTTGATAGGGGTCTATACATGCTACCATTTCCTAAGGATATAGAGGTTCCTAAGTATGATAAATACGATGGAAATGGTGACCCTCATGACCATGTGAGACATTTCTATGCTAGAAATTTCTATGCTATTAGCATGGACTTTATGCATGAAGACACCTTTCTTATGCGTTTGTTCCCTAGAAGTCTAAGAGGACAAGCTATGGAGTGGTTCACAAAATTGAGTCCTCCTCTTAAAACATTTGATGAACTTGCACAACGTTTCATCCAACAATATTCATACAACATTCAACATCCTGTGACAGTGCTAGACTTATGCAACATCAAACAAAGACCAGGAGAGTCTTTTGCAATATACCTTCAACGATGGAGATCTTTATACTCTCGGTATCCTCGGCAAGTGCCCGAGGCTGAAAAAATTGACATCTTTGTCAACACGCTTGTACCCGAATTATACTTTGATCTAAGAAAATAGTTATTCACATCCTTCAATGCCATGGTAGAAAGTGCATATCGCATTGAGGATGTTGCTATCAAAAAAGGTGATATTACCATAAACAAGGATAGAATTAACAATGGGAACAATAAAGACAAAGGCAAACCTTGGAACAAAAACAAGTATGTTGTCAATGACGGAGTAGTGGACACTCCTAAGACTAAGGAGCCTGCGTTTAACCTTTCCAATGCCATCTATGCAGCAAAGCAACAAGAAGGTTCAAAACCACAACCCTTTGACAAAGGCTCTAAATTTGTGAAGAAGCGACGTGTTTACACACCTATGGTCGAACCTTATGAAGTGGTTTTAAAAACCTTAATTGCAAACAAATTGGTTACCTTACCAGACAACTCACGTCCTTACAATCCACCTGTTAGACCTCCATGGTGGAGAGAAGATCATACTTGTAGCTATCACCAAAGTAAAGGACATAACACAGAGAATTGCTTCAAACTCAAAGATGTAATTCAAGACCTCATTGAAGCTGGAAAAGTTGTTACAGATGGCCTTGTTAAGAATACTGATCATAAGGCTTTCCAAAAACCATTACCTGAATACAAAAAGGGTGAGACCTCAAGGGTAGCTGCCAAAAAGAATCATGATGCCAAAATTAGTTATGCTTATGCTAACACTGATAATGTTATAAGCATGCTTGAGCCTGTTGAATACATATGTATGGCAAGCTCCAACAATGACAACTGGCCAAATTATGACGCTAAAGATGAACGACCAAGAGTGGTCTTAAGGACATGATCCACTCCTCAAGATCATACTGATACTAGACCCAAGGTGGTACTCCGAGTGGCTAAGTCTTCATCTTCTCAGGGTGAACCACTTAACGCTGTCACTAGGGGGCAATCTAAGGTTGTCCTAAAAGTTGCTAATGATCCTAAAAATGCTTCATCATCTAAGCAACCAATTACTTCCAAGATCTCCAACTATGATCTTGTTAGCCAATTGCAATGCACACAAGCACAAATCTCCATTTTTGAGTTACTAGAGTTATCTCCTTTGCACAGGGATATCCTTGAGAAAGCTTTACGTTCTGCCAATGTTCCCACAGATATTGATGCGGAACAATTCCAAGCTATGGTGAACCACATCTCCTCGCCCCACTATCTCACCTTTTCTGAAGAAGATGACCGAGCTCTTAGTCATCCCCATAACCTTGCTCTTCATGTCGAAGTTCAAATCTTTCGTACCCGTGTTCGTCGAGTCTTGATAGACAATGGTGCAGGGTTAAATATCATTTCGTTCAATGTAATCCAACAATTGGGCATGTCTGAATTTGCCATCGATCCTAAGCGCAAGATCACTATAAAGGCCTATGATGAGGTTGAAAGGCCTTCTAAAGGTCTAATTGTACTTCCAATCAGAGTTGGTCCAGTTGAGAAGAATGTCATTTTCCAAGTCTTAGACATACCACTTGCATACAACTTGTTGTTGGGACGACCATGGATTCATGATATGCAAGCAGTACCCTCTACATACCATCAGTGCATTAAGTTCCCTTTTAATGGTACTGAAGTGGTTGTCCCCGGCGACAACTCCATGTCTATCAACACATTATCTACTGCCGAAACGCTAGTCCCACACAATCGCTCTTCTCATGAGCTAGCACCATCTTTCACAGAATGTGAACAAAAACTGAAAATGATGAGCCTTGGTATGGGCGAGTACACTTTGGAATCTATTGCTGCCTTACCAATTTCTCCTCGGTCTTATGGGAAACCAACTATTGCAAAGAAGTCTTCTGCTTCTGCTATGACACTTTTTGGCACTTTTGTGCAATCTTCCATACCACTGGAAGCAGAGAAGGAAGAACAAGCCATTAGGGACTGGATCTACAGAGAAGAGGAAGACGAGGAGGTTACAATGACTACCCCTATTTCTCCCAAAAAATATGGAAAAGGCTATAAATTTTTGACAAAAATGAGCTACCAGGGCCACGGGTCCTTAACTAGTTGTAAGAATGCTCTAGTTGAACCTTTAAGTCACACTCAAGGTCATGATGCTCGAGACACCACTGGTCTAGGCTTTGGGCTAGACAATAATACACCAAACTATAGTCAAATATTACTCATGTCTAGTGAATCGGAGGATGATGACTCTCCCATAATTGCTACTACTACACAAGACGAAGACTTTGTTCCTCTCACTTCCCTCCTTTGGGGAGAAGACATAGTTATTGCTAATAATGAAGAAGCTTCTACCTCCCAACAACAGGAACAAGAAGGGTCTACTTCTGAGGACATAAATAGAGGACGAATTAGGCAGAATATTGCTCATCTCATAAATAGGGGTCAAAGTACAGATTCTCATGAGTATGAATGGGAAAGCCTCTCTGATGCATCTTGTGAGCTAGGGGTGGATGTCATTCATGCCTATGCAACCCAACCCAATGTAGTCGAATGGTCTAGTATGAGGTCAGATGAGTTTGACTCACAACATGTCTCAATGGATCATGCTAGTTCCTCTAGGACTATTCCTGAGCTAAACTCTTTTGCGATATTTTCTATAGGCTCAACTTCACAGGTCACCAGAGATGACTCCTTCCATATCAATCACATTGAAACTTCTCCCTCACTCTCGCTAATTTACCCAGAACTCATAGATTGGTCTATCCAAAATCAAAAACCTGAAATATGGTCTTTCCAAAATGACTATGAGATCACTTGTTATCTAAACGCAATTGAACCTGTCATTTCTTCCACCAGCGAACCCGCGGTTAACATGACGAAATCAGATATCAAGTACCTCAGTCAAAAAATTAAAAGAAAAAATAAGCGATCAGACGGCGAAAACCACATTGTGGCGGTGTCTGACCCTCAAAAAAGTAAAAATAAAGACGTATCTAATGGTGAAAACCTCTCTGAGGCACCTGCGGATGAGGTACTTGGTAGTTTGCCAAGCTATTTCCAGGATAGATCTTCGGTTCTAGTCGAACCTACACAGCCTATCAACTTGGGAACAGAAGAATGTCCTCAGATTATCCATGTAGCTCAATCTTTGTCAAACAAAGAAAAGACACAGTTTGCTCAGTTCTTTCAAGACAAGAAGGTCAAATTCTCATGGACATACTCTGACATGCCAGGGCTTGATACAGATCTCATCATGCATCACTTATCAATCTCACCAGATGTCAAGCCTGTCAAACAGAAGTTAAGAAAAATGCATCCACATGTGGCTCTACTGGTCAAGACAGAGTTAGAAAAACTATTGAATGCAAACTTCATTAGGGCCATTGATTATGCTGAGTGGATTTCCAAAATTGTACCTGTCTCCAAGCATGACAAATCCATACGAGTCTATACTGATTTTAGAGACCTCAATAAAGCGTGCCCCAAGGATGACTTTCCACTACCAAACATCGATGTGATAGTGGACATGACTGCAGGTTATGAGATGTACTCGCTCATGGATGGATTTTCTGGGTACAACCAAATAAAGATAGCTCCAGCAGACCAAGAAAAGACAGCCTTTACATGTGCATGGGGTACCTTTTGTTGGAATGTCATGCCTTTTGGGCTCAAAAATGCTGGCGCTACATATCAAAGAGCAATGACAACCATCTTTCATGATATGATGCATAAAAACATGGAAGACTATGTTGATGACACACTGGTGAAATCAAAGAAACGAGACACACATCTCAAAGACCTTAGTTTGATATTGGACCGTATGGAACAATTCCAACTTAGGTTGAATCCAAAAAAATGTGCCTTTGGTGTCACTTCTGGAAAATTGCTAGGTTATATCATCTCAACAAAAGGCATTGAGGTTGACCCTGAAAAGGTCCAAGCTATCATGGATATGCCTCCACCAAAGACTATCAGTCAGCTTAGAGGTCTGCAAGGATGGCTACAATCCATAAGAAGATTTATCTCTCAATTAGCTGATAAGACTCAACCTTTCAATAAAAATCTGCATAAAGGATCTACCCATATTTGGAACAGTGACTGTCAACAAAGCTTAGACCAAATCAAAGGCTACTTGGCAAAACCACCAGTTTTGATGCCACCCATTCTGGGAAAACCTTTGATTATGTACATTTCAGCTACGGATTCTTCTCTAGGAGCACTCTTAGCCCAAAGTGATGAGACGGGTAAAGAAAGAGCCATATACTATATTAGTCAAACTTTGGTGGCTTATGAACTAAATTATACAAGTATAGAGAAGGCATGCCTTGCTGTAGTTTTTGCCTCCCAAAAACTTCGGCATTATATGTTGGCCCACACAATTCACTTGATTGCCAAGATAGACCCTTTGAAATATTTATTAAGTAAAGCTGCACTTACTGGTTGCCTTGCTAAATGGATGATGATTCTTTCCGAATTTGACATTCAGTATGTTGAACGTAAGGCAATCAAAGGACAAGCCATAGCTGACTAGTTGGCTGACTTCCCACTTGAAGATGTAGCACCTCTACAAATTGAGTTTCTAGATGCCTCAATCATGAACATTATTGACAGAACATGGAAAATGTTTTTTGATGGATCCCATACACAGAATGGAGCAGGAGCAGGGGTGTTCTTTGTTTCCCCTCATGGTTATACGATCCCAAAATCCTACAAATTATTGTTCCCATGTACAAACAATATTACAGAGTATGAAGCATTAACAAATGGGATCAAAATGGCCCTTGAATGGCGAATAACTGAGCTACACATCTATGGGGATTCTCAACTGGTTGTGAACCAAGTGAATAATGAATATCAAACAAAGGATGATAAATTGATCCCTTATAAAAAGTTGATAGATGCTCTAAGGAACTATTTTACCTTTGTAACATTCCAACAAATTCCTAGAGCAGAAAACAAGGCTGCTGATGCTATGGCCACCTTAGCATCTATCCTCCAATTACAAGAACATGAATCGCGATTTGAGTTCCTGGTGGAAGAATTGTGTCATCCAGCCTATGATTCTTCAGATAACTAGGTGATCTACACTGTTGTAGGTCACGATTCCTCCCGCTATGCGGCTATTTTCTCCTACCTACGTGATCAGGTTATTCTCGAAACCCTCACGCGCAACCAAAAATGCCAACTCCTTCGTAATGCCTCACACTACACTTTGGTCTCTGGTGACTTGTATAGGAGGGGTCTAGACGGAACGTTGCTTAGGTGTTTAGAACTAGAAGAGTCCGAGAAGGCACTTGCCGAAGTCCACGATGGCATTTGTGGGGCACATTCTAATGGCCTTGCACTTGCCCGAAAACTGCTTAGGACGGGTTATTACTGGCCCACCATGCAAGCTGATGCTGTGCGCTATGCAAAGTCCTGTCAGAAATGTCAGCTCCATGGTAACTTGATACATGCTCCTGGGTGAGAGTTAATCCCTTCTGTGACATATTGGCCATTTCAGCAATGGGCCTTTGACTTGGTAGGAAAGATCCATCCAAGCTCATCCAGCGGTCATAAATTTATCATCACAGCAACGGAGTATTTCACTAAATGGGTTGAAGCTGTACCATTATCTACTGCTACAGGCAAACATGTTGCCCTATTTATACTGAATCACATCATTTGTCGATATGGTATCCCATCCTCTATTGTTACAGATAATGGAGGACAATTCAAAAATAAAGACTTAAAATAGCTGTGCAAAAAGTTTGGAATTAAGCAACACTGGTCTTCCATTTACTATCCCCAAGGGAATGGCCAAGCTGAGGCCTCTAATAAAACGTTGCTGAAAATCCTACACCGCACAGTTCACAAGTCTGGGAAAGATTGGCACTTGCAAATAAATCCGGCACTTTGGGCCTATAGAACCTCTATTCGTACTCCTACAAGGGCTACACCCTTTTCTCTAGTCTATGGCTCTGAGGCTGTTCTCCCATTAGAAGTCAAAATAACTTCTTTGCGCATCTCCTTACATGGGTTAATAACCGATGAAGACCATAGAGCTATGAGAGTACAGGAATTAGAGACTCTGGATGAATGGCGCAAGGCTGCTTTTGATCACATGAGAGCTTATCAGAAGCGCATGTCTACACAATATAACAAAAAGGTTCACCCCCGTGAGTTCCAAGTTGGTGAACTCGTGCTTAGAGAGAATCCCAAAAATTAGCAAAATCGAGAACAGAAAGGAAAATTTGAACCTAACTGGTTAGGTCCTTACATTATCACAACATCATTTGGGTCTGGTGCTTACCAGTTGTCTACTTCAGAGGGTGAAGAACTTGCAGAACCTATCAACATCCTACACTTGAAGAAGTTCTATACTTAGAGGCTTGCTACTCAGCTATCTTGTATATATCTATGAGCTTGAAAAAATCTTAAAAATCAGAAAATGTCCTGAAAAAATGATCATCTTAGTGAAAACCTCACTTTGATGTATCACCAAAAAAAAAAAAAAAAAAAATATATATATATATATATATATATATATATATATATCTGTCAAAGTGGTGAAAACCTGGAAACAGGCGCTACTTGAAACCCTTGCACCTATGTCTATCAATCTCAATCATCCACTTTGCTACACATTTCCTAGCTTGGAATTGTTTCTTGTCCTCATCTTGGGGGCATAGCTACTTAGCCTATTGAGGTATTCTTGTGGATTAGGGTTTCTTTGACAACTCACAAAATAGTGTTTCTCAACACTTCCCCCACTTTGACATCAAGTGTTTTTTTAACACTTTACAGATAGTTTACCTACGGTCTCCGATGTCGCGATATCTCACTATCAGAATCAAGTCTGGAAGAAATGGCCAAGTGACTTACACACACACACTTTAACACTTAAACGACTGAGCTATGCTGACATTTATCTACTTTGTGTGCTGTCTATGATGATTTCTTTGCCATGTATTCCCTCCCTAATAGTCTTTCAAGGATGTCATTGACTAGAAGACTGGGGGCATGGGACATATTTTCTTGATTTCTGCTTGTGGGTATACTTTTGTTTGTCTATAGTGTTGTAAGCATTCATGCTTGTCCTATTCAACACTTTGACTTATAAATGTATCATCCTTGATTGTTTTGCAAGATCGCACTCAGGGTTTATCCTGGCGCTTATGCCTTGATACAGGTGTAATCTTGCTAAATTAAACTTAGGGAATCTAATCGTGTAGTTATCTTGACTTACATGTCTCTGATGCTTAGATTGGATTTCCACATACCTATCTAATATCGATCATATTCATATCCTCACAGTTATACTAGTGATGGTTGTATGATCTCATGATGTCCCTAATAAATGCTCAATGATGAAATTAAGAGTCTAAATGTTATGCACTTCTTGCTGGTAAACCACTTTGCATGTTAGCTTGCATTTTAGGTTCATTTTCTAGCTTAGTCTTGCATTCTTGCATATGGGGAGAGCTCTCTCTTCATCTTTCTGTGGACATATCAGCTAACTCCTTTCATATATTTCTTTACTTTCTTCTTGTTCATGTCTTTTCACCTTCTTAATCTTTCACTTCATCTCTTTTCTATCTTATCATCACATTATATAAAGTTTTGACCTCTTAAATAATTTTGACGTCCTAGATTCATTTTCGGGATCGAAATCCAAATTCGAGTTCATCTTGATGGTCAAAATTGTCTTTTAAAATTCTACTTTCTTCTAAGCAGTTAGCTGACCTTTTGAGGTCTAATCTCCGAATCATCACTGGGGCATCTTCATTTATTCATGTCTTCATCATTTCCATACTTCATATCTACTTCAATTCACTGTTTCACATTTAAATCATCTTTCTACTAGATTTGACCTAATTTTATGCTATATCCTTCAAGGTCAACTCTAGTCAAACTGGGGCATTTTATCAGTTTCTTATAGTCATTCTTGGGTTCTAATCATCTATCTGTCATCTTGGACATTTCTATATTCTATTTTTCTCATTTCTAGCCAATTTTTGCATCCCCTTACCTCATTTCAATTTCGATCCCGAGGGGGCAGAAATACTCTATCACTTCTTAGGAGCATTTGTTTGATCTTCTCACCTGTTCTCAATCTATCTACTTTGCTAAGTGTTAGCATTCTTCTTGAATTCTAACATCATCTTCCTAGTGTTCAGTACTACCGCTATCAGGCTGTACATTTAGGACTTGCTATCTTTTTCTACATTTCGTTCTTCAAAATCAGATATCTATATCTATCACCGCCTACTTGGCTTTTTATTTTCTTTGACATAATGTGTTCCCAGATTGATCATGCATTAGTCAAAGAGGGGCAAATGTAATCACCTAAAAATGGTCATCTAGACTATTAGCCCCCTTTTCAACGTTTTGGCTAAATTAATTTAATCACTTACCTAAGCCAAATTGCTAATAATCAATTTATTTGATTATAACCTATAGTTTGACTATGCTATCCTAAGTTCATTATTTGATTAAAAGAACATGTCCCCTTTTAATTAAATAAAAGACCCCATTCTTCTAACCCACTTAAAGTGCACACATAAAGTCCTTTTTCTATTCTACAATTAAAAGAAAAGGCTTTGTGATTTTTGTCTTATATGACAAGTCAACTTATATTCTATTGGTTGATTTGTGTGTGCACATGGATCACTCCTATTTTCGAATTCAACCGTTGATCATCCACCATCTTCATCTTGATCTCCACCATCCATGCATCTTTAAAAGGGAGAGAGCTTTCCCCCTCAAAGGATCCATCCATCTTTTGAACATTGTTATGCTGCAGGTTTTCTAACAGGTTTCTTTGGAGCTTTGTGGAGAACTTCTATTTCTTGTCTACATTCTCTCATACCATAGCATTTTAGCTTAGATTCATGTTGCATATTAGTTTAGCTTCTATTTTGCAATAATCTATCTCACATAGCTTAATATTTGGATTGTAACACTCTCATCCATGCTTAGAATAGCTGCATTTGACATTCTCATTCTAGCTTAATCTTCATTTGCATTGCATCCTTGAGGAACTCCTTGGGACATTTGCATTCTTGCATCTTGTCTTTGGAACCTCCCATTGCATGGTTTACTAGCAAGAAGTACATTTCTAAGGCTTGGCTGAGAGCCTTCATGCTTGAATACTAACTTCTTGCACTCCATGGATAGGGAGCTCTAAGCCGGCATCCAAGCATTTCGAACTCATGGAATTGTTTGGATAGAAGGGTTTAGAGTGTGACACTTTCGAGTGTACACTTACCACTTTGAATTGACTAATATAATTAGATTATGTTTTGTCACTATATGCTTCAACAATCAATTTCATTCTTCTTTTTGATGGTTGACTAGTGAATGGTTGTCCATCATTTCTCTTCTATTAACTTTTGGTTGGTGTCTTTATAGGCTTTGAGATCTTTACAACACCTTTTATGGCATGTGGGGAAGACAAGGTAGAAAATTTAGTCCTAGATTGAGTAGCTTTAGGACTCTAAGGTGTAGCCATTTGTTTTATTTTTCCCTCCTTATATTTAGTCTCTTCTATGGCAACCTCATCTCCTTTGGCTTCACCTCCACCGACATCTTATCCACCTCCCTTGGTTATAATCTCAATCAACTTCTCTGTACCTTCACTAATAGTCCCCTCTAGAGTGTCAACCACCTTTCTTGTTTTCCTCTCTATCTTGGAAGCCAAGATACATAAATTTATTCTTTATTTTTCTCAAGCTCATATGTTCCAAATGGATTTTCCTTCCTATCTATAGGCTCATTTAACAAGGCTTCAATTACTTGAATTTCTTGATTGATATCAATCTCATATTCTATTGGCTCTAGCTAGGCAGTCCTTGGGTCAAAAGCTTGGATTAAGGTAGTATTAGTTTCTACTAGAAAGAAAATATCATCTCTATAATTCTAAACCAATTGGGGAGGCATCGTGAACCTCTAGTGCATTCTCTCCTTAAACTCATTAAAATAACCATTCATATCACTTTCAAAGTTGTCACATAAATTCTTGATATAATCATTGATCTAATAAACTACATGTTGATTTACATCTCAATTTATATTTCCATTAGTAGGAAAGTAATTATGCAAGTAGAAGAACATACATACTGGTAGGGAGCCATATTTATAGGTGTTTGACTCGGCAACCCAAATTGTCTTCATGTTTTCCTCAAATAGCTTTAATAACAACTTAGGTAGGTCTAGCTTGAGATCTTTCTTTACAATTTTGTATGTAGTATCTATTGCACCACACATAAGACTATTTTGCTAACTAGATTGGTAGATTTTATAGGCCATGACATAAATTCCAACCTAGTCTCAAGTGGGATTAGTGCTGGTAGCAGCCTTTAGTCCTCTTCCATCCCATACCACACCAGTGTTCTCTTTAATCTCATTCCTTTGTGTGACCCTTATGGCTTTCCCCCTCTCAAGAACTAGATAACCAGTAACCATGTGAATAAAATCCTTGGTAAGTTTTAGTTTCTCATCCAACCACATTTTTATGTCAAGAACTTGACTCAACACAATCTGTATCCATTTAGTCTTAAAAATCTTAGGGAAATATAACACATGGGTCAAATCCTTTATCTCTAGGTATTTGTTCTCATCCTTGAGTTGACCATCCATGCATAATTCATTGTAGGTCTACTATAATTCATAATCTCCTACCTCACCAATTTTTGAGTAGATAAATGCATAAATGTCTCAAACCAAGAAAACTCTCAGGGATATCGATGAGAAAGCTCCAACTTTGTCAATCTATGCAGTAACTTCAAGATGTAGCTTGTCCTTGGCTTCCTCACGATCATTTTTTTATTATTAGCTTAACCTTTCTAACCTTTGAAGTTTTAGCAAGTGCAAAGATGGATGCCATAATAGAAATTTGTGAATCTAGGGTTTCAAAGATCATTGATAGAAATGGCTTAATTTTCGCACATCTTTCACAAAATCACCTGCACGACAAGAATATTTGGTAAATTCACTCTCTTCATATCTAAATTCAAAATTTCCCAATAATGGCTTGAATTTGAAAAAAAATTGCTGTGTAAACTCATGAATGCAAGGTGAGAAATGAAGTTTTGAATCCCTTATTTATAGGTAACATTCCTTTTTGTGTTAGGTAAGGCATAATAAATTCTTTGTAGTACAAACACTATCTACAAACTAACTAACCACTTTCCACTCAATCTCCATGCAAAACATGATCAAGAAATACTTTATTAACCAACTCAATTTACTAATTGTTAATGCCAACTACACTATCTTAGATATCTCTTAGCTTTCACTAACTGCCATGCTTGGTATAACTTCATTGATCACACTAACTTTCATTTTTTTATGAGTCATCCTAGTGCATCTTGAAATATTTTGAAATTGGCTTAATTTTTAGATTATAGGGAATTGATGTAAGATATAGCAATTTTAATGTAGTTCTCATACCTTCATGTATGGATTAGTTGGAAGTAGTGGATTCACCTAAGCCATTGAAAGAGGTGTTACAGACTGATACATTTAATGTTCCACTTTCTTAATTTTTTTTATCCATATCCTTTCATCTGATTGCAAATCTCATCAACATTAACTTTACTCTTTCCTTTGGTATCATCTTCATTTGATGTTGATACTCGGTATCTATATTATTTTCTTACATGACCAACTCTATGACAATGAAAACATGTCATACCAGTATTCCTCTAATTGCCAAATATTCTTCCAATCTTTAACCACATAAAGTTGGCTATAATGTGACCATATCTTTCACATGCTGTATAGGTAATCCTTGTGTTGTAATCCCAATTGATAGTGTTACCTTTTTTGCTCAGTACCTAGTTGGAATTTTTTTGTGATTTGAAATCTTGTGAGTTGTGTCCATACTCATTGCATGTGTAAAAATAACCATTTAACTCATATTTCTTAGGATATTGATTAAACTTGGATCTAAAATCATATGCATGATGACCATATTTATTACAATTATGTCAATATCCATCAAAATTGGGAGTGATAGTAGTTTGACTAACCTTGCTTCTGCAAACATTTATTGTGTGTCCATGTTTTCCAAAATGATAAAATGTAGGATTAGTTTTCTTAGGATTTGAATAGACATTCATTTGTTCTTCTTGCTTTGATGACTCTCCTTTCTCAGTTGTAGAGTGCTTAGTAAAGCCTAGTCTAGTAGTATCTTGTATTCTTCTCTATCCTCTTAAATGCTCATCCAACTTCCTTGTGCTTTATTCTAATCTCCCTAGTCTTTGATTGATATCCTTATCATAATTCAATTCATTCCTTAGTTTTTCTTTCTTAGACCTCAAGTAAATAAATTCTTCCATATTCCTACCAATCTCTTGGTTAGCACCAAGTAGCTAATTTACCATATCATAGTGGCTCTAATTTAGCCTTATGATTTTAGTATTAATTGCATCTAGTCTTGTATCATGTCTAACCATTCTTTTTTCTTGTACTCTTCTTTTCTCTTTTGTTATAAGATTTCTCACATCTTAATTGATTGTGCTTCTTGTTCTCTCTTCAATGATTTCACTTGCTTGGTTAGGGTTTGATTATTTTCTATTTGATCTGATATAGCTACCTCAAATACATCAGACATATTGACCTCAAATAATTCCTCAATAATTTCTTCTCCATATGTTTTTTCATTCATTTGATGTGTAATTACTTCCTTCTATTCAATGATTGCTTCAACTTTCCTCTCATTTCATTGATTTGACCTAGGAAAATCTTTATTTCCAACTTCTAATTCTCAATTGTCTTATCAAGCCTATATCTTTCCATCTTTTGGATATCAACTCTTGAGTGGTAAAAATCCTTACCAAGAGTATTAATCCTGATACTAATTGTCTGAATTTAGGAAAAGGCAAGGTGTTGAGAGAGGGGTGAATCAATACTTTCTAGAACTTTTAACCAGTAACCATATGTTTCCCTTCTTATAATTGATCAACATGTGCATGTTGGAAGTTTAACTTGGAAATTGAGATACTGGGAGCAGGGTGGGGGGGGGGGGGGGTGGGCAAGGGGAGGGGGGGTGAATTAGGATCTATAATATTTTATCCTCCAAAATAAATTTATTATATTTTCCACATTAACCATGTCATGCATAACACAAATCAAATGTTGAAATAAATATATCTAATATGCATCTCATCCATGAAATCTAAAGACATACACAAAATATTTGGTAACCCAGAAACACTTCAAGTTGAAGATAAAACTGGAGTGTAGATGATACCCACAAATCTTCACTATTACAGTAAGAAAGTTAACCTGTTAGGGTTACACTTTTGATGGCTTGTAATGGTCTACCTTATGAGGTGTCTACTTTGTTGAAAGATTTTAAGACTGTTAGTTCGTACCTTGATTAAAGGAAAATACACTTACAATGAAGTAAGGACTTTGTTAGTAGATTTACAACCACTTTATTAAGAGTTTTTCCCTAATTCAATCTGTTAAAATTGAATCAATGTAATCCTTCAGTCCACAACTATAATTGTTGATTAAAGATCTCCTCCTTGTAATCTCTAATTTGATTTCCAATCTGGTATAGCTTTTCTTAGCCCTTCACTACTTCATTAGGTCACTAAAATTTGTTCTTCACAACTTTATCATGCAACATCCTAAACATAATTCCTTCACACAATTGTTTGCTTAATTAGCACACTTCACAATCTCTTCTATGATAGCCCAATCCACACTTATTAAAAATAAGGTTTGGATTTTCCTATTTAAAGACATATGTAGAGTCTTCTAGACACTTTCCTTTTTTCCTCTTCATCTGATTAGTTGTCCTTTCCTCATAGGGATTGATGATCCACATCATAACACATAAAAACCTTTGTAAAAATCTCTATGATCATTAAATATCATGTTCATGCATCTCAAAATAGTTTTCCTTAAAGTTTGTATCATCACACACTTTTATGTTCTCTCTATGTTACTCAACACTCCCTTTCTCTGATGCTCAGTGATAACTATTCTTTCTATTATTGCTCAACCTTAGCTATACTTAGCTTCTTATGTATAACTCAACATCAATGTTCTCTATCTACTCGACATTCACTAGGCTTGACTTATACTGAAAGTACTTGATGACCAAAGAATTTCTTGGCTCCTATAGAGCTCAACATATACATGATTATTTACAAGTCTTTACACAACTTGTCCTATATAGAGTATCTCGATCACAGTGATGACCGACTAACTCTACCTTATATATGACTAAGTGTTTGACACTAATAGATAATAAGACTTAGAGATACCAACAATCTCCCCCTTTGATATTAGAGGAAAAAACACTTTGTCATGATTACATATTTTCAATAAAAGAATAAGAGTACTCCCTCTAAGCCTATGACTTGGTTCTTATAGAGCTTCAAAACTTTTGCTTTACAATACAATATATAATACATACTTTACATGACTCAAATCAATCTTATTAAAGCATTGCCATTTTTATTTCTTAATCTTTCTATCTTTTCCATTCTATCCTCCTTGTAACTCATCATTCTACCTTATTTTTGACACTTATGTCTATTGCTGGGGCTATGAGGGTGGAATCAAACCATATTTTTCAATGAATGGTTTATAAATTTGATTGGTCATGGCAAGGGCATGATCCCATGTGGTTATTTCTCATTTCAAAACATGAACCTTCAACTCTAGATTTGTTTCTAGGTCACTTAAGCTTTCAAAAATTGAAAGATTATGATCTCTTTGTACTAGATCCTTTGCTAAAATTATCTCTTATTGCACAAACATCAAATGGAGTATCAACATCAAATAGATAGAGATTAGTTTGGCCCTCATTCTTTTATTTGTTGTTTGTAGCTCAGAAAACCTCCCTTTTGCAAACAACAATATGTTATAATTCATTGAGCTTGATTCAACTGACTAAGAGATAAAACTACCTGATTGCTTCATGTCAACTTGAATCCTCTCTATGTTTGTGTGAAATTCATTTGTAAACATTGGCACATCACAAAGTATGTTGTAGAGATCTTGTACATTTTTCACAAGTTCCTCTAAATTCTATACAAGTGCTCACAATTCCACTTTTCTTACTGCAATGTCAGTAGAAACTTTCTCTATGACTCTCTTTTCACATTTATACTTAGACTAGGCCATTACTTTTTTATTTGCCTCAATATCCACAGTGTTAACTTTTTCAACAATTTGCACAAACTAATAGATAATGGGGGCCTTCTCATCAATGATCTAAATATCAAAAGCATCAACACATATGTCTTTTATAACATGCAACACTTGTTTCTATTGTAGTTTTCTCCTCATCTCTTGCCTTTTCTTTCTTGCTAGAATGTCTTGTAGGATGATAGTTTGCTCAAAAGTGAGATTGGCTAGATCCCATTTTGTCATATAAATTACTTCATCCAAACTAATAGGATTATCTAGAGAAATTTCCCATTTCTTCTTTCCTTTACTTTTCTTAGAGTGTTGCTGCTTGGCACTATTAGAGTACAAGTGTATCACCACTCAGTCTTGCTTGTACTTTAGTGCTTAGAAGAATAATGGTAGCACTCAGTACTACATTATCTATTTCCTCTTCTTGTCTAGTATCCTTTTTTCCCTCATCCTAAGGTCCTAAGACATGTGGTCATGTATGACCTATAGTAGAAAGTTCTACATTTGTTTCCTTTTTTGGTTCCTCTTGCTCTTTCTTCTCCCTTTCTAGTTCCTCATCTTCTAAGGTCTCCCTTTCCAGTTCCTCATCTTCTGAGGTTTTCTTTTGTTCATCAACAAGAGTGTCAAGTATGGTGGCATGAATAGCATAATATTTCTTTGTGGGCTGGGCACACCTGGACTTTCTTCATCACTTTTATCATCCTTTATGGTAACTATATCAATTATTTTCTCATGTTCAACTCCTTTTGTGATTAATCCAAAAATACTCTTTCATAACAATTCATTTTGTTATACAATATCCTCAATCTTATTCTGTAGAATCATAAATATTATGAATTTAGAAAAAAATTAGTTCCTAAAATTTTTGTCTTTTTCTTATTTGATAATTCAAGCATAATCTTGGCCAATGCGCCTTCTCTAATTTTCTTCTCTACTTCTATTCCATGTTGCCACTTTCTTTCTAGTCTAATGTACAAATCATTTGGAATGTTGTTTTCAAATTCTATAGGAGCAAGCTTATTGTCTGGCATCATATCTATCATGGCCTCTTCTACCTTGGATCTATCATCATTGATTAATGTATCATACTTTATATATTTGAATCTCGATAGACTTACAAAGTTTCTAATATTGGCACATACCTCTTCAATATTTCTAGGCTTGGTAGGTACAATGACTCAATAATGTCTAGGTTTATTAGATTTTTTCCTCTCTACATCTTCCTCTTTAATGTCTTTCTACTTTACTACCTTTCTTCTCTTTGTCTATCTCATAGTGACTGACATTTTCCTCTCCTCTGCACTTGTGCTACTAGGTTTGGTGATTTTAACCACTGCTTTCTTGACTAGTGGCTTGCCACTTACTTCTACTACTTCCTTGGTCCTTGATCTTTATGGTGAAGGAGGAGAGAGGGGCATAGATGTCATCTTCTTTGTAATTTTCCTCACCATAAGCTTAGTGGATTTTACTATTTTATCCTTCTTAACAGGTTGGGTGACAAGTGCTAGGGATTTACCCTATTTCTCTGCACTTTCTTCCTCTTCCTCTTCACCACTGCCACTTTCTTCATCTTCTATAAGACCTTGAGTAATAATGAAAGGTTCTTTTTGTTTTGTCTATTTGCTGAGATTTCCTTCTAAGTCTTCAATCATCTTCTTTCTCTTCCTATCAGTAGAAGAAATTTGGATATCAACAATTATTCTAGCCTTTTCTTCTTCATACTTGCCAAAGGGCTCAACCTCTACATCAATTTATTCCTTCATTAGTCCAACAATACTTACACTTGTAGATGCTTAAAAATGTCCCAAACACTATATTAATTCATTTAATATTTCCTTTGAAATTATAATTAATTATATTTATCATATTCTTCTACTTATTTAATCAAATTTATTTAATTAAATAGGTTCATTTTCCTAATGTATTTAAATTTAATTTAAATACTTCTTCTCTAATATATTAAATTTATTTAATACATAGTGATCCATAAATCCCCTTTTAAATAAATTCTAATTTATTTAATTCCCTCCACTTTATTAAATTATTTAATCCTATTATTAAGTTAAATCTTATTTAATTTAATACTAATCCCATCCTAAAAACCTAGTCTATACCCATCACTCTCATCCTTCTAAGCCTATCCATCAATTAATCCCACTTTATTATCCTAAACCTCTCTTAATCACCTCTTTAGCAACTACATGGTTGCTCACACATGTGTGAGAAACATAAGGCTCAAGGAGCCTCCTCTCATTAAACTCTCCAAAAAGGTACTCTTACACCTTTATCCCCCATTCCTTTCCCCAAGGTTGCTCACACATCTGTGAGTACACCTTAAGCCTTTGAATCATAAAGGATCTTTTCAACTTTTGCATTGCTTGTCCTTTAGCCCATGTTTCTCCCTTGTGGCATCTATGTGGATAACACATAGATGCCACCTCCCCAAGGCCTCTCTCAAACCTATAAATAGAGCCCTTGTCTCAAGCATTTTTCATCTCCCTTATTTGCATTGTTATCATGCTAGTTTAGAGTTAGAGATTTCTAGTTGTTTTAGAGATTTGCATGTTACTAACCCCTTTTGGTAGATGTTAGATTTATTGCACTTATTCTTGCATCTCATACTAGATTATTATTTCTAGTTTGCTTCATTGCTTCATTCCATTACATATTCACATCCATGGAAACCTTTGAGTATGGCTTACTCATAGCCCTTGCTTGAAGGAATTTCACATACATTTTAGTGTAGATTCACATTTGCATATTTGCATTCATTCGTATCAATTTGAAGGGATTCATTTATAGTTGTGTTTGGGAGAGAAAATCTACATATGTCATGCTTAAGCACATAACCAAGGCCTCTTATGAGTGCCCTTGTTGAGCTACTTTGAGGTTGTGTGAGGACTCTTATTTATTAGTTGCATTAGTTTTAAAACACAATATTAGTTAGTAGTTTTCTTTATTTTGACATTATGATATGCACATGCTACAAACATTTTATTGTTTATGCATGCTCCTGACAGGTTAGGTTTTCACACATACATTTTGGCATGCCTAATGGGACCTACATCCCTATTCCACCTTCAAATTATGTCAAAAACTATTAACTTATTGCAAAAACTTGTGCACTATCATCTCTGCTAGGATGTAGTGTCATCTATGAAGATGCTCTATCATTTGCGTAGATCAACATCTCCAAATATTAGTGTCTCTGCCACCATTAGTTACATAAACCTAGTCTAATCTTGTGAACCTTTGGAATTTTTTCATCTCTAATATATTTTCATATCTCTTAATCTTCCAATGTCATCTATGAATATTACCATCCTATTGTCTACATTGTGGGTGGCCAAAAAACTAGCTAGTATATTAAAATTTCATCTATGATAGCCAGCTAGTTCTATAATCTAAGATTCATCAACAGTCATCTCCATTCAGTTGTCTATCATCTTTGCAAGTTAGTATATGTCATATTCTATCGGCTGTGATCTATCATCTTCATAGTTTAACGTCTTTGATAATGCTCTATTGTGTGCGATTGTAAAACTGTCAGTAACTAAGCAAACTATACTGCTCTGTGTTATGTTATCTTCAGGTTTTGGCATCTATGCTATCCTGTCTTTTGCACCTAGTGTTTTTCATCTTCAATTTTTGATAGATTAACTCACATTTTTTTAATGCCTAACTCATTTTGGAATTGATATATAGGGATTTCTAATCTAGTTTTTATTATAGAAGACAAGCTTTGGATTTTTTTTTTTAGTGATTTTAAGCACTTGGAGATTTGTACAAAATTTATAATGATTTAATCACTTGGAGATTTGTAGTGATTTTAATTATTTGTAGGATTTAAATGGTGAATGAACTTGTATGAACTAATCATTTTTCCTTGGAATGCATGTTGACCCTAATATCAAAATGCCAAATACACTCTTGAATGTATTAAGGAAATATTACACACACTCTTGAATGACCTAAGAAAATTTACACACATTTCATTGGAATGAATGACTTTCAAACACACTCTTGAATGCTTTTATGAATAAACAATATTTTCATTGGAATTCATGTGTAGAGTAGTCAAATACAATCTTGAGTGCCTTAAAGAAACTGATATGATTTCATTGGAATGAATGATTAGATAGTGCATACAATCTTGAATGACTAAGGGACAAAGAAGCTTGCTATGAAACATTTGGACTTGGTGCTTAAAATGAATTCACTCAATCTTGAATGACTTAAGGGAAATTGTTCATTTTCAACAATTTGCTTATGTTGAAGATGATCGATTTACTTTATGTTGACAAATATTCACTTTTATTATGTTGATGATGTTGCCAAGTTGGAAAGAGCAATGCATGCTTAAATACAAGTGTGTTCAAAGTAGATAGAAAATCTAAGCTTCATTGGAAAAGAACAAGTGCCTTTTAAACCTTGAGGCCACTTACATATTCTCTCATCTCGTACCTTCAGGTGATCTTGAGTGCACAAGAAATAAGTAGTCTTGTTTATATTTTTTAGGAGGCCTGCTTAAGGATTTCATCACCCCTTGGGATGACTTCAACTCTAGCATTTTGGTGGAGTATAAATATCAGGGGGTGAATCAAAAGACACCTCTCTTGGAAGAAATTTTTTGACACACTTGGCTAAGCTCTAAAGAACTTTATACCTTTGTGAAGTGAAGGTGGAGATTTGGGTTACCGTCTCCTTCTAGCTATGTGGCACTATTTTCTTTCATCTACAGATTTGGGCCTCACGTACCTTTCATATATTGATGACACCCTCTAGATAATCTTTGTACATCCTAGTGGTAGCCTTATTAGGATTGTTGATGTGTTCAACATGCTTGATTGTTTAAACATTTAAAACCAATACCAACATCAAACAAGTTAAAAAATGAGTGAAATGGTGAGCTAAATGTTCAGTAAGTGAAATGGTTGTAAGTGGGTCCTCTTGACCTGTGATTATTTTCATAAGTTCTTATCTTTGGTCTAGCATTTGAATTCCATTGGGTCTTTTAGTCACAAAATTATTTGCAAAATTTTCATGCTTGGTCTTGTAACTAGGTTTTGTTTTGTTCCTACCATGACCAACAAAGTCAAACCTAAGAAGGTGAAATTATCCAAACCATTTTCCTACAAGGAAAGAAAAATCCTAGCACACAGTGATAAACAATTCTGATACGCTATCAAAGAGATCAAGAAAGAGGAAGCTAGACAAGATAGCTATGATAGAATCTTATACAATGGTAAACTTTGCAATTGGTTTTCTTTTCCTGGAGTGAACCCAAGATTTTTGTTTCTAGTGAGAGAATATTGAGTTATCCACATAGTGATCATATCACCCTCATTTTCCACATCAATTCATTTTCAAAATTTCTAGTCTTCCATGTGTAAAATTTCCTCTAGAGAGCTTGATCATTTGAACCTTAATCTTTTGGCCTAAGAACATCTTAGTTACAAAACATCCAAGATTACAACACTAGACCTTTATCCATAACCAAACATTTATCATAGTTGCACTCACTCATTCGGGATCACAAGTCCATCTCCAAATAGTGAGTAATCTATTTGGTGTTCTATTTTGCACAAAGATCACTTGTCCATCTTTATTAGGAGAAAGATACTTTTATCCTATATCACACTTGGTTTTCCAAATCAACAAGGTCTTTTTTTAACATTTAGGTTGTTGGCCCCTTTTCTCACATAAAGGTTAGTTTCTCTCTCACATCTTCCCTTCCACAATCTTCCATCCATTGGTTTCGTCACAATTGTATGGTACAAACATGCTTTGGAAAATTAAAATTTAATCCTATGTCATGTTTATTGGAATCATTAAGACAACAAGAGATGGAGAATATTTTTCCTCCATGATCAGCCTCATTGGGCACATTTCCCCGTAGTATGAACTTTGGTATGCCTAGCTCAACATCCACATAAGAACTAGAGAATCCTTTTCGAAACATAACTCGAGGGAGTAACTCACATGATGACAAAGAAGTGTACCAAGATGAAGATCCCATTGAAAACCGTGGTATCCCTAGTGATGTCCAAACATTTCTTGCAAATCTATACAATTTGGAAATGTTAGAAAAATATATTAGGGAAAACAAGATGGAGATCTTCCTAAACCTGTTTAAAGATGTTGTTAATGTCCCTATGAGTTTTGATGAGAGCACTTTGTTTAGAAAAATTACCAAGAATGGTGCTCTCATGTTACCAACTTCAAACATAGCCGAAACATCTGGCAAGGAAAAAGAACTTGTGGTGAGAACTAGTTCCATGCCTACATCAAGTGCTTCAACACAACCAATGTTCTAGTAAAGTGTGGAATATATTCTACAAATTATTAGTGTTATGCCCAACACTACTACACATGCTAGCATTCTGTAGTCAACTTTGACAGGTTTGACTGTAGGATGCTTAAACATTGGACAAGTACCTACAAAATAGATGGCAATCCTAAAAAAACTAATATATTCCTCTCATTTAGAAATACCAACGAGTATGATAAAAACATTTATGCCAATTCCAATGACTACATATCAATACATTGGCCAAAGTGGTGCACCACCACCTCCACCACCTCATAATATGTTTGGGAATCCATACAACTTTTGAGGTGGGTTCATCAATTCTCAAATGCAACCAAACCAAGATCTAGCCTAGCAGTTGCATAACCTTCAAAATTTGTTCCATAACATGAACAAAAAAGGGGTGAAGGACTTCTCTTTTGAGGAAATATGTCCCTTTCCATTTGATAGATCTATTAACATGATACCGTTTCCACCAAACTTTGAGATTTATAAATTCAAAAAATACATGGGAGAAACATGTCATATCACACATCTCAAGGAATTTTTTGTCTTATGTTAGGAAGTGGCCTATAGTGAGGATTATCTTAAGAGGCTCTTCACACAAAGTCTTGGAGGCCCCACATTTGAGTGGCTAATGAACTTACCGAAAGGTTCCATTACTTCCTTCAATGATTTTGTGGGGAAATTTGTAGCACAATACTCCTACAACATTGAACATCATGCCTCATTCAGTGACTTGTGCAACATGAAAAAATGAAATAGTGAAACATTTGCCAACTTTCTACAATGGTGGAGGCATCTTCCTAATTGCATGCTATACAAAATTGAGGATTCCCACCTTGTGGATATATTCATCAATAATTTATTACCATAGATGTCTTTCCAAATGAAGATGGCTAGTCTCGAAGACTTTTCCACATTAGTCAAGAAAGGCAAGAACATTGAAAATGGATTCTTAGACAAGGGTTCCATTAAACATTATAACTCTTCATCCTCAAAAAATGACATGAACAACAATAGCAAACCCAAATTTTGGTCCAAAAAAAAAGGTGTTACTCATGATGGGATCACTGATGTCAAAAGTGTACAAAACCTCCAAGGTGGAAACAACAACAACAACTATCATAATTGAAACAACAAAAATTCAAACCATGACAATCAAAATCAAAACAAAAATTAGAACAACCATCAATTTCGTAATCAAACAAAACTTTTTCCTCACAACAACAATAATACGTAAAATAATTACAACCATGACTATGGTCAAAATATGAATTAGTTCACTAACTTTTGTGAACCTTTGAATGTCATATTCCAAAAACTAGTGGGTCACAATTTGATGGTGTTTTCCAACACATGGCCCTTTGATGAAATTTAACCCAAATCAAAATGGTATAGGGAAAATGAGTATTGTAAATACCACCACATCAAAAGACATGACACAAACAAGTGTATGAAACTCAAAATCTTCATACAAAATCTTGTTGATGATGGGGAAATTGAGGTTGAAGAAAGAACACCCTCTAAAAATTCCAAGTTGAAGATATTTCAAAAGCCATTCCTCGACCACAACAATGACAATAACAATAATACAAATAATGTAAACTGGGCTTCCACATCAAATGCAATCCACTATGACTATTCTACTAATAACATATTAGGATTTGACTCCTTGTGTGGTAAAATAGAAACAAACGACATATGTGGTTTTGACTCCATGTGTGGTTGCATTGAAGAAGTGGACATTGTTGTCACTTAGGTTTACACCCTTGTCCAAAGCCTATGCATGAGGACAACCTAGTGAAACATGGAAACAACCTCCAAGCTATGGGACTTGAACTATGAGGTTGAGTCTCCAGAGAAGGCCGGCTTCCTCTTACTATCAGGGCGCACCTAACTACTCTTGGAGAGGAAAAGGGAGAAGGAGAGAATGAAAGAAAATCTACCTAACCTAATCTAAAGAGGTGATGCACCAAATTAGAGTGTTCAGACCAATCTCTACCCATATATGCACTATTGAATTAGAATGAAACTAAGGATATACACATTCAGACTTGCTTTAATCAAATAATCACATGCAGATCAAAAAACCAAGATGAATGACACAAGGAAAGAGAAGATTCACTTATATATCATTCATAGGCCAGAAGAGATACAGTCACGCAGATTACAAATTTCCACAAAAAAATGGCGAAGGCAAAGAATTCTTGCACTTTCATACCAATGACTGAAGGAGATAAGATAGAAAATCATGTAGTTCAGAGGCACAGGGGAATTTACACTGAGAATATATAGAGCAGTAATAGAGAAAATAGAGAAAGATCGATCTTAACAAAATCTACAAAATTTGCCTTTATAGTTCAGGCATAACTAAGATTTTCCCTCCAAAACTACCCTGCAACCACTGCCATCAAGGCTCTGTCAAGAACAATCATGGGGATCTGAAGAAATCTAATCTTCTGTGTCAAATAATGTCTTGAGAAGATAGAAATGGTGCCATAACTGTGCTCTGACCAAGTAAATGGATCAACTGGGGGGGTGGTGGAGTGCTTTTCCTTGTCCCACATTCACTTTTGGTGGTTGGAATCGATCATGAAGATCAGATTCATGTAGGAAACTCGACCTCTTATCATTTTTGCTGCATGAATCAGCAGAGTTAGCAAGTCAACTAAACTTCACATTCAGAATGGGCCACATGGGCCAATAACCTCCTTTCTTTCTGCCACCTCGCAAGGTCTTCCCGAGTTGATCACACCCTCTCTTTACTAATTGTGCCAACCTCTTAAACCCTGACTGCAACGGATTACAACATAACTGCCAGCCCTTAATTGTCAATGCCTTAATTAGACCCATTGGGACACATGTTGGCAAGGTGTTATGCCGCTATGCATATCCTCCAGGCACTTTCCCATAGCGAGATAACACCCATTGTTGATTTGAACTGATCTGATGATCGTGAAGACTCACCACACTACTGCGCTATCTCCTTAGAACCTCTGGGCCCACGAAATGACTCAACACACCTGGCATCTAACTCAGCCTAAACTGGTACCATCCCTATAGTTTCATAATGCTTGGCCCCACCCTGCTACATGTCGCTAAGGCACTATGTCGCTATGGTTAAAATTCTCGCAGCTTTTCATAGCGAGATAGCACCCACCTTTGATCTCCACGAGATCAACGATTGTGGAAGATCTGCACTTATTCTTGCCCCGAGCCCATCACACCTGGTGCCACCTCAGAAATCTGTACCACATTGAGCAACACTTGTCAACACCTGACAATCCATGGAACCAGCCCGGCCCGACAAGGACACACGGCGGCAAAGAATATTCTTGCATTATTTAAAGTCTTTGCATCTTAATAATGCGGGGAAGTCTCAACCATGGATCAGATCACATTGGATGGTGAGTGCTAATCAAGTATCTTCCTGTGAGGATAGTGGGAAAATGATGTCAACTGAGACACGTGCCCTCCATCCACTTTCCCACATTATTTAAAGATCATGCATTTGGAAAATGTGAGGAAGCGGGGAACCATAGATCAGCCTACATCAGATAGTGCTCAGAGATCTGTAGAAGTGTAAGCCAAGTCAGCTGGACTGACCAATGAGATGCTCCTTATTGTATGCTGACTCATCTAACAATTTTCCATTGAGGATGAGCCCTAATGTTACTTATGGGAAGGGTGGGCCTATGATGTCAATTGAGACAGGTGTTGCCAAATTACTTCCTCGCATTATTTAAAGTCTTTGCATCTTGATAAAGTGGGGAAGTGCCAACCCTCAATCCTTAAAGATCTGATGGTGATCAAAACATGTGCTCTGAAACCTTTGTAACCATCCACCGTGACATCACCTGGGACACACATCACCAAGGCATTATTTCACTATGGGTATATATCGTGCAACTTTCCATAGCGACATAATGCCCATCGTTGATGTTCGTTAAATATGGCAGCGAGCAAGATGGTTCTGACCTGTCAGTGTACTAACCAACAAGAACTGGCTACATGCCAACCTGTCTAAAAAATCTACATTTGCAGCTCACCAAGGGAAGTAGGACCCACAATCACCTGATGTTGCCACCGAATCATTTTTTGACTAGGCGCTATGTCGCTAACGGCAAGAAGAACCAATTTCTCGATAGTGCCATAGCACCCTTTGGTGCCGTAACTTGCCGTTGAAACCTGATGAAGACCCTACATGATGTCATGTTGTGCACGTGTTAGAAAGGGGAATTCCCACATTTTTAAAACATCTCTCATCTTGAAAATGCGGGGATGCATCAACCGTTGATCCTTTGAGATCTGATGATGTGCAAGGTTATAGGCCAGCGGAAGGAAATTTAGGAAATAAGGAAATAACATAATGTTTTTCATTCATTTTTAATAATTTTGGGCCATTAAAATAATATAAAAGCTAAGAACTAGCCGTTGGATAGGCTAGGCATACAAATTTGAAACTTTGGTGGGGGGCAAAAATGGGTAATATTTTTGGCAACTCACAGGGTATGCAAGCCAGCTATGTGTAAGATCAGAGGCCTAAAGCATCCATTGGGCTATAGGGTCATAAAATATGTAGATTTTGAGCACTATGAAACCCTAACCCTACCTCTAAGAGGAAAACCCTAAAACCCTTATCTCTGCAACCGAAACCAGAGACCAAAGCTCCTTTCCTTCAAAAACTTCAAAACTTGTTGTCTAACAGAGAGACAACCCTGTGCTCGTGCACTTTTTGGAAAAAAAGAAACAAATAGAGAACATAACTACACTAACTATGTACATGGAATCTCAAACCCTATTAGAAACATGGCTTAAGATAAATCCCATTGACTGGGATGGGCAGAATCTCACTATCAAGCTTGCTTAATTAGAAAGCATTGGCCTATTTACAACTTTCAATCAGATAGGGACCACTCCATAACGCATCAAACTTTGAGTGTCTTCTTGGTTTTGTCCTATCTGCATCCCATTTCAGAACCAAATCTCCCTCCCTAAGGATCCTGACCCTAGCCTTCCTATCAAAGCTCTTTTTTACCTACTGCTGGTGTGTCTTTAGGGTCTGCATAGCTTTCTTTCTTTTCTCTTCCAGCTCCATTAGCTCTACCATTCTTACTATCATGGCATCATCTTCAATTAGTTCCAACTGATGAGCTAACTCTACGGCTAGAAACTCCAATGAAATTGGAAGCCTTGCTTCTCTGCCATATACTAGCACAAATGGTGAATTCCCTATTGATCTTTTAGGTGTTATCCTGTCAGCCCATAGTGCTATCCTTAGCTTTTTATGCCAACACCTCTAGTTATCTTCTATTATCCTTTTCATGATCCTGACCAGGTTCTTGTTGGAGGACTCAGCCAAACCATTACCCTGAGGATAGTAATTTGAGGATGTGCTCAAATAGATATTATGATCCACTGCCCATGCACAAATCTGAGCTCCAACAAAACACTTTGCATTATCTAAAATAATAGTTGAAGGGGCACCAAACCTGGTCACAATTTCATCAAGGAACTCAACAAATAAATATTCAGTGGCATCCTTCAATGCAACTACCTCTTTCCATCTAGTGAAGTAATCTATAGTAGCTAAAATCCACTTGTGACCAAAATTGGAGGAAGGATTGATAGGGCCTATGAAATCAAATCCCCACTGAGCAAAAGGTTGATCCACCTAGATAGGATGAAGGGGAAGAGCTGCAAGTTTTTGTTTGCTAGAGAAGAAGGAACATTTTTCACACTTTCTCACATACTTATGACAATCATGAAATAGAGATGGCCAGTAATAACCAGCCCTCATGATCTTCATTGCAGTTGTTCTAGCTGAGAAGTGGCCACCATCAAGACCATGATGAAGCTCTTTGACCATTCTTTTAGCCTGGTCTATATCAAGGCATATTAATAGGGCTCCATTAAAATCTTTTCTAAAAGGATACCATCAACTATGACATAAGGAATTGACTCTAATCTATACTGTCTCCTTTTAGTTCTATCTAATCCTTGAGGGTATCCATTGCCTAATAAGAAACTCTTCATGTCATCCATCCAACTCCTTGGGTCACCATTCCTTACCTGTTGTTGTTCTATTAGTATCATAGTAGCTTCCTCATTAGGTTCCTAAGATGATAACATCTGTTTACACAACCCCCTCTCTCTTACCAGCTTGGTAATTTGAATGTCAACATCATATTCCATTACCCTTGTAATCTAACCAGCTCTTTTCTCACTAATATCTTTGCTCAAAAGGAGTTCCTTCACACTGGTATGGGGTACCAACAAATGAATCTTATTATGGGATAGGAGGTGTCTAAATTTTTTTAAAGCTCTGATGATTACAAGAGCTTGCTTTTCCACATAGCTGTACTTATCTTCATATTCCTTAAGCCCTTCACTAAAGAAATCTATGAGTTACTCTTCATTCCTGTCATTTGTTTGAGTCAAGATAGCAGAAATACTTGACTCACCACCTAAGGTATAAAGAATGAAATCCTTCTCAAAATTTGGGTTCATGAGAGTAGGGGCTGAAGCTATCGCTGTCTTGATCTCTTCAAAACTTTCCTTCCCTTCCTTGGTCCATGGAAAGGCCATACCTTTATTGAGCATAGTTGTAAGAGGTTTCACCATGGTAGCAAGATTAGGGATAAATCTTCTCACAAAATTTATCCTACCAAGGAAACTTTGTAGCCCTTTCTTATGTTTAGGAAGGGGGAGGGCAAGTATTGCTCTTGTTCTCTCTGGATCAATGGTTAAGCCATCCTCAGATACAATATGTCCTAATAATTTCCCTTGGTTAGTAGCAAAGACACACTTTATTTGGTTAAGGGAAACCCCAAAATCTTTGCATCTTAGGAATACCTATCTTAGATATCAAAATGATCTTCTACATCCTTTGAATACACTGTAATATCATCAAGGTAAACTAAGAAAAAATTTTCAATCAATCTTTTGAAAGCCATCTCCATTGCCTTTTGAAAGGTATCACCTACATTAGTTAGTCTAAATGGCATCTTACAATAAGCATAGGTACCCCACTTGGTGGTAAATGCAGTCTTGTATCTATCAGACTCCTTAACCAGCACTTGATTGTAACTAGAAAATCCATCAAGAAATGAAAACCTCTTTGAACCACTAACCTTGGACAAAATTTGCACCATAGAAGGGAGAGGATGGTGATCGTTAAGGGAAGCTTGGTTAAGGTCCCTAAAGTCCACACACAATCTAATTTCTCCATTCTTCTTCCTAAAAGGGACAAGGTTTGCTACCCATGATGAGTGTTTAATAGGGAAAATTATATTGGCCTCAATCAATTTGGATAGCTCTTTTCTCATTAAGGTTCAATCTCCGGATTCACTGACCTTTGCTTTTGTCTTACTAGCTTTACATCATTAATTAAATCTA
This sequence comes from Cupressus sempervirens, assembly GCA_028749045.1. Lineage (NCBI taxonomy): Eukaryota > Viridiplantae > Streptophyta > Pinopsida > Cupressales > Cupressaceae > Cupressus > Cupressus sempervirens. The sequence continues at coordinate 170,113,320 of CM053788.1, read as the reverse complement.
TGGTATGCTGAAACAACCTTGGGTCAAAACCCTTTAAGTCATCATATGTCCAAGCAAATACATCATTAAATTCTTGAAATAGATGAATAAAATTTTCTTGCTCAATTTCAGAACATACCTTCTCCATGTTTAAGGATTTCCCATCAGCAATCATGACTGGAGTGTAGTCACCTTCATCAGCAGCTAGGTTCATGGCCCTGCCTCTTGCTTGATCATTGGGATTAAAAACACTCTCTAAGGTAATGAGACCTTTGGGCAGCTTGTTGGAGCTGAGATGAATGATCTAATCACCATACTGATCCTCCAGTCTTGACTGATTCCTTTCTGAAAATTCTACCTCATTCTACAAGAAGTTCACAATTTTCTCATCAGACTCAAACACTTGCCAATGGATGTTGTTATTAGAGATGGTGGGCCTTACCACCACTCTAATTTGTTGCTTCTTCTCCTCCTCAAGATTCCCTGGCACATCATAAGATGCACCTATTGCTGCAAGTCTATCAGCATGTCTATTTTCTTTTCTAGGGATGCTTTTAATACTAAATGCATTGAAACCTTCAAGAAAAGCCCACACCCTATATTTATAAGACTTGAGCAAACCATTTTTGGTAATATTCTGATTTCTCACTTGATTAACCACCAACTCACTGTCCCCATATACTCTTAAGGTGTGGATTCCTATTTTTTGAGCAAGTAAGAGAACTTGAATCAAGGATTCATACTTAGCCACATTATTAGTGCAACTGAATTGGAGCCTAAAGGAGAAGTAGTATCTTACTTGTGCAGGAGAAATCAACATCCCACTATCCCTTGACCCATTTTTATTTCTTGAGCCATCAAAGTACATACTCCATATCCCACTCACATCTTCTTCATTCTCCACAAGATTGGGAACTAGAGCATCTTTCTCCAATATACAATATGTACTAAGACCTATCTCAAGGATTTCTGATGTAGAATCAAATTGATATGCATCAGCCCATTCATCCAAGAAAAAATCAAGTATCTTTGCTAGGGGAGTGATAGGCTTATTCACTATGTCATTCTCATCCATCTCTAGGATAGGGCAATTCATGCTGATGGGGTTGGGGGTGTAAGATTTAGTATGATGGAGGGCTTCAGGCTCTGCTCTAATTGAAGCATTGGCTCCATATCTTGTCTTGAAGGACATATATGACCAATCAGAAGATATAAAACCACTTATTTGGGCAGTAAAGTCCCTTGATAGATAGATGGAAAAATATGGCTTGACCTCAACAACAGAGATATCTTGGGTTATAGTACAACAAGGGCATGCATATAAGGCTATCTCCACATTCCTAAGGATCCCTATAGTCTTGATAGTACTACCATCCAACTGTAATACATCCCTAACAATGGGCTCATATTTCATTCCCAAAGCATCAACAACGCTCCTAGGCATCACTGAACTGCTAGCCCCTAAATCAATCATGCAATTATGGACTAGCTTGCCCCCTATAATTAGAGAAACATACAATGGAGGAGGTCTAACCTTTTTGTTTGTTTCTATTTCCCTTGATGGTTGTACTAGGCTTGTGGCACTTTCCATGCTGGGTGTCTGATCCTTTGGTTCAATCCTCTCCAATTCTTGCTGTAGCAACCTCTTTTGCATGGGTATAGTAGCAACAGCATCCCACATGGAAATATTCACATTTGTCTTCTTCATTTGCTCTACCACAGTGAATGGCATAGCAGGTGTTTTGGTAGAAGCCTTGGGAGCCACAATTGTATGAGGTTGAGATGGAATAACTTGAGGATCACTTGTATCCTTTCTGCCATGATTTTTCCTTTGCTACTGAAAGGTACTTGATTGATTATTTGATGTTTTCTCATGAGATATTGCATTTGAAGTTTAGGTCTGATTGGGAGGAGGAGGGATAGCATCTTCCACAGCTCTTCTCTTGCTCCTAATTTTATGAGCAATGGAATCCTAGTTTACATTACAATGCTCCTCCATCTGATGATTCATAAAAGAGCAATCACCCTGTCCTTACACATATGAGGCATCCTTAAATTGGTCCTCCTTGTATGATTGTTTTGATGCAATTTCTTGGACTATCAAAGCCATAAAATATTCAGCCTTCTAACATATACAATAGGCATAGGAGTAGTTACAAGAGGGACAAAAATCTTGATCTTGAGCCATGTTTTATTGAGGGACTATGGCCCTACTTTGGTTTACATTTGAGGTTGAAGCATGGCCACCCTGCCTACTTTCATCAAAGGAATTGTTCCAATGATTAGGATTTGGAGGCCTACCACTATTGGGAGCTTGATATTTCAATTGGTGAGGCTTACTACCTTGAGCTTGCTGTCTTTCTAAAGTCACCACCTTGTTGCTCACTTTATGCATCATAGAGAAATTATCCTCCAGCTTCTTTCCTTGATCTTCTAACTTCTTCCCTTGATCTTGCAACTTCTTCCCTTGATCTTGCAAACTTTTCTCTAGGTTCTTTTCTCTTTTATCCATGTTCTGCATTAGAGATTGCATCATCTCTTTGATTTTATCTATTCCATTTGAAGATGTGGAAGCTTGGGGGACTGGGACAAGGGATTGAGATGTAGAAGTTGTGGGAAGGGGAGCCATTGTTGGTTGATGATTTGGAAGATCAGGAAAGAAGGGCATAGGAGGCCTTGGAGCTAGCTTACCTCCTTGTATGAATATATTTGATGCCCTTATTGCTATGTCATAAGCATTATGTAAGGTATCTCCTCCCATAGTTTGGATTGTGGTGGCAATATCACTGTTAAAAGCTCTAAGGTAATGCAAGAAGGAATTACCAAGGGTAGGCTTCACTGAAGTAGGTATTCTATCCCATGTCTTTTGAAATCTATAATTAAAATCAGTCATACATTCATGGGGGCTCTTTTTATAGTAGTCAACTTCTCTAAAAGTGACAAATAGTCACTTTTATCCTCAAAATGTTTGCACAATCCTGCTCCTAATCCATCCCAATCTATTATAGAACCATGAGGTAAACCTCTATACAATTGTAGTGCTTTTCCTTTCAAGGATGAGGCTAGGAGCCTAACTGCAACATCATCCTCTGTAATACCATGGATATCACAAACATATGCAACTTCTTGGATATGTTCTGAGGGAGAGATAGAAGTTTCAGCAATCAACTCTGGTAGACTTTTGAGTGCAGCTATAGGTATGTCATGTCTTTGTGCTAATAAGAGAGGGATCCCACCATTAAAGGTGGAAAAAGTATGAGCTCTAGGCAATGCCATATAGACAAGTGATCTATTGATATGTATTGATGGCAGTCTAGGCTGAGATCTAACAGTAGGAGGAGTAGAAATAGATCTTGTAGGTATATTTGTTACACTCCTAATTGGTGATAAAGATATTCTAGTCTTCCTTCTTCTAGGGTTTGAAAATGAAAGCTCTTGATACTGAAACTTACTTGTAGAAGATGCCCTTGTTTCAACTCTGGGCATGAATCACTGCAACTTTGGCCTGGAACCAGATATGTATTGAAGCTCAGAGTCAACAAGAACTTTTAAGAATGAGCCTCTTGAAGGCCTAAACACCGAAGCTAGTACTATCTCCTTGGTATTGATCTTGAAATCTTCCCTTTTGACACCAGTAGGCTTGGAATTTTTTGATAAGTTGTCCCACCAGGCATGCCAAAAACTGTTGTCACTTAGGTTTGCACCCTTGTCCAAAGCCTATGCATGAGGACAACCTAGTGAAACATGGAAACAACCTCCAAGTTGTGGGACTTGAACTATGAGGTTGAGTCTCCGGAGAAGGCTGGCTTCCTCTTACTATCAAGGTGCACCTAACTACTCTTGGAGAGAAAAAGGGAGAAGCAGAGCATGAAAGAAAATCTACCTAACCTAATCTAAAGAGGTGATGCACCAAAATAGAGTGTTCAGACCAATCTCAGCCCATATATGCACTATTGAACCAGAATGAAACTAAGGATATACACATTTAGACTTGCTTTAATCAAATAACCACATGCAGATAAAAAAACCAAGATGAATGACACAAGGAAAGTGAAGATTCACTTATATATCATTCATAGGCCAGAAGAGATACAGTCATGCAGATTATAGATTTCCACAAAACAATGGCGAAGGCAAAGAATTCTTGCAATTTCATACCAATGGATGAAGGAGATAAGATAGAAAATCATGTAGTTCAGAGGCACAGGGGAATTTAAACTGAGAATTTGCAGAGTAGTAATAGAGAAAATAGAGAAAGATCGACCTTAACAAAATCTACAAAATTTGCCTATATAGTTTAGGTATAACTGACATTTTCCCTCCAAAACTATCCTTCAACCACCGCCATCAAGGCTCTGTCAAGAACAATCATGGGGATCTGAAGAAATCTGATCTTCTATGTCAAATAATGTCTTGAGAAGATAGAAATGGTGACATAACTATGCTCTGACCAAGTAGATGGATCAACTTGGGGGGTGGTGGAGTTCTTTTCCTTGTCCCGCATTCACTTCTAGTGGTTGGAATCAATTATGAAGATCAGATTGATGCAAGAAACCTGACCTCTTTTCATTTTTGGTGCATGAATCAGTAGATTCAGCAAGTCAACCAAACTCTGCATTCAGAAAGGACCATGTGGGCCAATAACCTCCTTTCTTTTTGCTACCTCACAAGGTCTTCCCAAGTTGATCGCCCCCTCGCTTTACTAACTGCGCCAACCTCTTAAACCCTAACCGTGATGACTTACAACATAACTGCCAGCCCTTAATTGTCAATGCCTTAATTGGACCCACTAGGACATGTGTCAGCGAGGTGCTATGTCACTATGGGTATCCTCTGGGCACTTTCCCATAGTGAGATAGCGCCCACCATCGATTTGAACTGATCTGATGATCGTGAAGACTCACCACAATATTGCACTATCTCCTTAGAACCTCTAGGCCCATGAAACAACTCAACACACCTGGCATCTAACTCATCCCAAATTGGTACCATCCTTACAGTTTCATAACGCTCAGCCCCACCCTGCTACATATCGCTAAGGTGTTATGTCACTATGGTTAAAATTCTCATAGCTTTCCATAGCGAGATAGCACCCACCATTGATCTCCATGAGATCAATGATCATGGAAGATCTATACTTCTTCTTGCCTTGGGCCCATCACACTTGGCACCACCTCAAAAATCCATACCACACTGGGCAATACCTGTCAACACCTGACGATCCATGGAACCAGCCCAGCCCCACAGGGACACAGGACAACAAAGCGTATTCTCGCATTATTTAATGTCTTCGCATCTTGATAATGTGGGGAAGCCTCAGCCATGGATCAAATCACATCGGACGATGAGCACTCATCAAGTATCTTCCTGTGAGGAGGGCATGCAAATGACGTCAACTGAGACATGTACCCTCCACCCACTTTCCTAAATTATTTAAAGATTGTGCATTTGGAAAATGCGAGGAAGTGAGGAACCGTAGATCAGCCTGCATCAAACAGTGCTCAGAGATCTGTAGAACTGTAAGCCAAGTCAGCTCGACTGACTAATGAGATGCTCCCTATTATATGCTGACTCACCTAAGAATCTGCCATAGAGGATGAGCCATAATGTTACTTTTGGGAAGGGTGGGCTTATGATGTCAATTGAGACACGTGTCACCAAAATACTTCACTGCATTATTTAAAGTCTTTGCATCTTGATAATGCAGGGAAGCACCAACCCTCGATCCTCAAAGACCTGACGGTGATCGAAACATGCACTTTGAAACCTTTGCAACCATCCACCATGATGTCACTTTGGACATGCATCACCAAGGCATTATGTTGCTATAGGTATATATCGTGCAACTTTCCATAGCGACATAATGCCAACGTTGATGTTCCTTAAATCTGGCAGCGAGCAAGATGGTTTTGACCTGTTAGTGTACCAACCAACAAGAACTGGCCATGCGCCAACCTATCTAAAAAATTTGCATTTGTGGCTCGCCAAGGGTAGTAGGACCCACAATCGCCTGATGTTGCCACTATATCATTTTTTGATTGGGTGCTATGTCGCTAATGGTGAGAAGACCCAATTTCTCGATACCGCCATAGCGCCCTCTGGTGCCGTAACTTGCCATTTAAACCTGATGAAGACCCTGCATGATGTCATGATGTTCATGCATCAGAAAGGGGCATTCTCACATTTTTTAAACATCTCGCATCTTGAAAATGCGGGGATGTGTCGACCATTGATCCCCTGAGATCTGACGATGCGCAGGGTTGTAGGCCAGCGGAAGGAAATTTAGGAAATAAGGAAATAACATAAGGTTTTTCATTCATTTTAAATATTTTTGGGCCATTAAAATAATATAAAAGCTGGGAACTAGCCGTTGGATAGGCTAGGCATACAAATTTGAAACTTTTGTGGGGGGCAAAAATGGGTAACAGACACTCACTTAAATACCCTTGTCCTACAAGTAGTCAATTGTGATGCAACCACTCAATAGGGAAGAATTACATTAATAGCTGCCACTCCCAATCCCACTAATCCATTAGTTCCACATGCACCTATTGCATTATCCACTTCACAGAGACCCACATCCCACTATAACATATTATCCTAGTTAGGGAAGACTCTTGCACAGATATCCATTCTAGAGCTTCTCATCACCTCACCTATCCACAAGGAAATTTTGGAGACTACTCTTTTAGAATCTAATGTTCTTGAAAACATTAATGCATCCCAATTCATCACCATGATTGGAAATCTTGCTGCACAACAACACCCTGATTTCACAGAAAAAGATTTCCAATGTCCTAATCAACACTAGAATTTTTCACTCCACATTATAGTCCTTACATAGCCACATAAATAAAATGAGTCCTTATAGATAATGGATTTGGTTTGAACCTTTGTGCATTGAAGATGATCTATTTATTGGGGCTTCCAGATGACCTCCTAGATATCAATAAAAGGATAACAATCAAAGCATATGATGAAAGAGAAATATAATCAAAAGGAGTTATCATGCTACTATTAAAGGTTGGGCCAACTATAATAAATATTGAGTGCCATGTCCTAGAATTGGAATTACCATATAACATCTTACTAGGTCAACCCTAGATACACACACTAAAAGTAGTCCCATCTACATATCGTCAATGCTTGAAATTTCCCCATAAAGGAAGCGAGGTCATGATTCTAGGGGATCCTTTGCCTTGTGCTTTTTGTAAGAGATTTGAAAGTGCCCCAAAATTTTTTTTTCCAGTCAATGAGTTTGCTAAGGTTAAACCTAGATCTCTCACTATAATTGATTCACCTTCCACAACAATACTAGAGTTAGCCATTATTGATTCTAGTTCTCGTAAAGGAAAAGAGAAGGTTGAAGATATTAAGGTCAATACTAAACTGAAGAAGGTTACTTTTGCTGACAAAGCAATGGGAGAGTATAAGTTTGAAAATGCCTTGTGTGTTGGACAACTACCACTCTCCCTCTGATCCTTTGTAAAACCTTCCCAAATACAACCTTCTACAAATAAGGATACTATGCATGTTAATAAGACAACATTGGAATATTGGGGTTCACTTAGTAATGAACACATGGAGTCTAATATCTTAGATTGGCTATATTTTTATAGAAAAGATGATCTTGTGGAATTCCCTAAAAGTAAGTATTTCAAGGCTCCTCTCATCATTGAAAACATGAGATATCATGATATCGGCCTTGGACCTAAAGAATATGGAATCAAACAACCCCTTGAGGCTAATAGCTATTTGGAAGAATGTGGTTTTGGCTCCATTAAACCTAATGTGCCCTTTGCTGACAACTATTGTATGCTTGAACTTGATTCTAAGACTTAAGAGGACGAGTTCTTTGAAGTAACATTTCAATACATTGAGGATGACCTAGATAATTATGTCCATGCCATTATCATAATTGACCTTTCCTCTACCAACTTATCCCTCACCAACCCTGACATGATATATTGGGACCTTCAAGACACACCACCAGCTCTTGATATCTATAACTCTAACAAAGTAGTGATGACACTCTTTGGCCTTAAGAATCTCCAAGATTATGAACATAAGATCCAATATAATGAGGAAGTGTACTTTGGTATCCAATTCAACTCTCTTAGTCACAAAAGTGAAAAAGAAAAGAAAAATAGAAAAATAGAAGAAACATCCTCTAGTGAAACCTCTTTTGGATCACTTTTGGATGAAGAAAAAGACAAAATAAAGGATGCATCTTCTGGTGAAACCTTTTAGAGGCACTAGAAGAGGGAGAGGTTGAATTTCAATTTAGATCTTAACTACTAGAAAAGTCATCTATATTGAATGAGGACACAACTCTAGTTAACTTGGGCATGGTAGATAATCCACAAATCACCTACATTGTTCCTACCCTAAGTCCTAAAGAACAAAAAGTGATGATTGAGTTTCTACAAAAAGGAAAAATCAATTTTTTATGGACATATAAAGACATGCCTAGTTTAGACACAGATTTGGTTGTGCATCACTTAGTAGTAGAGCCAAAGATTAAACCTTTGAAACAAAAGTTGAGCAAGATACATCCTAAGGTAGCACTTTTGGTTAAAGTAGAACTACAAAAAATCCTAGATGCAAAATTCATCTGACCTATATATTATCCTAAGTGGGTTTCCAACACTGTTGCTATAGGAAAAGCATGTAGAGGTATTTGCATTTGTTCAAATTTTTTGATATTTAAATCTCGCATGTCCTAACGATGATTTTCCACTTCTTAACATAGATATTATAGTGGATTTGACTGCCAGACATGAAATTTGTCTTTAATGAATGGTTTCTTCAGTTACAATCAAATCAATCAGAAGAAGATCAACATAAAACAATATTTACTACCCCATGGGGAACCTTTTGTTACCAAGTCATGCCTTTTGGCTTAAAAATGCTAACTCCACCAATCAACACACAATGACTACCATTTTCCATGATCTTCTACATGTCATAATGTAGGACTATGTTGATGACATCTTAGGCAAATCTAAGACATGAGTTTCCCATATCATTGTTCTTACCACCATATTTGAGAGATTGGAGAAATACAAAGTGTGCCTTAATCCCAAGAAGTGTGTTTTTGGGGTCCAATCAAGAAAGTTGTTAGGTGACATAGTTTCAAGAAGAGGCATTGAGGTAGATCTTGCCAAAGTGAAAGCCATCATGAAAATGCCTCCAGCTACTACATTGAAACAACTCCATAGTTTTCAAGAAAGGTTAGAGTACATTAGATAGTTTGTGTCCTAGTTAACAGATAAGGTTCATCCACTCCAACATTTGCTTTGAAAAGACACTAAGTTTCAATGGGATTGCCTATGTCAAAAAGCATTTGAGAAAGTTGAAGTATACTTGGCTAATCCACCAATTCTAGTCACTCCAATTGTAGGATGACCATTGATTCTATACATTTCTGCCACTTCAGTTGCCTCAGGTGCTCTTTTGGCACAACTAGATGACAAAGGTAATGAGCAAGCCATATACTATCTAAATCAAATATTAGTTGGCTATGAGTTGAACTACATTTCTATTGAGTGACCTTGTTTGGTAGTAGCCTTTTTCATATAGAAACTATGCCATTATATGCTTAATCACACTACACATCTCATTACCAAGATAGATTTCCTCAAATACTTTCTATCAAAGGCTTCCCTCACTGGTCGTGCTGTAAAATGGGTCTTGGTGTTAAGTGAATTTGTCATTGTCTATAAAGATCACAAGGCCATTAAGGGACAAGTAATTATAGACTAGCTTGCTGAAGCTCCTCTTGAAGGAGATCATCCTATTATAGCATATTTTCTAGATGATACAATTATGACCATTACCCCTAGTACAAAATGGAAACTATATTTTGATGATTCCTTTACACAAAAGGGATTGGGACAGGAATTTTATTTGTTACACTACAAGGAGACCTTATTCCTAAGTCTTATGAAATTTCATTCCCTTGCACAAACAACATAGCTGAGCATGAAGGATTAGTAACAAGGCTCTGTCAAGCTATTAGATGGAATACTAAGAGCCTACTTGTCTTTGGAAAATCTGAATTGGTCATTAGGCAAGTCATAAATGAATACTAGACAAAGGATGAAAAGTTGTTGCCATATCGCCAGATAGTTGAGGATCTTAAACAAAACTTCACTGAGATAGTATTTTAGCAAATAATAAGGACTAATAACAAAGCATTAGATGCTATGGCCACCATTTCCTCCATGATTTCCATTCCTAAGTATAGTCCTAAGTGTGAGTTTCTTGTTGAGAATCTTTTTCTTCCTACTTATGAGCAACCCAAATTAGAGCTAGTATGTGAGATTGTTGGTCCTGAGTCTCCATGGTACTCCAACATTTTTTCCTACCTTTGTCACAAAAAAATCCCCATAGCCCTTTCCACAAACCAAAGAAAAACCTTTATCTATCACACTACTCGACATACCATCCTAGGTGATACACTTTTCCAAAAACACTTCGATGGAACCCTCCTCTAATGTCTTAGTTTAGATGAAGCTAGAATGAAATTGTAAGAGGTTCACCAAGGAATTTGTGGTGCACATTATAGTGGCCTTACATTAGAAAAAAATCTCCTTAGAATGGGTTACTATTGGCCTTCTATGGAATTGGATTCCTATCATTTTGTAAAAACATGTGTTCCTTGTTAGCAACATGGAGATTTGATACATGCCCCCACCCAAGATCTTCAACCCAACATCACTCCATGGCCCTTTTCCCATTGGGGATTTGATCTTGTTTGTTCAAATATATCCAAATTCTACAAGTGGCCACAAGTATATTATTGCCACCACTATGTACTTCACAAAATGGGTTGAGGCTATCCCATTAACCTACACCACCAGAAAATAGGTTTTGAAGTTCATTTTGAACTACATTATCTATCATTTTGGTATTCCTCAAGACATCATGACTGATAATGAAACTCCTTTCAAAAATTTAGAAGTTGCCACATTATGTAGGAAATTTGGAATCACCCGACATTTTTCCACCAAATGCTTTGCCCAAGGTAATGGCTAAGCTGAAGCCACCAATAAAACCATTTTGAAAATTCTAAAGAAAATCATTGATGTAGCTGGCCATGACTAGCACCTCCAAATTGTTCCCACCCTTTGGGCTTATGATACCTCCATCTGTACCTCTATAGGAGCCACTCCATTTTCCCTTGTTTATGGTTTTGAAGCCATCTTACCCATCAAAATTGAGCTCCTTTCCCTCATAATCTCTCTCAAGAATCTAATATCCAAAGAAGAATATCGAGTTGCTCACTTCAAGAGCTATAAATCCTCAATGAGAGATGCCTCAATTCCATAAACCACCTTTATGTGTATCAAAATTTCCTTGTACTCTAGTTTCACAAAAAATTTAGATCTCAGGAATTTGAGGTGGGTGACTTAGTTTTGTAACATAACATGAGGAACTACCAAAACCATGAAAAGAAAGGAAAATTTGAAGCTAATTGGCATGGTCCATTTATTGTTCTAGCTAAATATGGTTTCAGGGCATATCAGATTGCCACTTTAGAGGGAGATCCACTCCCTGAGCTTGTAAATATCCAACACCTCAAGTGGTTCTATGCTTGAGATTTGTAGTTCCTGTATAGTGTTTTTATAGTTCCATAAAACTCCAAGAAGATAAAAAAAACTCCAAAAACATTTTTAAAATGTTCCTGAAGAAATCACTAAAAAGAAGAATAAATTCCTAAAAAAAGTTGTAAGGTCCATTATCTATAAGGCTCATCTCACTTCACCACATTCCCCCTTTTCATCCCATCTTTGTGTAGAAGTTCTTTCTAACTTGCACTATTCATGCATCTAATAAAAGATCTCTTGTTTGCGAGGCATCACTTCACTTCCATTTTTCAAAAGACCTCTAGTTCACAAGGCATTTTCTCATCAAGTGTTTGTCCTAATCCTATTACACTAAGCTTTTTCCCACAATAGTGACCGCAACAAAAACTTAAACAAAATCACCATTTGAAACTTAACGATTCAAGAATTTGTTCTTTTCACAACCCTTGCCAACAAACATTTGCAACAACAACATTAGACAAACAATTCATAGGATGACTCCTTCCTACACATGGAACTACAACCTTCACTTTTGAGACTTAATGTTCTTGGCAGGAGCTGTGGACTGAATAACAACTTGGTCATTTCTTTTCCCCCTAGCTTTACATTTCCTTTTCCCCCTTTTGGCATTTGCACAGATGATAGGATGAAGCGTGACATCGTCAAAGATGATAGGATGAATCTTGTCATCTTCACAGTGCCCGAACCCCTATTTTGTTGTCTATGAAGATGACAAAGCTGAGAACTATCATATCCACCCTGACCCTATATTCTCCCCATTTAATATGAAATTAATGCTAAAATTCACTATGTAATCAAAATTTGACAAGTAGGGATGGTCAACTTACTGGTGGACCCATGTTGGCTAACCTCTGGTGCTCCTAGATGCACTCTCCAAGCTATAATCTCTCGATCAGATCCATCTTTCACTCCAATTCTATGCTCTCTAGGTGTACAAATGACCCTTCCTTGAGCTGCTTGGAGGCTTATATAGGCCCTCTGAGGTCCCTTTTTGAGCCCATACCCTTTCCCTGGCCATCTCACCCCTTCTTTATCTCCAAGTCATTCAAAATGTTCATTTATGTCATTTTCCTACCATTTCTTTTCTTCTAGAGTCATTTTCATGAAAATTGTACAAATTTTAGTTTTTGCTCTATTTTTGCAAGAGGGCACCCTTCTCCCTTGTCGTCATCAAGACACAACTCCTAGGACTTCTATCCTCTCTGGGGCAACCTATATTTTATTTTCTTTGATTTAATGTCATTCCGACATCACATCAAAGAGGATCAAAATGTAGATGCTTAAAAATTTCCCAAACACTATATAAATTCATTTAATATTTCCTTTGACATTATAATTAATTGTTTATTAATTAATTATATTTAACATATTCTTCTACTTATTTAATTAAATAGGTTCATTTTCCTAACATATTTAAATTTAATTTAAATACTTCCCCTGTAATGTATTAAATTCATTTAATACATAGTGATCCATAAATCCCCTTTTAGATAAATTCTTATTTATTTTATTCCCTCCAATTTATTAAATTCTCTAATCCTATGATTAAGTTAAATCCTATTCAATTTAATTCTAATACCATCTTATAAACCTAGTCTACACCCATCACTCTCATCCTTCTAAGCACATCCATCGATTAATCTCACTTTATTATCCTAAACCTCTCTTAATCACCTCTTTAGCAACTAAATGGGTGCTCACACAACACAAGGCTCAAGGAGCCTCCTCTCATTAAACTCTCCAAAAAGGTACTCTTACACCTTTGTCCCCCACTCCTTTCCCCAAGGTTTCTCACACATGTGTGAGCACACCTTGAACCTCTAAACCATAAATGCTCTTTTTGACTTTTGCATGGCTTGTCCTTTAGCCCATGTTTGTCCCTTGTGGCACCTATGTAGATGACACATAGATGTCACCTCCCCAAGACCTCTCTCAAACCTATAAATAGAGCCCTTGTCTCAAGCATTTTTCATTGCCCTCATTTGTATTATTATCATGCTAGTTTAGAGTTAGAGTTTTCCAGTTGTTTTAGAGATTTTCATGTTACTAACCCCTCTTGGTAGATGTTAGATTTATTGCACTTATGCTTGCATCTCATACTAGATTATTATTTCTAGTTTGTTTCATTGCTTCATTCCATTTCATATTCACATTCATGGAATCCTTTGAGTATGGCTTAGTCATAGCCCTTGCTTGAAGGAATTTCACATACATTTTAGTGTAGATTCACATTTTCATATTTGCATTCATTCATATCAATTTGAAGGGATTCATTTATAGTTGTGTTTGGGAGAGCACATCTACATTTGTCACACTTAAGCACATCAACAAGGTCTCTTATGGGCACCCTTGTTGAGCAGCTTTGAGGTTGTGTGAGGACTCTTGTTTATCAGTTGCATTAATTTTAAAACACAATATTAGTTAGTAGTTTTTTTATTTTGACATTATGATATGCACATGCTACTAATGTTTTATTGTTTACATTTGCTTTCGATAGGTTAGGTTTTCATGCATACAAAACTCACATCATTGCTATCAATTTCATAAGCATAGAGTTTAAGCAAGGCTATCCTAGGCTTAACTACCTATACAAATGTATTTCCTATATCAACTAGAAAACATATATCATTATAAAGCTTTATAACTAATGATGATGGGATCCTTAGTCTCTTTCTCATCTTCAGTTTGAACTCTTCAAAATATCTATCTAGAATATCTTCAAAATTTTCTCCCAACTATGTTTTATACTCACTAATTTGCCTTGTACAAAAATTGTCTTGTTCCCATACAATATTTCCAATAGTAGGAAAAAAATTCTAAGTGTAAAAGAAAATACAAATAATCAATGATTTGAACTTACACATTGAATTCTTCAGTTTTTTGATTGATGTCAGGTTATGTACTAGTTACAACTGCTACAATATAACAAGATCATATTCATGATCCTTCATCAAAATCTTCCACACCTACTCAACTACCATATGTGGCACATTATTTAGTTAGCTCAACTGATAAAACTCATGAGAGATTACTCTCACTGCAAATTCAATTAATGGACTAGTGATAGTAGAAATAGATTGTCAAATACATTTGACTTGGCTTTGGTATTTTCCTTGATATCTTCCTTGGTTTGGCACCACATTTTCTTCTTTTTCTCAAATTTAGGGTAACCAGTAAAAACATGGATTACTTTCAAATTCTTGATATATACTTCTATTAATTCAATTTAGGGTCTCCATTAATGATGTACTTTGTTAGGCAGAATTCATCTGTCTTGGTCATTATAAATTTTTTTGAACTTGGTCTCCACTATACAACTTGATGAATTCCATCTAACTTTACCTATACATCAGTTTGACATTTGGGGTAGTCAGTCCATATTGCAATGCTCAGTCAATATAAACAAATTTATTGATGTTCGAGACCCATCGTGTAAATAATTCTTTTGCACTATTCTTTCCATAGATCTATTCTAATGGATCTTTTCTCATGTAGATATGAAATTTTGCATATTTTATGTAGGAACTAATGCAAGATAAATCATTAAGTATACAGTTCCTTACATAGCTTTCTTGATTATTTTGAGGTGGTGTGATCACCTTCTCCATTGGATTGGGTGACCTTAAATTCATTTGTTCAACTATTTTCTTCTTCCACCTCTTTCTTCTAGGTTTGATTCATCTCATTCTTTTTTTGTTTAATGTCTACTTTTCTTTTACCCTTGTTGTGTTTATTATTTGGTACTAGTGCTCAAGCCCTATAGTTCTTACTCATGTGTCCAATCTTGTGATAATTAAAACAAACTTTATTCGGTGCATTTTTCTACCTTATGTTTGTCTAATAGGGTTTTGCCTACGATATGAATTCATATTCTCTATGTCAAAACTTTTGAAAATTGTAATAATATCGCTCAAATATAGGTGTAGTAGGTGTATTGTGCATTCTTGATCTACACTCATGTATTTGATGACCTTGCTTCTTGCAATAAAAATGACAACCAATAAACTTAGGTTCAAGGTTTTCCATATCATTCTTGCTTTTCTAAATGTTTGTAATATGTCCAATTTTACCACAATGATAGCATGTAGGTTTATATTTTGACTTTGCATTCCTTAGCTCTACACTCTTGGATGATTCTCCTTCTTTAATAGATAAATGTTGCTTTATATGTCCTAGTCTAGAGGTACTACTAGATGACCTAGGTAATCTCATCATTTTATCAAAGCATCGCAATGATTCACTAGGCTTGTTTATTCTTTCCACAAGTTCTTTCTCAAATCTTAACTCATTTCTTAGTAGATCAGTATGTGATCTTAGATTTTTTATCTCCATGTCTTTCTTGTTGAATTCCTAATTCGCAAGCATCAAATGATTCATCATGACTAGCTGAGTGTTTGTATGCTTTTGCACATCAAATGACCTTTCCTCAAGTTTGATAGTCATTTGTCTTTTGTCTTCCATAGCTACAAATTTTTTTTCTTCATCTTTCTTCTTCTATTTGGTTACTTCACATAGCCTTACTAATTAGATTTCATGTTCTCTTTTCAATCCTCTTGATGTGGTTTCACAATGCGTGCCCTATTTTTGCTATAAAATGGGGACCCCTTAGTAATTTTTTTTCTTTTCTAGACCCATAGTTCAAAGTTTGAGTCTTTTTAGGACCCTATATGGTGTTTGAGTTTGGCTTGATCTTCTGCCTAAAAAACCCATGTGCCTAAAATTGTGCATTTGGGATAAAGGTTTGAATTTTGCATATAGAGGGGCACACTACTGCACCTAGCACACCTAGCACACCCTTCAAGGTGCACTAGTGTGCTAGCCACACTAGTGTAGAGAAAACTTTCTTGGAAGTGCACCCCTGTGCATACCTTTAAGAGGTACACTCTATCCTGGGCCTATAAAAGCCCAAGATCCCCCTCCCCCCTTATGCATTTTTCTTCTCTCATTGATTTGATGATGCATCTTCGTACCCTTTGAGGTGTGCCACTTTCTTCATATCTACACACATGCACACACGAAGTTAAAAATAAGGTGTGCACCTATCCAAGGTGTGCAAGGTGCACCCCTTTGTTTACAAAACCAAACTTAATGAACCTTCACCTAAGAGAAAGGTGTGCATATGCACACCTATCAAAGGTGCAATTATGCACACCTTTCAAAGAGATAAACAAATAACTCCTAGGTAAAATTAGTACACACATGTACTCCCCACAAGGTGTGCATGTGTGTACCCTTTAGTTTTGAAATTTTGAGATGATTTTAAGTGCACCTAGTGCACTCTCAAGGTGCACCAAGAGTTGCATAACAAAGAAAAAAATGAGGTTTAGGTGTCTTTGTGAGTTTTAGGGTTCTGAGTTTGATTTTTCTCTAACTAGGGTTTGTTTATGATTAATTTTTTCCAACTTCTAGACTAATATGCTTTTTCTTTATGTAGATATAATAGCTTCTTCTTTGTCCTCCCTTACAACAAAGATTGCTCTTAAGCCAATGGTTTTCAAGTTTTAGGGTGTACCATCCAAATCCCATTTTCAGGATGCATATTCAAAGATCTAAGATACATGAATGTGTCATATTTATTAGAATGTATTCCTAGTTCACTACACCAAACCAAACAAGAGATCTCCAATGGTTTCTACACTCATCAGATTGGGATTAGTAAATGCAACTTCACACCCTATTTCATTACAATCTTCTCATTTGATGATGGCTTTGGCTGAGAATTATGTTTTAGAAGAGAGAGTGGTAAAAAGAATAATAGGAGAGATCATTCTTGATCTAAGACCCAAGAATATTGAAAAATTATTCCATCTTCCATGAGCACATCAATACATAAGATTGACTTATCATCAAGTAGAAAGGTGGTATATGGATCATGAACAAGAAATTACAAAAATTATTCAATCATCATATTTGATTAATAGGACACTTGTGGGAAGAAAAGTGGGGAAAATAGACATGATAAGAGGTTACATGAAGGATGATATCAAACATTCGGTAGTGCTCTTGAGCAAAATCATGGAATTACCAAAAGTAGGACACTTAAACATATGGATGGTACACTTCATCGGAACCATTATAACAACGTAGATGCCAATTGATTGGGCTATAATGCTTAGTGAGAATTTGGATGAACAACTAGTGGCTGTCAAAATTGATCCAAGATTTTATATGATCTCATACTTGGTATATATGTTAGTAGCAAGGACTACTGATTACCCAAGGTTGTTTAAGAGGGGAAGCATGCAAGATGCTAATGCTTGGCTGTATGTGGTATACACCTAACTAGTGAAGATGAAATTGTTAGATCAAAGTAAAGAGTATCAGATTGTGAATGACACTTTTATTTTTGTAATACTCAGATTCATTGAAGGTGATTATACACAAAGGATATCATTAGAGGTAGCAACAAGAATTGCAAAAATAGGCACCTAATATATCCAATTTAAGACATTCGCTTACCTAAGGGTAGTAGGCAAGGCAACTCACATCTTCATACGAAAGAGTGAGGAAACAACATAAGAAGACCTAGATATGGCCCATCACCATAGGTCCTTTCGATGTTAAGCAAAAGTAGGATATAATGACTTTTGATTCTAAATGGGATTAGTATCCCTTAGAGGGTTATAATTTCCCTCATTTATGTTTTGACAAATATTGGCACAGTCCAATATTTGGTGGGAAAGTAATTTGAGCAGGAGGATGCCATAGAGGATCATTAGATGATTGCGGTAGATGAATACGATATCTAGATTAGGGATTATTGTAGGATGACACTTTATTTGGTAGAGAAGGTCTTGAAGGTTAAGGTCCTATTGAAATTGGTTCAATAAGATAGAGAAGAGGTCTTGGATCCCTTGTACAATCAAGATAAGATATTTGAACGATCGATCATGAATTTAGAGATTCACAAGGAGGAGAATGCAAATGTCAACCATTAGAAACAACAGTCCACAAAGATAATTGGGGGGGGGGGGGGGGGGGTGGTGAATTAGTTATCCAATAATTAAAAATTTGTCTTCTTTAAAGATGCACATAAACAATTACACCAGATATGTTGACTAGGGAAACCTTTGATTAGAGGGAAAACCTAAATGGGAATGATGCCCAAAAGATATGTACTAATATAAATATTCCTTGTTAGAGTATGGAACCTATTAGGAGTCTATTAAAACATTTAATATAGTGAGTCCCTATTAGGAGTTGTGGTATACTTTATGCAAGATGAGCCCACTATCCAAACATGCAATTTCAACTACAAGAAGAGCTCACTACTCAAACAAGTAATTTAATACTATTTTCTTCTTTTCTTTTTCCTTTCCTCTATCCCATAAATTAGACCAATCACTATCAAACCTTGTAGACTAGGTCACAAACCTAAGATCCAAATACCAAACCTTAGATCACTCAACAAAACCTCAGCAATGAAGTTTTCTTCACTTTTGCATTGCTCTGCTCAACTTTGCAT
Organism: Cupressus sempervirens; assembly: GCA_028749045.1. Lineage (NCBI taxonomy): Eukaryota > Viridiplantae > Streptophyta > Pinopsida > Cupressales > Cupressaceae > Cupressus > Cupressus sempervirens. The sequence continues at coordinate 170,094,264 of CM053788.1, read as the reverse complement.
TTTGTACTTTACTATTGTATTCTAGTAATTCAAATCCATACCATGATAAAGGAAAATGTCCTTCCTTTATACTGAGTCCATAAAAAATTTCCCTTAGTTGTTTGTTAGACCTTCTCAATTAATTATTATAGGACCACATTAAGAACATGTTACACTTAGTGATAACCTTAATCTTCCACATTAGAACTTGAATAAATTTATGTACATGAAATATTATGATGAGTGAGCTTAGCCACATCTTCACCAACATGCCTTCTTCATGTCCTCAAATTTGATCCTCAAGTTATCAACTCTGCTAAGAGATATAACAAATTTACTAGAATAAACATCACCAAAACTTACATAACTTCTTCTAGACTTATCCTTTCTACTTCTGACATTAACTACATATACTAGAGACTCAAAAGTATCTCCCATAACCTCAGGTGGTTATCATGCTCAACTAGCCATTTGTAGTAACTTAATCTTTCCACTATTCTTCCACAGAAAACTTGTTATGTAGACATCAAACATGCTATGTTGACATCTGTGACAAACTCAATCGTGAATGTAACATATCATCATAGTAGTACTCCCCCATATGAATATCATCATTATTCGTGCTTCCAACCAATCTTCCAACAATATCCCCCTTTGGCATTCATGACAACATAGATGAAAACATCTAGTTCCAAGAATACCAAAAAAAGACTCTCAACCTTCAAATCCTCTTCATCAATCATATTCCCTCATCGATGTGCTTCAATGTGCTCTATGCCAAACTATTATTCCTCATACTGTGCTTATTCCGAATGTCTTTCTCAGCATACTATCAAACTTCTCCCTTTTAGCATAATATTTTCCATGCAATACTTCTCCCCATTGAAATCAATGTCAAAGATTTTTGTAACCAACATCTCTGCTTCAAACTTTGCAACAACTGATACTTACTCCGCTCAAGTGTAAAAAGAAATTGTTCAAGACATCATTAACAAGAGTCATAGATGACTCTATCCATTCATAGATACTCTCCCATATAGGAAGCATTAGCATCTAGTCCAGACAAACAATGGTGCTCTATTACCCTGGAAAGATACACTCTTGCATCTTCTACCCTGATGTAGGAAGGGGCATCACCCCTAGCATACCTTTCAAATACTCAAAAGTCTCTTTTGGAAGAGGCTTACTAAATATATCTGCAATCTACTCCTTAGTGCTCATATATTCCAATTTGATTTCTTTTTCTACAAATTTTTCTCTCAACATATGATTCTTAATAGAAATGTGCTTAGTCCTTGAATGCAATACTTGATTCTTAGACATATTTATCATGCTTGTGTTGTCACAATGCATAACAATAAGTTCACTAATTTCTATCCTTATATCCTTCAATAGTTGCTTCATCTAAATTACTTGATTACAATTATCTTCTATTGCAACATACTCCACTTTTCTTGTACTTTGAGATGTACAATCCTGCTTCTTGCTTAACCAAGAAACCAATCTCCCTCCAAGAAAGAAAGCTCTTCCATTGGTGCTCTTTCTGTCATCCATACTACCTACCCAATCTGCATTAGTATAAGCACTTAAAGTGAAATCATTAGATCTATAAAACCATAATCCAAAGTCAGATGTTCCCTTCAGATATCTAAATATTCTTTTCACTGCTACATAATGTGCTTCTCTAGGATCAGCCTAGAATCTTGCAACAATTCCAACTACATTTTCTATATCTAGCCTTGTGTGAGTCAAATATTTCAATCCTCCAATCATAGATTTGTACTTCTTCTGCTCAACCATAGGTGTCTCATCTTTTGTAGTTAACTTGTGTCTAGTTATCATAGGTATTCCAATAAGTTTACATGTTTCCAAGCCAAATATTTTATGTAAATCCTTCAAGTAGTTAGTCTAAGAGATAAAAATTCCTTCTTTATTCTGTATAATCTGTAAACCTAGGAAATATTTCATCTCTCCTATAATACTCATTTCAAATTCTTTCTTCATCTCTTCTGCAAACTTCTTTCTTCGTTATGTCCTCCAAATATAATGTCATCAACAAATATTACCAATATCATCAAACTGTCATCAGTTTCTTTCCAACACAATTTACTATATACCATACCTTTTCTATATTTGAGCCTTGTCAGATGCTTGTCTAACCACACTTACCAGGTTTTGGGTGCTTACTTCAATCCATACAATGCTTTCCTTAGTCTGCATACTAGGTCCTTGTCATCTGTCAAAGGACATCCTTCAGGCTGCTTAATGTATAACTCTTCTTCAAGTTCTCCATTCAAAAATAATGACTTGACATCCATCTGATATTTATTGAATTTCTTCTATGCTACATAGGCTAAGAATGATCTTACTGCTTCTATTCTAGCCACTGGAGCATAAGTCTCCTCATAATCTATTCCTTCTTTCTGTGAGTAACCTTTACATATCAATCTTTCTTTTTTCCTTATAACTTCTCCTTGCTCATTCATCTTGTTCCTGAATACCTATTTAGTTCCTATCACATTCTTGTCTGCTAGTCTAGGGAACAATTCCCATGTCTCATTCTTTTCTATCTAATCCAATTCCTCTTTCATAGCTTGCTTCTAATAGTCATCTTTACATGCTTTATCTACATTTTTTGGCTCAACTTGAGATATCAAGCATAGTTCTTCATTCAATTTACTTCTTGTCATCACAACTTTTCCTTTGCTTTTGATGATCTGTTCAGATGGGTGATTCTTTAGCATGTTCTTTCCTGAAGTAGGAGTTGTTATCTAAACTCTTGGCTCTATTGAAGGTTCTAAGCTTTGTTCCTATCTTGGATCTTCTTCATTCTGCAAATCATTGTTAGTCTCAAGAAATACCTCATCATTACTTGGCTTAGTAACAACACCATCCTCTAAATTGCAATCAACTATTCTTTCTTGTATTTTGAACTTCTCATCAATTCTCACATTTGCACTTTTCATAATAATCTTACTTCTTTGATTATAACATCTATAAACCTTTCTTTTCAATGAATAACCAAGAAACATACCTTCATCATATTAGAGCCTGAGTTTCTACATTGGGAGCTCTAGGTATATTGGAACACCACTAGTTGTTAACTAGTTGAACAAAAATAAAAACTTTAAACTATTATGTACATCACTTCAAACTAAAACTTGAACTAGTTCAACTAAAACATAACTTAAAATTTTAGTTGTATATTTTTCATACTTCAACACTTAGTTGTCAAACTAAAAATTATATTTAAACTTAAACAGAGGAAAAATTGAAAATTGAAACTAATCTAGGTCTCTATTGCTGCCAAAATAGAGTACACTGTGACAACAATCCTACCTACTACATCAGCAACAGAGTATGCTGCGAAAAAAATTGGGAATAAGGGGGAGTGTGGGGTTTCCCTCGCCCCTCCATAGTATATATATATATATTTAAAAAATTGTATAAACAAATTTAGTTTTGTTAAATAATAATTTTTATTTATTTATAATTTAAATAACGTTTATTTTAATAAATTAATTCTTTTAATAAGATTTGTAATTATATTAAATTTATAAAACAAGCCGGGCATAGACATGAACAGTGTCACATGGGAGTTATTTTTGGAGAGCTTCTATGAGTGATTCCTACTAGAGGAATGGAAGCAGCATAGAGTAGACGAGTTTCATAACCTAAGACAGTTCACTATGACCATAGTAGAGTATGAGTGCAAGTTCTATGAGCTTATGCCTTTTTTCGGAATTAGTGACAACCTAGCTCAATTGGCACAACATTTCATCAGAAGCTTGAACAACTATCTAGTTGGGGGTGTTAAGGTGTTTGAACCTAAAACCCTCAAGGATGTGATACATCGGGCCATCCTTGTAGAGTAGAGTGTGAACCTAGGACATGGGGTTTTTATAGGAGCACCTTCAACATCAATATCGAAGGGTAATTAGGGAGCAGGTGGTAGCAGGAAACCTCCTTCTAGGGGTAATCAGCAGTAGGGAGGAACTTATCCTCTAGGACAGAGTGGTGGCAGTGGTTCCAATGCTAGGAACTATCACAATCCTCAGCACAAAAAGCACAACCAGTATGATAAGTTGTCTCATAGAATTCAATCTTGTCCTACTGGGGGTAGTGTTCAGTAGCCTGGAGCACCTAGAGTTCAGAGGAGCTTCAATGGAGAATGTTTTTCATGTGGACAATGTGAACACAAGTTGTCTCATTGTCCCTAATAGAAATCATCATTCTCAGGCTAGAGACCCACAACTTTAGAACCAATAGTTGGTGACATGGGTAGAGCTCAGAGAGTGTACTCAGTAGAGTCATATCCTCCTACAGGGGGAAAAGGTCCAATGGGACCCACACAATGAGTCCTTAGCTTTACTTTTCTTGTAGGCTTCTAGGAGTAAGCCTAAGTCTGGGGGGTGGATGTAGTGCCTGCCCCTAAGTTACATTTTCTATTATTGCCAAACTCTTTTAGGCCACTTTTATGCATGATTACTAGTAGTATTATTTTGAAATTATTAGTTATTGTTTTACATTTAGTTGAATATATGATGAGATTACTTGGTACTCACTATTTCATGTATGCATGATGATTATTAAAGTGTTTTCAACCATTGATGATGATTAGTTAGATGGTTTATTATCATATGTGTTTTCTTATGGATACTTACCCCATACTGCATGTTTATGGTGTGTGTGTTTTTTTTCTTTATGTATGGTATTTCTGATTTGGTTAAGGAAGGGAGTCATAGTCACCTGCTAGTCAGGATCTACATGATGCACCACTTCCTACCATTTCCTTTTTAGCTTATTATATATTGTGTATGTACATGCGTGGATTTGATGCAAGTTATAGGTACTAGGTATCGACTTCCCTAAATTGCCAGGATGAGGGTACCCTATCACATTATCTCAATGGTAAGAGAGGGGAGATAAATTCTTAAGTCCAAATCCTAAACCCTTAAGCCATTTATCCAAATTGATAATTAGGAAAAGTATCTAAGTTGTGTACCCTTTGAATGTATTGGATGACGTTAATGTTGGAATATTCAAATGGAAGAGTACTTCTGAGAGGCGGGGTGAATCAGAAGTACCACACCTTTTTCATTCCTTTTTTCCTTTAAACATATAAATAAAAAAATAAATTGCATGCATGTAAACATATAAAAGAACATAAAATCAATCACATGCAATAACACATAACACCATAATTGATAACCCAGAAACCCTCCATGAATAAGAAGGTAAAACTGGGGTGGGGATGATACCCACAAAAATCACTGCATCAATCAATGTTCAACCACTTCTGATGGTCTGCCCTGTGAAAAGCCTACCCTGTTAAAGGCTTTACACTCTGTCAATAGTGACCTAGTTAGAGGATTTACAAACACTTACATGAAGTGCCACCCTATTAAAGGATTTATAATAGGTTGTTAAACCCACCTAATTTAATAGGACTTTCATGACCTTCTCCAAAGGTTCTCCTACCTAGTTATTAAGCTAACCTATCAACATAAAATTTCAACCTCTAATACAATTGTGAGAGAGTATTAGAACATTTGACCTAATTGAATGTAATCTGAAACTGCTAGATTCAAGTACTAGTCTGCTCTTCTGATTATGATCCCTGCTTGATCTAATCTCTAAATGTATCCCCTACTCTATTCTAATCAACTAGATGATTATTCGCAGTCCATTTCACTAAGTCCTTGACCCTTTTGTTGATTTCTCTTTTCTAGAGTTTGATAACTCCATCAATAACCTTCTCAACTCTTGTTTTAGCAATCTCTGCAACTTCTTCAACTCTTTCAATATGGTGTCGTGGTCTCCTTATAAAGATATTATGGACATAGGGTTTGCTATGCATTTATGAACTTGGAATTCTCGCTCAAATCCTTTGTTTTCACCTATTGGTTGCATTCTGTCTCTAATTTTCTGATTGGCTATATGTTGATTTCATAGGTAATTACAAGGATTCCATCTTATCTTCTTATCCTTTCATGAGTCATGCAAAAACTATTTTACATCTTAGTTTGTGATGGTACAAACTCTTGTGTTGATCCTGAGTTACTCGACACATATTGTATTCCTGATGCTTGGCACATATTGTTTTTGGATTGCTCTGCATCTACTACTTTTTTGGTTTGCTCAGTACCTATTATATCCTAGTTTTCTTGGCACCTGTTATATCTTGGTTTGCTTGGCACCTGTTATATCTTGTATTTCTTGGAACATGAATGTTCTTGGATCACTCAACACATATTGTATACTCAACATATATAGTGAAAATGGTTAAGTGTGTTGACATTTAATTGTCAAGACTTCTTTTGACCAACAATCTCCCCATTTGACATGAGTGTCAAAAACACTTAAATAAGCATTTATGAACTTAACCTTATTGAGTACATTCTTTATTTTCTTTTCATTCATGCAAAATTTCAAAAATATTGTGAGTAACAATATACCTTATGACTCCCCCTGAGTTGAGTATGCCTTGTCCAATCATGAAACTGAAATTCTATGCTTAAGTGCCTGATCCTCTCTGTCCTTTGTCTTGTTCCTACATTCTAAGCCAATAGGTTGTATTTGATCTGTGTGAAGTTCAAAATTTTGCATCTCCCCCTTTCTCCTTATTACTTGACTTCCTCTTTTTGGCTATTTACAAACTTTCCACTCTATTCTCAAAATGAATGAAAGAATGTAATAAAAAATGAGCAAAATTTTCAAAAATTTGGTATCCTCCCATATTTCTATATACATATCTCCTTATTTCTTCCCCTATACATATTTCTCCCCCTTTTTGACACTAATGTCAAAGGGTTCTATAGAGAAATACCATGTTTAGCCAAAAATGTGCTATTTACCTCCAAGAGAATCTTTAGAGCTGCATCCCAATATACTAGTGCAATGTCCAATGACTTATGCTGGATGGAAATCTCTGCTGCTAAATGTACAAGTCCATTTGAGGTAGAAATATTTGAATCTTTCTTAAGGACTATTTTTGCATACATTTTCTCCTTATGGCTTACCTCCAAGTGAGGGGTTATAAAGGACTAGATTTTCATCAACTTAGCTTTCATATTAGCCTCCTCTCCTATTATATAGCTAATTCTCTTTGAGTGTGAAGTGTTTAAGCAAAATAATTCTCATTTTGGGTTGGATTGGTGGGGAGTTGCATACTAGAACTCTTTAGATTTCTTTCCAAGCTTATTATTCTTTGGCTAGTCTCCTGTGTGAAATTTGAAAAATCACACAACTTGTTGTACAGGGAGAATATATTCCCAAGTACAATCTTTACTCTTTCCAATTTCTTAGCCAGCTCAATTTGAGATAGTGCTATATCACTAGATATCTTCTCATTAACTTTACCTTGGAACTTCCTTTCTGACCATTCCATTAATTTGGCATTTGTATCATGATCTTCATTTGTCACCTGGTCAACTATTCAGATAGTTGCTCTACTATTGGCCTTGACTCATTAGGTGTCTGCAAGTTGACGAAATCCATAAAGATGTCCTTTATCTCATTCAGTGCTTGCCTATATTTATATTCTTTTCTCAATACCTCTTGTCTCCTTCTTCTATCCAATGCACTATGTATCTCATTAGTCTTTTCCTTAGTGAGGGTGTTGGATTCATAGTAGGGGATTATAATATCTTCATCTAGCTTAGGAATTCCAAAATGAAGTGTCCTAGCTACCCTTATTGAGCTCAAGCCTACTGTTCTAACTTACAATGCTAGCACGTTAGTGCTTGACTTCTAAAGAGTTTGAGTGGGAGTACCTATTGAATCAAAGTTTGTATTGAAGATTCCTCCTCATCTCTTGTCTCTTCCTTCTCTTCTATTTGTCTCACTTTTTCCCTATCAATGTCTGGGGGTGTACCTATTGACTGTACTGATTTTTCTTTGTTTTCCCCATCTGCTACACTCAGCACTTGAAGTGCATCTATAACTGCTTTTGGTGGAGATGGTGGAGGAAGGAATAGGAGTCTAGTAGTTTGAGTGGTCGAAGGTGGTTCTTGTGTTTTCACCTTAACTTCCTTTGATTTTACTACTAACTTTTGCAACTCATCAACACTGACTAGTGTAGGACTTGTGCATAGTCTAGCTGCTTGGGTTGATTGGTCAAGGATCTTTGTGAGATCCTTTGGAGTCAATGGATCAATGTTTTGACAAGAAGTGTCAATAAGATCCTTTATTTGATACTCTTTGCAGGTCTGACAATAGCATGAGGGCTAGGAGGTGACAGTTGTGTGTCTTGTACACTTTGTTCTTGCTACTCATCTATACCTTTTCTTCATCTTTCTCCTCTTTATTCTCCTCTTCATCTTTCTTTTCTTCTTCCACTTTCTTCTCTTCCTCAGCCTTCTTCTCTTCTTCCTTCTTTTCTTCTTCCTTCTTTCCTATTGTTTTTATTTCCTTTATCTTGGCACTTCCTTTTGCCTTGTATTCCTCATCAAAAACATCATCAATTTTCTTATAAATTATTTTTCACAATTGTGTGGATTTGCTCACAAAAAATTCAATTTTATTCTGCAAAATACTAAATGCCCCATGCTTTGGAGTAAACTTACTATTGTGCCTCTTGACTAGATTAGTTATTTGACCCTTAGTCAAATCAGGCAACAATCTAGCTAAAGTAGACTCCCTTATTTCCTTTTCCATTTGCAAGAAAAAATGCCATTTGTCTTCTACTATTTTATACAACTCTTTGGGCATTGAGCCATCTAGCTCTAGAGGTGTGTGCTTGTTCTCTGCCATCATTGTATACACAGAATCCTTTATTTTATTTTGCTCTTCCTTTGTGAGCTTATTGAAATCTAAATTCTTCAAATCTTTTAAGTCTTCATTCCTATTTTTTGCACATAATTTATCAATTGAAGACTTAGGTGGATGACATACCACTTTGAACTAACTATTATCATCTAACTTTGTCTTTTCTTTTTCTGAGTCAGGTTGAGCTACATATTTTCTTCTCTTCATTGGCTCCTCATTAGTCTTCTTGGTGGCTTTCTTTTTCATTTCTAGCTCTTCTTTAGCCTTTTAAGTAGTGGCTTTGGTAGTAGGCTTCTTTGCTACAAGTTTTGTCACTTTTTTTGCCTTGGGTTGAGGAGCAGGTTGAGGTTTAGCCTTTCTTTTAGTGACCTTGGTTCTGATAGGTGCTTCCTTGACTTCTTCTTCATCTGCACCTTCTTCCTTGTCATCACCTAGGCCTTGTGTTAGTTGTAGAGACTCTTGTTTAGGCTCATCCTCTTCATTTTCATTGTCATCCTCTTCTTCATCTACTTCCTCTTCCTTTGCTATGCCTGCTACTTCAACACCAAATCTCTTCTTGATCTTCTTGATCAATCTATCCTTCTTCTTCGCTGTAGTGGCCGCTTTAAGGTTTGTGACCACTCTAGATTTAACAACATCATAAGTTCCACAATGTTTTGCTGCCTTGTCAGTATCTTCTACAAGTAGTGCTGTTATTACTATTGAAGCCTGATCAACATCAAGTTCATAACCTAGTGGCCTAAGCCATCTCACTCTAGGTATGACTGCTTGTATATAAGTGTAAGCAATATCTAAAAGAAATAAAATGTCCTTTACATGTTGCTCAACCAGTGAGACTAGTATCCTCATCCTCTTTTTCATGGACTTCTTGAAGTCCTCAAAGTAACTTGTCATTTGAGCATCAAAATTATCTCCCATTTGATCAATGAAGTCATTGATTTGTGTGACAATTGTCTTATTAGGATCTCATCTAACCTTTCCAACTGATGGAAATTCCTTCATAACAAGAAAAATATGCAAACCAACGGTGATCTAAATTTGCATTAGGCTCCTTTTGATTTCCTTATGGCTCCCAAATTTTTATTAATTTGTTGTAGCATGAGCTCTGCTAGATCATATGTGTGGTCTTTCTTCACAAGTTTATATGCAACATCCACTACTATGCATGGCACACTATTCAATTTACTTGATTGATAGAATTTGTGAGATATGACTCTAATAGAAAAATCAAGTAGTGGATCAGTAATGGTATCAATGGTCATTCCCTTGTTATTCCATTTAGCACTAGTGTTCTTCTCTATGGCCTCCTTTTTATCACTTCTCAAGGTCCTAGGTTGATCTAGGGTTGGGAAACCAATAACCCTATGAACAATTTTCTTCATAACCTTTACTAGCCCTGTTTCTAACCAGAATGAACCATCATGAATTTGATTCAACACTATACAAATCCATTTAGTCTTAAACACATTGGGGAAAACTAGGGCTTTAGTTAAACCCTTCTTTTCAACTATTTGAAACTCGTCCTTCAATATACATTTGTCACATAGCTAATCAAAGGCATTGAAAATTTCTAAGTCACCTATGGCCCCAATCTTACAGTTATAGCATTTTCTGATGTCTTGGACCATTACAGCTTTGTCTGGAATGATTGACAAAGCACTAGCAAGGTTATTTTTATAGGCAACTTCAGGAATGGGCCTAAACTCTGGCTATTTGACTTCATTACTAAAAAGTTGAATTTCATAACTTTCCTTTGCCTTAGTGGTTTTTGACCTAGATGCCATTGTTTGTCGAACTAGGGTTTTAAATTAAATAAACTTTCAAGTTCTGCGTAGCTCAGCACTTGAGTGAAATACTTGTTGATTGATGAACTAGAGTTGAATCATGGTTGGAATTGTTGCAAATTGCTATTAAATCATTGTTTGACCACCTATTTTCTCTGCTTGACTTTGCTCTTTGTTTGAATGGCTTGAAAATGAAAAAATTTCACCATTATTAGGTTAAAAAATCTAGCATTTATTACATTTGTACTTACAACTGTACACTCGACTTCCAAAGATTTTATCAGCTCAGCTTCCACTGAAGTTCACCTACTTGATAGCTACTATCTAATTTCACTTTTCATCTGTAGACACCTAAAAACCTTTAGAAAATAAAGTATTTTTATTTTCTGAAAAAGTCCTGATGACATCATCATTTATTAATTAATTAATTAATTTTTATGCCATTAAATCCCTTTATCTTAATTAAAAATATTTAATTAAGGAATCCCTCCCAAAAATGTTTAAATCTTATTTAAACATTATTTCCTTATTTATTAATTATTTAATTAATAAATTGACCAAAAATCCTAAAATAAATAAAAAATTTATTTTTTTCCCAAAAGTTGGCCAATTTCCTTATGACCAATAACCTCTTCCAAAATCTTCTAATCCTTCTTTAATTTTGATTAAAGGCTAATCCCATCATTTCCTACCCCTAATCCCAACTCAAAATATTTAATTAAAATTAAATATTAATCCTCATGTTTATTAAAAAAGTTTTAATAAATATCTCCTCAACCCAAACCCTTGAAATAAATAAAACTTTATTTATTTCCTAAAAATCTAATTTATCCTCATCCTAAGAAGTTCTAGACTCTTCTAGAAAGTCTTCATCCTCATCCTAGGAAATTCTAGACTATTCTAGAAAGTCTTTATCCTCCTCCAAAATCTAGACTCTTCTAGAAGATGTCTTTAAACCTAATCCTAATCCCCTCCTAACCTTGTCACATTCCCTAAACATGGGTTAAGACTTACTAACCCAAGCCAAAGTTAACAAATATCTCCTCCTTCACCCACCCTCATTAAATGCCATCCACTTGCCTATCCCTAAGCTAATCCTAAACCATCCTAATCCATCCTCTAATCATTTGCACAAGCCTAAGCAAGCTTAAAACCTTCCTAATCAAGTCCAAGTCGAATTTGCTCTCATCACCCTCAAAATATCTCAACCATAAAACTTTATGAAGTCCACTAGGTCATAAATGACTCTTACAAGCCCTTTTATTGCTCTTACAAGTCATTATGAGGGTCTTTATGAAGATTTTATCTCTTGAGCCTCCTTTGTTGACTCATCTTTGCCCTTTCCTCCATCCTCTCACCATGTGACATGTGTCACTCCTTGATTGGCTATAAAGAAGCACAATCCATGTGCTCTCCTCTCATGCAATCTAAGCCTTCCATAAGCTTTTTCCCATCCTTGCATCTTAGCCCTCAATCCCTCAAGCCTCTTGCCTATAAATTGGATCCTTCCCCTTTACAAAATAACACAATCCATGAAATAAAGTTATAATGCTATTTTGAGAGCCAAATCCATACTAAATCCATCTATCCACACCAAAAATCCACAATCATCCATTGAAGCCTTTGGAAGCATATTGAGCATACATCCTATCCATTTAGATAAAGCTACTCAACAAGAGAGCTTCTTATTGAGAGAGTCCATTAATGGCTCATATTCTCAATTGAGAGCTCATCTTAGTCTATCTTGAAGTTTATGAATTTTGTTTAGTTTGTATAATCTTTATTTAAATTTGGTTTCTATTAGCATACTAACATTGCTCATATACATCATCAACTGAACTTTTCAATTGCTCAGCAACCACTAACATCTCTTACTCGGCATCCACTAGTTTGTTCAACTCGGCATGTACCAAAGTTTTACTCAGAAACCAAAGGTAGGTCAGCATTATCTTCTAACTTTTAACTTGGCATCTTTTCTCATGCATATTTCTTCTTTGTAGTACTTCTATGTTTTCTTGGGCTGATGTATGATACATCTTTATATGTATCAGCCCCATGTATCTGTCTTGTGCTTAATTGGATAAGGTGTGATCACTTGACCTCTTCGATGAAGTGATCTCTCCTTTTGATGTGTTGCATTCACCTTTCTTCTTCCATGTCTTGTTCATTTTTCCTCTTATTTGTTCAACATCAATCTTCTCTTTTCCTTTGTTAACTTCAGTCTTTGGTGCTTTTGACTTTGTAGGATAGTTTCTGATGATATGACCAATCTTCAAACAACTAAAACATGTAGTTTGGTTTAGCCACCTACTGTAACCTCCCTTGAAATGTGTCCTTATGCAATTTTTAGGAATGTGTCCATACTCTTGAAAATAGTGACACCTATACCTGTTATTATAATCCCAATTGTAGTGATGTGCATGATTGATTCCTCTTGTAGGCTAATTAGGTCTCCACATAGGCTTTGATCTGCATTCAAATGCTCTGTGTCCATACTTTTTGTAGTTGTATCAATGACCTTAAAATCTTGGTGTCCTCATGGTCTTGGTTCTGCAGTCTTGTGTTGAATGTCCTTGCTTTTTGCACTTGTGACAAAAGTTTGCATTTGCAGGCTTATAATGCTGATGACTATTCTTGCTTCTGCACACATTAGGGATATTTCCCCTTTTACCATATAAATGACAATTAGGTTTAGTGTTCTTACCTTTGTTTCTTCTTTCTTCTGCAACCTTGGATGATTCTCCTTGTTCAGTGTTGATATAGCCAAGTCCTAAAGTATCATTACTAGCCCTTGGTGATTTCAACAATTACTCAAAG